>OZ025269.1:11257613-11632607 GCA_964019165.1 Mastigias papua
TTCCAATTTGGAGGTGATATTAGAGTATTCAAGTCATTATCATAATTAGAGAACAAAATGACAGTTTAAGATAGGCATTTCTGATACTTGTGTTTGTAAAATCACATTGCATCAAGTATTAATTACATTTTCAATATGGTAAGTAGAATCATTCTATGTAAATTATACATGTTTAAAGCATTAAGGGAAGATCTACCAACAGAAAATGTTTAGGTTAGAAGTTGAGGACACTCCAAACTTCCTCTGTTTGAGATCAGCAGATGAAAGACTTATGGGCAAGGCAATTTAGTTAGGATAATTTAAGAGCAATGGGCAAGTGGTGGGAAGAGAAATAATATTTGAGTTGCAGACTACTTATATTTTGAAGCACCTACTAAAAGTCTTTATGCCTGGTCTTCCAAATTTAAGACAGGTACTTGAAGCTTTACCATGCCATTGAATAATTAGAAGGAGTTCTCAAAACAGAAATTGTTATGTTAGTAAATGTTCATTAAAGTTCATGGCTTGATACAAAATGATAATTGACCTTTGTTAGTTGGATATTTTATCCCTTCACCCCCAAAAATATCCATCAATTTATATCTCTGATTGTAGTTGTTTCATGACTTGGTCCAGCTTTAAAGCATAGCAGACCATATGAGCATCAGTCTTCAACACTGTCTTAAAGTCATTTTGTAAGGAGAAAATTGAATTCTTTTCACTCCATCAATAGAAAATGAAGTATGGTGATACAGAACTCCCAGTTTCTTTGCAATATATTGATATTCTATATCTTATGACAATTGACATGAAAGTTTAGTAAAGCATTTACCATTAAAGATCCCTTGCAGCTAATCATTCAATCTTGAAAAGTGAAATGTAGTTTTAGATAATTACTGTGATTTGTTTACTTTATGTTAAACAGGATCTTACAAGCATGATGGGGATAAAAGATGTGAAGCAAGAACCAGAAGAATCAATAGAATGCCTCTGGTGTTCAGAAATTTTTAAAGATAGCTCTGATTTTGAAGAACATAAGAAAAGTCAATGTGGTAATGAGGTAAAATCTCATTTTTCATATTAAGGTTTATCATGCTTTGGAAAATGAAGCCTGATGATGATTTGTAGGACAAGGGCCACGGCGAGAATCATAGCAAAATATTCCATTTTTCATCACATCATTAAAATCGACCCTACCAGATACTTTTGAAAAATCCTGTATGACAACTATTGAGAAATCCTTTATGACATTCCATTAATTCAGTAAGATGTTTTGGGACAAAACTTGTTCCAATTTTAATTAATATGAATAGAAAACAGAGGGCTTATATAGTCTATTGGAACAATAAACCATAGATTGGGATGTGTATACCCATAAAGGAAAAGGGAAAGGGTGTGAGTCAACAGGCAAAATTGCCAGAATAGGTGTGTATAGGTGCATATAAGGTAAAGGGCATGCAAGCTAAAATGAATGCTAAAAAGAAAACAAGGACACTTAAACAAACAAAATTGACCTAATATGAAAAATAAGTAAAGGAGATAGACATGACCTGTGGGGATTAAAAGAGGCACAAGCTTATTGAAGAATTTTTTGATTAACTGTAGGACAATCCCTAAGGATCAGTAGGCTCTCGTGGATAAGTAGATCTAACTCAGTACCAGCATTGTCTAAAATACAAAAATCCTCTACAGAAGCGTTATGGCCTGTGCTACTAACATGGTATATATACATCAAATGCCATCAACATGTATTCTTTTATCTTTTTATGTCAATTTTTTAATTTTCATAGGAATCAGGTAATGGATTAATTATCAAAACAGAATGTGATGATGAATATCAGGAGTTGGATTTAACATTTTATGAGTGTCTTCATTGTGGTGAGGTAGTAAATGAAGTCAAAGATTTAGTAAAGCATCACAACAGTCATGTAAGCATCCAAAGTTTTATGGTATTCTTTTATGTATAAGCATCATTGTTTATTGAATGAGTCGTAATCCTGTTTGCCAGTTGAAAACTACTTAGAGCATTATTGAATGCCAAGTCCTTCTAAAATATTGCTTGATAATAGTAGCTTTGCACAGATTGTTGTGTAGATTGCAGAAGGTGTTATGTACATGCCAACACTATTGCAGGAGTTTTCATGATATACTCTAGAGAGTAGCCTCACCCAGTATAATTTTTGCATAGAAGGACTTCCTTACAACTAGTCTTGAGATGTTCCCACTTCTTGTTGAAGTACGCTTATGTTCACTATGAAGTTTTCCTGAACCTCATATGAAACTGAAATCAGAGTGTTATTGATTATGGAAATATCCTCCCAGTCTGTTGTAAAATTTTAGCAGTAGCACAGCAGCAACAATTTTGTTTTATTAGTGAAGACTATGCCAGTTTTCTTGTAGAGGAGTGCTCCTATTTTCTCTTTGCCCATCTAGCCTATCATTACATTCATGTTTTTTTTGGGGGGGGAGGGTATTCATATTCATATACATGTGTATATATTTCTGGAGTCTGTCATCTGCTATAAGATGCAAGGGCTAAGATGCCTAGTTGGGTTGAGTTCAAGCTTTGTGGGAGAGCATCACACATGTATGCCCTGGCACATGCCTCCAACTTTGCAGGTGTGAAAAATATCTCATGCCTTCATTGCTTTGAAGTGGCATGTTATAGTTTCTAGTTGCTTGGACTTTTTGAGGAACCAGTGCTCATTGTTTATTTATATGCTGCTTTTAATTTTAGAAGCTGGTGACACCTCATCATATCTCAGTATAACCATTCCTATTCATAGTCTATGCTTACCACCTTATCACCTTAGATAGATACTTGTTACTGACAGTTTATATCTGGGAAGTTCTGAAATGACTGTGATCTATTGTTGACTGGATGATATAAGCCCATATATACACAGGGACATTGCTTTCAAGCCATATATCCATGGGGACACATGGACACCACATGCCACCACATGCCATCAGACATTATTGTAAGTGACTGTCATATATGGAAATAACTATCATAATATCCTTTCCGGCTATTACAGTCACAGAAAGTTGGATTTGTTTAATTAGTTGTTTTCTTTTCTGAAACATAACAGTCTTATATGACAATGTTGGCATGTTTATTGCAGTGTTGATTTAGCTAGATTCTAAAAAGGTAGATTTTGTAGAAATTATGAATAGTGTGGTACTGCAATATAAACTTGTATAGAGATGGATGTATAGCATAAGGAAGTTCAGGGCACCTATTAGCCAAGGACTGAAATTGCAGCTACGTCCTATTATGTATTTATTTCTGTTGATGATTGATCATTTTTGCAAGTTTCATGTTCTGATGAAGTTGAAACTAAAGATTTCTGCCTTAATGCTAATGAACTTCTCTGTTTTGTTCAATTTAAACTCAGTTTTTCCAAAGTTGATTTTTCCTATGCCTCATAGCCATCAAACTTTGTTATCCCTGTACATGTTTAAAATGAGATAGAATATCTTAGCCTCTTTATCATTTGGAACCTTAGATGCAGTGTCCAGTGTGATATGTAGCTATTGTGCTTGGCATTCTGTAACTATTGTTTATCTCCACTTTCCCTACCTTATATTAAAACTCTTGCTGAATTTGAGCTGTACTTTTTCAATTTGACATATTCATAAGCAGCAGGTGCACCTTGATATCAACATAGAAAGACCAAAAGTGGAAGGAGTTTGTTTTTGCTGTTAAACAGCAGTGCATCTGCAAATAGAAACCAATGTAAACCATCTATTAAACTCCCTGGGGCATACTGTTTTCAAGTGCTTTAGAGGGGGCTTACTGGAGAGGAGAGACCTAGTAATTTGTCTATATATGACAAGATTTTCTGTAGTCACAAAATTTGTGTATGCCAGTCTCCTTCATCAATAACAGTGTAATCTTCATCTATTAGTAGATGTCAAATATTTTCCAGATTTATGCCCTCTTTTGAAATATGGCATTCAAGAAACTCCATTTCTTTGCTCTTGGTCTGAATATGAGCAGCTGGTAGCTTAGGCAAAGGCATTTACATGGCCTTTGTTGCACATTACTTCGCAGAAAAATTTTTGTTTGCAGTTTATAGAGATTTGAATTTCATTTTGATTTTTTTATTGATTGGTAGTGAACTTCATGAATAACACTAATGTTATGCTTCTTTATCAATGTAACTTATGTTTGGCATTATTCAGATTTTGAAGGGGTACTTAGTAGCTTTTTGCTTCTACAAAGGAGGGCTTATTGAAAAGAGGCTTAGAGAAGGAGGCTTAAAGAGAACTTATGCTAAATAACTACTAGATAGCTGACTAGCTGAAAATACTAGTTATTCAGGTAGACAAGTGAACTACATTGTAATTCACTTAAAAACTTATGAGTGCAAACACCACAAGATAGGCACGTGGATGAATAGAGTTGCCCTCTACCACCCATAGGTGTATAAGACAGGGGGCTTGGTGGGTTACTACCACTCCCTGTTGGACAGGAATCTAGTTCATTTGAGCAATTTCTTCAGAAGGAACATTAGTTTTTCCTAAAAATAGCTGCAGCTTAATTGGACTAGAAACAACTTGTTTGAGCAGACTATCAAATATTTGGGCAGACAGTTTACAGCCCCCCCTGAATTTACAGCTCCCATACTCTCATTCTGCCACCTATTCTGTCTCTCTGCCTTATTTAGAATTTGCTTGCTGTTCGATTGTTGAAATCAATGTTTCGTCGGTGATATGGCAAAAATCATTATTATCAGTTGCCGTGAATTACACAAATGGAGCCTTTGTGGTGTACTTGCTGAGAAATTGTTTAGCTCTTTTCAAGAGTGGCTTTTAATCAAGAAAATGCAATAAACTGTTTGTTCCAGTGTTTTCAGTTTTGTTAAGGCGCAGATTAGCTTCCAGAAAAGAGCCAGGGGTCTCTTAGTTGCCAGTGGTGCTTCCTGTTCCTCTTTCTAGGGGTCATATTTCTATTCTAAGAGTTGGGCATATTGGCTTTACTATGTTATGGTTGTTACTTTATCCTCCCTCGTAGAGGAGCCCAATGGCTGACAGTATATTGCTGATCAATCTATTGAATTTCCTCCCCAATATGATTCAATTTGAAAATTGGCATTGTTGCTGTAGTGTAACCCCGATTAACTGTTTTGAATGCTAGAATAGAAAAGCTTGCCCGGGTTCCACAGCTTTTACGGCATTATATAGGTAGATAATCGTTTACATTTGCTGCATTAAGCTTTATTCTGTTTGATCGTAGGATGTAAACTGGAATCCACTTGATGCTGAAAATTTAACTGGAAATCGCCAGAGCAAAGATGGCAAGCGGTTTTATTGTTGCTCTGTCTGTGGAAGAAAGTTCACTCAACAAGGTCACTTAAACAGACATATTAAGGTACATACTGGTGAGAAATTGCATTCCTGTAAAGAATGTGGGAAGGATTTTACTCGAAAGTTTGCTTTAAAGAGGCATTTGTTAAGTCACAATGGCGAGAGGCCGTTTGCTTGCGAACAATGCGAAAAAGGTTTTTCACAACGTCAACATTTGATTAAGCACTTGCGTACACACACGGGCGAAAGACCATTTGTTTGTGACATATGCAGTAAGGGCTTTGGTCAACGTTCTACATTAGAAAGACACCAAAGTACCCACACGTCTGAACGACCCTTTTGCTGTAAGGAATGTAACCAAAAGTTCAGTCGCTTTGGAAGCCTCAAAAGGCACGAAATTATCCACACTGGTTTGAAGCCATTTCAGTGTGATGTTTGCAAAAAGTGCTTTAATAGAGCGTCCTACTTGCCTGTACATAAGAGAATACACAATAAGGATTGATTGGCTAGTCTTTGTCAGGACAAAATAGACTTCCCTGCAATGAGGCACTGTATGTGCATAGTTAAACTAACTTTATACATCGAGAATTGGCAGGGTTTGACTGATGACTCACTCTGAGTTCTCTCTATTACCTAGGTAGTAAGTGGAAATGTATATTCGATTATAAGAAAATTTTTAGTATGTTTCTAAAATTTTAATAGCAATGTTTGAATTAGTAATTAAAATTTACATTAGAGGTCGAGGTAGCGCTGGTATACTGTTTTCTTTAAATTGCCAATGATTTTTTACAGAAATTGGTAGCATTTTCCATATATATTATTTCCTATTGCTAATACGAACTGATCAGTGTTTTTCCTGTTTGATCTACGTATATGCAGGTTGCTATTTAATGTAGATCTTAGTGATGGTTATTAAACCTGGTTTTGAGTAATTAACAAATCTGTACAGTATTTTGAGACCAGTTCTTTCAGGGGCATTTTTGGATTGCTATGGCTGGTTTGAACTTTCTTCCTTGTTGTTTGGCAGCCACTGGAAGTTTGCTCAGTAATCTGCTGCCCCGTTTGAAGCTTGACTACCTTTATACTAAAACCATCATGACTTTTGCATATTATCTACCCACATTATGCGCAATATGGGAGGGGGTCATTGGAGTTGGGTTGTAGAATTTCCATTTGATTATGTTCATCGACCATTCATTGGCTTTTATACATGAAGACCGTATGCAAGTTTTAGTCAAATGTTGTGTTTATTGACACGTAGGATAGGTCATGATACAGTAGGTTGGAAAAGCTATAGACTTTAAATGGTATTGGTGCTATTTTGCACAATATTCTCACAGGTATCTCTGACATTCTCTTATGAATTATTCGCAGTTTCTACAACCGTATGATATAACATTTTCTAACTTTTATAGATTTTATTGGTGAAAATCATGCAGTATACTTTGTGTTGTAAGTTTAATGATTTTTGTGCTTGTGTGAATATTACCAGGCAACCTGTATTTTGAATTTCTCAATGCCACGAGAAGTGCCTTAATTTCCTTACAGTCCTGCCGGTTTGGTAGAATTACATTCTTTGTCGGATATGTGATATTGCAGCTACTGTTTTAGTATCTTATCTACTTTTTGAATAAAGATCTGTTCAGTTTAATTCTTATGAATTGAGGTGAACATAGATTTGTGTTATTTTCATTTGTCATTCCACACTGTAATGTACAGCCTTTCTGAGACGGGCTATTGCACCATAAATGGAAAACTTGGGCTATCTAGATATGGTTATTAAGGAGGAATATCACACTTATAACGAGTATGGTTTCCTCTTTTTCATTAGTTTCTGCTATATTAGGCCATTTATTTTCAGCATATTTTTTAAATGACCCTTCTCCTGTCACATTAATTATTGCAAATAGAAGGTAGCTTCAAGTTGTAAATTTTTAGTACGCAGGAAACGTGTATGGAACACTGGAGCCTGGGGAACAGTTTGAAAAGGCGCGAAAGCGTCATATGGTTGCTTCAAGCTTTTAATGAAAAGCAATGAATTGCAGAGATTTTCGCATTACAGCATTGAGTATCACCTTTATTGTGCATGCGGGAATATCTACATGGAGGTATAGTGCATGAGGATTTACGGCGTAGATATTGATTATAGTTACTAAGCAATGTCAGTAATAAACCATTTGTTTATTAACCTAGAAGATTTTCAACGGTACAGCTATTTTGCTAGCTAACCAACTTACAGATGAAGATAATATATTAGATAATTTGCAGTATAAAAGATTTTAATTTGATAATCATAGATATATTGAGTTAAAATAATCTTTTTATATTCTCCAGTTCAAGTTATGTCAGCTTTTATAACTTTTCCTCTGTAGGTATGTAAGAGTTATTCACATTTTAAGGAAGCTTCTATCCTAACTGGGCATTTTAGACCTCGCGCTACCTTTGACAAGGTTTGTTTCTTTAGCTGGGGATAAAATGATGTTATCTTAACACTCTTGACAGGTATTTATTTGAAGAGGTATCCCCCATCAAAGTAGAGTTTAAATCGTTAACTTCATAACCTTTAAATGAGACGATAGAACTAACTGGAGAACAGGATAATTTCAAGATCACCAAAGCATGACAGCTAAGGTGTACTGAATCATATGAGCTGTGTTTCGCAAGAAATCAATACCCGCCGCAATTACCGATTTTAGGATACTTTCACATGTGTGCTTCTCCTTTAGATTTGGAAATATCAATAAGGATGTGAATAGGCTTGAAGCTGGAACACAGGTTTGTTAGATGCTTTTATAGCCTATAAACTTGTATTTCATTATCACCCAGTGAACATTCCTCATGGACCAATTTGCGAGCTTTCATGGACGTCAATAAACTTACTTTGCATGTAGAACTGTTAAGTATGTTTGCTATCGATTTAACGTACCTAATATTGTGATTCCACTTTCTAAGTTTCGACTAGAATACACGAAGCTCCATTGGTTTCAACAGAACCTCAGTTGGTATTCTGACAATCCATGGTGTATCATAGGTAACAAAAGGTACATCATTTCTGCTATTGCAGCTAATATATACGTTTAAAGCAACTAATACCAAAGTTGGTAGACTATATTAGAACTGCATTCACATTTTGCTAGTTCAATGATCCTTGTAACAGCTCACTTATTCCTAATTCCTGGTTTTGATATAATAGTGGATACAATGAAGAGTATATTGTTCAGTATTAACCTCACACCTTCATATGCCAGCTATGTCATTTTATTATTCTTTTCTATCGTATGCTATTTCTCACGTGATGGAAAAAATGGCATTAAGTGTGATGTTAGGAGTATAATTCAAAAGGTGCATTTGTCAGTATCGTTTTCTTCTCGTAATGTGATATAGGTATCCATTAGAAAGATGACATACTGCACACATGTAATTGAATAATTGAAAGAAGTAGGAAACCTGTGCTATGCCATAGTGATATGACATTGTTGCTCAAATGTTAATTTCTTTTCGAACATGTATCAAGACTACCAATTACGGTGGCTATGTGCACTTTGCATGGAGCGTATGTATTTGGTGTAGTGAATGGATCATATGTCAAGGTATATATCCACTCTATTACACCTATGAATGAATGTGTCCGCTACTTTCTCTCGATTTGGAGCAGTTTTGCTGAATTGTAATACTCGTCAAGTTACTAAGATACGATTTTATGTAAATATAATCTAGATTTATATAACACTCTCATTACCAATACTATATTTCTAGGCACCGTCATTTCATTTCAGCTTATGTAAAGTTCATTTTCAGCGTACGTAAAATTTAGCTTCTTCGTGTTGCAAAAGTAAGTATATACAAATGGTTGCACTGGTTCAGCAGTAGTTTTGTGAAAGCAAGGCAAGGTGAAATACATAGTCGCCGATATGATAGGATTGAAACATGGAATAATAAAATTCACTATATAGGACCCCAATTCTTTAGAAAAGTATTCATGATATCTTTGTCGTGTAAAGGGATAACATGAAACATTTCCGCAGAAGCAAATCAAGAGCCCCAATTTCCAGGTTGTTCCTGCTGGCTTCCCTTATCCTGCTGTTGCCCACAACATCCCTGCATACCCCTAAGTACCTTTCATTAGGTTGATATACATAGCATAAAGCAAACGCTCCATTCGAATAGAAGCCTTATTAAATTTCATGTAAGATATATCGAGAATATCCTAGCACAATTTTAGAACACCCCCGCCCCCCCCAAGAAAGCCTTGAAGTAGAGATACGTTACAGCCTATCAGGCTCAAGTGTCGATGTTTCAAAATCGTAAACAACGCACTTATAAAACTGAAGAGCAATGATATAATTGAATTTTAATCCAAATCCAATAGGATGAGATTGCGCATAGAATTAAAGTTTTCATGAGAAATAATCGCTTACTTCAGGATTACAGAGTGCTGAAAGTACATAGCAGTAATGAATACTATAACTGGAAAGTGTCTTATTTGATGACCAGGTTAGTAGAGTGATTGGTAAGGTTTCTAACAGACGCTACCTTTCCAGTATGTGGGTTGCACTTGCTATTCTTCTTATGTGATATGCTGTGGAATAAACCTTGGCAATCAGTTGTTAACTTATGTTGCATGTTACTTTTTAAGGGTAATTTATATCAATAGCTATGCTGTTTCTTAAATTTTTCACCTCTGTGGTATTTATATATGTATGCTAATAGTATTATAGATTAACTCTAGCAACACACTTTGAAAATAGAGTATAAAGAACACAGCTAAGCTCGATCTCCTTTTAACTGTTTTAGAACATTAGACCTATTTCCTATTAGTGTGATCTCGATATCACCTATGCAAAACAGCTCTAATAGATTAACATCTCTAATAGATTAGTCTTTCCAATTCGTTATCCTAATAGAAGAAGAGAACAAAGTATGCTAATAGTATTATAGATTAACTCTAGCAACACACTTTGAAAATAGAGTATAAAGAACACAGCTAAGCTCGATCTCCTTTTAACTGTTTTAGAACATTAGACCTATTTCCTATTAGTGTGATCTCGATATCACCTATGCAAAACAGCTCTAATAGATTAACATCTCTAATAGATTAGTCTTTCCAATTCGTTATCCTAATAGAAGAAGAGAACAAAGGGTCATCCAGCTGCACATAAGTATCGTAGAATCTTACAGTCATAATGCTGATTCGTCGTCAGGAGTTCTAGTGGAGGTAGGGATACAAGTCTTCTATACATGAGATCATATCAACATTAACATTAATATCAAAGTATAGACATGTATTTCAATTCTACTCCAATCTGCTTAAATTCACACTTTCAGTTTGTTCCATCTGAGTCGTTGACACCCGTAGTGATCAACAATAGACTTATTGAGTTTATGCATTCTGTTGTTGCCAAGTCTCCCGCATTCTTCTGGAAACTGCAACATTTCAGTGATACCTCCAGCTGGCTCCCAGCAATGGTAGAATTTACGTAGTGTCCAGCATATTGCTTATTACTCGGGAAAAATTTTCAAACACAATTTATCTGAAATAAACTGGAGATTGGTTGTTCACGCCGGTCGATCCCCACCGGTCCCTTGCCATAGACTTATCGAAAGATGCCAGAAAGCAGGCAGAAAATACAAGAATAATCATTCTTAGATCAATTTATTTCTTGGTTCTAATCTATTATATTGTCTTTAGATAATGTTATGTATTGCTATATTCTTTCCAACAGTCGTGTCAATTTCTCAAGCAGTTTGACGTACAAAACTTGGCAACTGTGTAATATGTTGCTTATAGATTTCCAAATGCAATTCGAAACACTTTCTACAGGGTTCTCAGGAGTCTGGAAACTGGAAACGTCAGGGAATTAGTTTGAAGTCAGGGAAAACCAGGAAAGGCTGAAAGATTCAGCGATGTGTATACATAATTATGATCGATGTGTATACATGATTATGATCGATGTGTATACATGATTATGATCGATGTGTATACATAGGTATGATCGATGTGTATACATAATTATGATCGATGTGTATACATAATTATGATCGATGTGTATACATAATTATGATCGATGTGTATTCATAATTATGATCGATGTGTATACATAATTATGATCTATGTGTATACATAATTATGATCGATGTGTATACATAATTATGATCTATGTGTATACATAATTATGATCGATGTGTATACATAATTATGATCGATGTGTATACATAATTATGATCGATGTGTATGCATAATTATGATCGATGTGTATACATGATTATGATTGATGTGTATACATGATTATGATCGATGTGTATACATAATTATGATCGATGTGTATACATAATTATGATCGATGTGTATACATGATTATGATCGATGTGTATACATGATTATGATCGATGTGTATACATAATTATGATCGATGTGTATACATAATTATGATCGATGTGCATACAAAATTATGACAATTAACCTCTTCTCAAATTGAATACATGCAGGTTCTCTGTAGTTGTGATAAGGTTAACTGTTGATTAGCTTTGTGGGTTCCAAATTTCTGTATACAAACCGATTCAGCCACACATAGATACTAATTTTGATATTTTGCTTACACCAGTAGACAATTCGCCGGAAAGGCTCCCTCTTGACTGATATCATGTTTTAATCTGGTGCTTAAAGTCGGATAGAGAAGAATGCAATGTGATATACTAGAACACCAACGTTTTGCTTTATTCCATAGACTACACCTTAAATTCTTGTATAGGTATCATTTTCAGCACAATTTTTATAGTACTTCTAATTTCTGGCTAAAGTCCTAGTCACTTTGATGATACAATTCATGGTGAAGTAAAGGCAAAGTTTTCATGAAAATTTGTGTATATATTTACATTTAAAGTTTTCTTGTCCTAGCGTTTCTTGAATATGTCAAAGACATTTCATATACAAGGGGAAATCCCGATAGTTGCCTATAAAGAAAACTTCGGAAAGAGCAACGAGTACAGAAGTTTAGCAGTGGTGTACAATGACGAAAGGGAGTGAGTATTTTTCAATCTACTTAATGAATGCATGCATATTTACAACATTAATTGAATTTCAAAAGTGAACCACCTACAGTTGAAGAGACGCTTTACTTGCTGCCAATACTTTAAAAACTTGTATTTCTTCTTTACTTTTATTAACTATCAAATATTACAAAGTACTGTACAGTATGAATTATTTTACCTTGTGTTTTTAGTACTGAAGCTCAATAAGTCGAAGCAATCTTGTACCCAAATGATTTCTATCAATTGAATTTGCAGAGAATGGTATACCTCATTCAATGCACCTCAGGACCTCGACTGCGTAAAACTGAAAATACGTGCACGGTATTTGTTGTCATTTGTTGACAAATTTATCAGGTATCACTTAGGAATTTGTTTTATATTATGTATAGCAAGCTATGCCCACAAAACCGAATCCCTGCTCTATGACAACCCTCCTGGGAACTCTTACCGTAGCATTCTGAACGTAATCGGTTGAAGTCCCTAGACTCATACTCCTTTGGCATATAGATGTTTCAAGTTTTCAAATTAAGGAGAATTTGAGATTGGCATCTGCTTCTAGTCATAGAGTGGATAGATAGTTTAGAAAAAGAAGTAATTACACTTTTGGAACTGGAAAGGTGCTTATGGAATGGCTATGTCAGTGCTTACAAGCAGTCACGTCACCGGCAAATCGAAAGTGGTGAGGCTGCATACAAAAAGTAGGAGTTATAGACAGTGAAATTGCTCGATAAAGGCTACAAAATTCGCTGGCTGACGAAACATTAGGGGTTGAAGCCCCCAGTCCTGCTCCAACGGCGCCGTGCTTAACAAGTCCATAATTACGTTCTGGCCTCTTGCTTTTGACTTCAATGAAGTTTGCCAAGAGGCTAGAGTCATTAGTTTCACTGGAAGATAGTTAACGGACTTAGTTAGTGGTCCTTTTAAGCCGATATCCCTGCAATTTTTACCTAGCTAAGTTATTTTTCATATAGTTAACTGCACATTTGACTTTGATTACGAGCACGTCATGCCTAGAGCCCAACAATTATGAATAGAGTAAAACGGTCTGCGGTAAAACCGCACAAAGCAACCTTCTTTCATTAAGAACCTACAGCCTGAAGTTGTGTATTTTAGTTTCAGTTACTTAGTACCTTTGCAGCCTCATATTGCAACTAGCTTCTTATAAATTGTTTCATTCATTTCTCAGTAGGAAAACAAAATTTTCGCCTGTTTGCCAATCAATCCCATTCATGGATGCTCCAAACAATTATAAAAAGGGCCTGCATACGTAGGTGTTAAGAACCTGTACCCTAATTCCTTAAACTACCTCATTGCATAGGAGCATAGGCAGGGAAATTTCTACATTATAGGTTCTTGTGTACGGATTTTCTTATGTGCGGATCTCATGGCTTCTTTAATCAGGACTATTAAATTGAGCGGTTCAGCTAGCTTCTGTTGTCTAGCTGAAGGTAAGCTTGGTTGTGTTAGGTCAGCAACTGGATGGGCGTCTTTCCAAATAGATGACCAAAGCAACTCACTCCGCCGTCCTTCTGAAGGAACGTTAAACTAGGGGTCCGATGCCTGGATCTGAAAACGCTGGATATAACAACCTACTCAAAATAAATTAAACAAAAAAATGGTAATGTTGTCATTTTCTGGTTAAACACTTGATTGAGAGATTCTCCAAACCAGTGAATGTCTCTAATGACTTCGATTGTCGGCAGGACTCTGGTGATAGATGTGTACCAATGTAAAGCAAACATTATCATCCAAATTAGATTAAATTTATGAACACTGGAAAATTAAAATTTTATCTAGAAATTGGCTTTGTTGAGCCAGAATTGTTAATACTGATTTCTTCCACCGTTTTCATCAGACCAACTTCTCGTGTGTTACATCTCTGGCACTCTGGAAGTACAGAAAGCAAGGTACTGATTTTAGTATACAGAATTCGTACTGCTACTAGTACTGGTAAAACACTGCTGTTTAAAGGCGTATAAATTTTAAGGTAAATCACAGCCAGATATGTGAATGAATTTCAATGTAGAGTTTGAAGAAATGACGACAGAAATCAAACAGTGGTAGATATAGAAGTGCACTCAATAGCTGAGAACAAGAGATAACATGTGACTTTTCTGATTGTTGGTGATTGTGGACAGCCTGGAATTGAATGATAAAATGGAGGTTGTTAAAATGCATACATAATTGTGGCTGGAAATAATTTACTTTTATTTGATTGTTGTACAGTTCAGTTTCTAGCTCTCTTGACTTGTAACATTACATACCGTATCTGTGCAGTATTAGGACTTAAAACTAGGTAATTGTCATGCTTTAGCGATATATCTAATTCTCACTAAAAGAATAAACTTCAATACTCTATGCTATACTTGCTGTATCATTGTTATATTATTCATTATCAAGGTTTATAATATATTTTTCCGTATTCTCTTTCTTAGAAGACTTCTTCTATAGTGACTAGCAAAGTTTCAAAATTGATTCAGGTATAACTTTATTAGCACTGATTTAGCACTGATAGTCTGTTAACACCTGGTGTGCGCAAGACATAAAAAGCTATAGGTATCGGATCTATTCCAAGCATAGTTGCGTTTTTACGTTTATTTCATGATTCCTTAATCAACATATGACGTATCTCACATTAATACGCAATTTGTGACTTTACCTTAGATTGTTCTGGCATCTGTTGTTTTAGGATGCACGAATCAATTTAGATAGCCAGATAGCTATTAGTTGTTTAATAGCAGAGGTGCTTATGCATATCTCCTTATCTGGCCAGGCCTTTCTTACCCCCAACTTCGGCTCAATAGTACAAAGAAGCTGAATGCTCATCAGCACATACTGATAGTACCTTCCTATACAACCATACACTTTTTCCCGTGAAAAGAAAATATACAATCTCAGATATTCATGAACTTCCATTTCCAAGAATCTAGCCTCCGAAATTTCCATTCTATTTAGCCCTAAACTGCTATCTAGAACTGACGCCATACAGACAGATAATAAATTTATGGTGATTCTGAAGTGAAGCATTTGCAAAACTTCCCTGTTACTTCCCATTGTTACTCTTCTGTTTTATTTAACCTGCCTCTTCATTACTCTGCAATAGCATCCATGCAATCCAGACACAGCAGCTTATCTAAGGTAGAGTAGATATGATTTTGGTCTTATGGTCTTATATTCATGGGATATCAAAGAATGCCTCCATTGTAAATTCAGACGTTTTTAAACAGAGATGGCTCCTGTTGTCAACTCCAGTGAACGAGGCAGCCTCTTCAGTATACGGGAAGAGGTGTCCTCCAACATAATATCGAATAACGATAGTACCATTGGTGACAAGTAGCATGTGGTTTCAGATTTATAGCATTACTCATTTAGTCTTTATATGCAATGCCTTGTTATCATCGTACCGCTAATTATTTCAAATAGGCATTTTTGCACTATATTCAAGCTTAGAATCGCACTTCATAGCACCATATTAAGAATTTTCACTTTTGCACTTTGAGTCAGTTCTTGTTCTTTACTAAAGCAACCAATATGTGGCGATTACAGCAGATCTTTGGCAACATCCAGCTGCAAATTTGTCTTGGAATTCTAATGGTGGGAAGAATGTAAGTACTTCTAATCTCATTAATGACATTCACAAGTTAGAAGTCATACCATCATTATTATGTCTCTCGGTTGTTTGACATCTGTTTCAGCATTCCCAATAGAATTTCTGGAAGGTAATGCATACTAAAAACAGGCCCTGTCGAAAAGGGGGACGCGAGGGTGTGACATCCCCAGCGAGCACTTTGTCGACAAAACTTCCGTATTTGTCGGAGAATCTTGCAACTTTTCACAGAAAAATGCGACTTGTCGGTACATATTGCAATTGTTGTAGGTAATAGTAGAACTGTATAGTGTTGGCTGCGCTATCAGAAACCACGCGCAGCTCTTGGGTGCCATGCCAACGTATTCAGCAGATTTTAATGTTACCCCCCCCCCAAACATATCATCTTCGTGATGGTCCTGACCAGAAGTACCCCTCGGGGTGGGTATATTTTTCATTTATACTTACAACATTTTCGTTCAATAGCAGGTCTCGTCCTTATTCTGAGAACGTGTTGCTAGTCTGATGATTATCATAATCAATGCTACAATATATGTTGGTGACGGATTGTAGAAATCCTTTTCATAACCGTTTTTTGATCATTTTTATGGATCTCTTTTATTATAGTGGGCATCTATTCACGACTTAGTATTCATTGGACACCAAGTCATATTCCTTGAAAATACAACTGTTTATTGCTTAGAACCAAATGGGACACTAACCAAGAAAGGCCAAGGTATGTTTTAAGTAAGAATTTATTCCTTTTAGTACAATTAAATCATCCTGCCTATTCTGTTACTTTGTCACAGGGGATTGGCGAACTAACACTACGTAGTTATGAAGAATCCACTTGATTCCATACGTGAAAACACCCCCAAGAATCTCTAACTATCAATAAATTGCATAAACACTCACTTCATTGTTGAATCAGAATGAGGCATACAGCCATTATACAGCGGGACTGATGATGCTTTCTAAGATAGAACAACAAGGAGACAGTAGAATAGTCTATAGAGCACAATTTTTATTGCAATTGCTTGCGTAATTGAACAGAATATGGTAAAGGTAAAGGTTGGTCCCATGTACGGCGCCATAAGTTGGGGGAGGAGGGTGCTTGTTGAGGAGGACATCCTGGGCGTCGGCCTTGTGAGATAGAATGGGCAGTTCCTTTCCTCGCCTCCCGTAACTCCCCAGTTTTGCCACCAGGTACCCATTTACTGTTGGGTGGAGTGTGAGCAAGCGTTTCAACTATGATCGGAGTGTTCGGCCATAGTTCGGCTTGACTTTTGACACTCCGCTCAACATTCAAGTACTGTGACCACTCAGCCTCTCCCCCATCTAGAATGCAGTACACTTTTCAAATGAATGCAAGTAATATTTTGGTGTCAGTACAACATTTTCTATCATAACTTCTTACAGGTTTGCCAGATAATCCGACATTTTCCATCTATGTTCCCGACACTTGTCATGAGGTAATAAAGCGTAATTTGCAGCGATGCCGGAGGCAAGGGGGCAAGGGGGCAAGAAGTGTCCCGCTCCCTCCCTTAAATTCTTTACAACAATTTTTTATACAAGAAATTGACTTTTGAGCATATCGAATAAAAAGTTCATGGACAAATCACCTTTTCTCCATAATAGTAAAAGCGCAGTCTAAATTTAAGCATCAGTCTATATCAAAGTCTTCGCCATCCTCTGTTATGGGGACTTATTCTACGGGGGTTATCATTTTGAAATTGTAGCATTGGGGCAAGATTTCAAGGGGGGCCATCTCGAGGATTTACAGTATTGTTATCAATATCCTGTACAGTGAGAGCGCCTTAGCACTAGATTTCACGATTTATTCAAATATCAGTCTGGGAGATGCCTTTTTAGCCATTTTAGCGGGTGAAATGTAAAATTTTTCGGTCGCGTTGTCCCAACGTTGATGGGACCTCATTTGGGATCAACATTAGTGGGACCAACTTTGGCCAACCCTGATGGGACTTCTTTTGTCCCTAAACGAGTACTAGCGTCAATTCTTGGCAGTGCACTGTCCCTGATTCTAGGGTGTTCAGCTCAGGCCTTTGATTCAAGCCGTGCTTCACTAGTGTACAGAGAAGGTCTTCAATGAAGCAACTCATTGTCAGAGATCCTATCAAAGAAAAAACACCTGTAACTCAGTGAGAATCATTATTTAGCATCCATCTTGCCATAGCATTGTAGACATGAGATGTAAGATGACAAGGGATGCTACGTGCCCTAGAACTAAGAAGTCTCCCCTAGAAGATTACCCTTTTGTAGGTCATGGCATTACCAAAGAAACTTTGTTGGAAGACGTTTACTTTTAGTCCCCCACCCCAACAAAAGAACACCCCCCACTGCACTACTGCTATCTGTGTGTATTAAATTCATGTCTACGATGATATTTCTTGAGTGTCCTTCAGAAATGTCTGCTCCCCCCCCCCATTGTGGTCTACATCGCTTCCGGCGTCGCTGGTAACTTAAAGCCATTTTTGCTCATTATTTACAATTCTTTATCATTCAGTGAATATTTTGAATGTGACAGAGCTACTAGGCAAGCCCTACTTTCTTCTCGATTACTCTGCTCATTGAAGAAATAGCACAAAATATCCTTTCCATCGATTTTACGTATTTTACTGTTAATCAACGCTACTCTGCATCGTGACGTTTATGCTTTAGCATTTATCAGATTTACTCACCCTTATATTGGGAAGCACAGAGTAATGTTTTGTTAGATAGAAGCTATTAGCTAAGAGCAAATCATTAACTATGCTGAAGCGTAAAGTTGAATCTATACTTGCTTTAACTTTGAGATGGCAAACTTCTTATCCTCATGTGCATTCGTTTTGAGTCAAGGTTTCAAGTGAGAGGAAGATGATTATAGCAGTTGCGAAGAACGGTATCTCGGTAAACATAGCACTTTATGTATTCGTATAGAGGTTTTTATCTAATCTTTTGCTAAGTCAAAAATGAATCAGCCAAATGAAGTGAGAGAGTGAATAAACGAACTGAAATCGTAATACTATAAGTCGGTGGTAGCATTGAGATCAATTATTGTAAAATTCCGGGATTTGTTATGAGAGACTTTTAGAATCATTCTCTTCGTTAAAATTGATTCCCTTATTGTGCTTATTATACATCATTTCATCCAGTAATCAGAGTTTCTTCATTTAACATATGTGTTTTAATATAGAATGCAGACTCGTGGATATATGTGTCAGTAGATGGTGCTTCAACCTTCATACCAATAAGCACATTAAGTTTTTGGGATAAGATTGGATTTGATAAGCTACAGGTATTATTTTAGTACTATACAGTAATAAATTGTGAATCACAAAGTCATCTGGACCTAATCAAATCCTTTGTCTGTTCAGAGCACTTTCTGGTGTGCCTATTTGCTTTGCAGTTCCCAAAAATAAAGCAATTTAGTGTTGCAACATGGAAAACATGGAACCAAGGATATAGCACATACAGTCTGGAAAGATGAATTACCCCCCTATCATGTTGTCATCAGCTCAATTCTACATTGAATCACTCAAAATGTCTCTAAATGCCTGCTTCCCATGCCTCAGTGTTCATATTTATAGCAATAGTCATAATCAAGGCTAGGGGGGAGGGCTCAGTCTCCTTGTTTTTGAGGCTATATACAAATGTTTAATTGACATTGTGCATTCCTATTTGACTCTGCTAATCCTTGTAATTGACTAATTGATTGATTGATTGATTGATCGATCGATCGATCGATTGGTTGGTTGGTTTGTTGGTTGATTAAATGGTTTTTTGACTGATGCTTTGTAGCAATTATTTTCAATGGTGTAGTGCTAAATTTTTCATAAGGAGACTCATAGCAGAATTCACTATATGGAAAATTTTGAAGCAACGCTCTTTAGAAATATGCAAGATTAATCCACTCTGTTGCTCAATATTCCACTGAATGTGCATCGAATTGTTCTGAATTTACA
This sequence comes from Mastigias papua, assembly GCA_964019165.1. Taxonomy (NCBI): domain Eukaryota; kingdom Metazoa; phylum Cnidaria; class Scyphozoa; order Rhizostomeae; family Mastigiidae; genus Mastigias; species Mastigias papua. The sequence goes on from OZ025269.1 coordinate 11,277,483, forward strand.
ACTTATTTCTATCTCCGTAAGGAACCAGTGGCGGCGCCATTGTGAAGTGGGGGTATTGGCCAATATTTAGGTTCTGTTGGCCTAGCCCCCAGGAAAAGTCTTGAAACCCACCATTTAGATCTTAGGGACACTCTCTTGTGAAGCACTTCACTTAAGCTCCTAGTTTTTCTGAATTGAATAATTCATTGCATAGAAGTTTTGAAAGATGACAACAGTGATTTCAGCCCTAATGCCACTCTATTATGCCTCTCGTCTAACAATATTACCCTTAATGTTAACTTTGTATGATACTTTTGGGCAAGCCTAAGTTATCATATTTTCAAAAAAGTGGGAAAATCTACTCCGCTGAATCAACCCTTGTGGCTCCTCCACTGGTTGGAACGAACAGCTTTGTCTCAACCAAGGTTCTTGGTAATGCCCTTCACACCACTGGTTCTAATATCACTCCTATATGTACATGTTGTTGAGAAATTTGGGATTATTATCATTTTAAGTGCTGTTTCAGCTACCATTTTATTAAATAAGTGAATTTCAGGAAAATTCCTTTTGGACTTTCCAATGGAAAGATGCTGCAAATCTCCTACGGGAGGATATATCCCTTGTGTTCATAGCACTATCGATGCAGAGTATCTTCATCTATTCTGAGTAAAGAACCCCCAGTTATTGCTCCAATCTTCTGTTTCTAAATTGCCAACTTCAAATTCTCTCAATAAGCTCAGATTCTATACAAAACTTTAGCTCAAGAAGCAAAATCTTTGATAAACTCACAGGATATAAAGGTACTGGACACCTATGTGCATTCTTTGTTTCAACACTTTATACTACTGGTGAATTACACAAACTCAAGGAAGACCAAAGTTGTAAGCTTCTTACTTACAGTTATTTATTACCATGTTTTCTTTATGGGTTCAGTGATAATGAATTTCTCAAAATCCTGAGAAATACTTTGACTTTTAAATGGAATGTTATTATGGACTTTTGATGACATTTTCAAGGTTGCTTTCCTGATTTACTCATGAAGCAGTTTACATCATTTTTAGTTTCAATTACCTGCGTGTTTAGGGCATAAGTTTCTTTCGAGTTTTCTGGTCAATTTCAGATGGTAAAAAGAACTTATTTTACTACATAATACATACCCAGGCCTTTTTAGAAAAAGAAGCCCAAGGAGAGGATTGGAATCAATTAAAAAGCGCATTTCCCTGCATTCAAGATAGGCTGTTCAAATTCTTTGTTGCGCCAGCAAACTTATATTACTGATTTTCAATGTTTATGGCATATAGCCTTTCTTTATAGTTGCATCCAATTACTTTAAACGAGGTCTTTTACCATGTCCATGCAATGTCAATAATTCATGCCAATAAATTTGCAAAAATACTGCATCTATTGGCTACTATATCAATTCACTGTACAGGTCGAGCTCGTCAAGGATAGAATAAGCCTAAATGTCAGGATTCATTTGATGAAAATTCTCGTACATTTAGCTTCCCAACTCTAAATGATAGCCCTAATGAATGACGGTCGAGTGTTGAATTTCATTACATTTCAGTTAAGCTGCTCTTTAGGTTGTTCTTTATTTTTCAAATCTCATATACATTCAGTTGAAAATTGACAATGCAATCTCTTCATGCCTTTTTGCCTACGCAATTTACCTCTCATGTTTATTAGGCTTTACTACACTACTCCTTTACCAAAAACAGCTGGGATAAACTTTGTCAATTTGATCATGGTAAGATAAAAGTAGTAATATTATAACTCAATTTTTACAATATTGTGAGCATCATCAATAAATATATGACCCGAGTAGTGTTCATTATGGACATCACATTGAACATTGTAATGTTGCCAAAGTTACCACCATTACCATAAGCATCATGCTCCTCATTATCATCATCATCATCATAATCATCTGTCTGTCTGTCTTTTCCCGTACGCCCCTTACGGGGCCTAGGCTGACCCTGGGGTCAGTGTCGCCTTCAAATTGTTTAGAAGAGGTGATTGAGTCGGCTACACTCAATCCACTTTGTTACCCCAACAGTTACTTATCAGAACTGCAGCCTGAAGCTGCTGTGCCTTACTTTCACTGGAGGGGACTGGTTGGACAGTTTGCCACAGGTCGTCAACATCTGCCCCAATTCTGAATCTCTGCGAAATAAATCACTATCAACTTAAGGGCAGAGTCTCTCTGTGCCCGCTTGCCACCACGAGGAGGTCTCCAACCATGGGCTAGCATCATAATAATAATCATCATCATGATTATCATCATCATCATCATCATCATCATCATCATCATCATCATCATCATCATCATCATCATCATCATCATCATCATCATCACAGTTATCATAGTTATCACGCTGAATTATCATCATTATCATCATCACTATTATCATGATAATCAACATCACCATTGTCTTCGTTATCATGATGAATCATCATCATCATCAACACCATAATCATTATCAGCATTATCGTTGTGATCGTTATCATCGTAGTCGTAATCACCACAATCAATCATTATTTTCATACTTTTTTCATAGTATTGTTGCCTGATATGAAATTGAGAGAATTATTCTTAATGCTTTTCAAAACCATTGTAAAATAGTTTTTTCCTTAGTTATTATTAGATCACTACTCAATTAATGCTGTTCAACCATTCAATCGGTAGCCTAGCAATTCGATAGTATTGCATCGTAATCTTTCTTCTTGATTTTAGGTAGCTATAGACAATTATCCGTTCCACTATCAACGTCACATTTTATTCTCATCTGGTCAGAGAGACTTGTTCAGAGTTACCACAGTATGAATGAGGCTCATTTTCTTTTTCAGTGCCCTTTCTCTTAAATCTCTTGGTAATGCTGATTGTTTCAAATAAAGTCAATATGAAGATTTACAATATGCTTAGAAATCATAATTCCTTCTTTGGTTTGAAATTGAGTAGCCCCTGGCAGTTTATTTTTTAATTAGTTATGGAAAAATTGATTGCAAATAATCCGCTGTTTTTTCAAATACTACATGTTTGCTGCAGAAAAGATTAAGGATTTTCCAAAAAGTAAGCACTGAAGTATCGAACAAAATTTTTATTTTGACCCAATCTTCATGTAACGGATAGTCACAATCGGGTTGATAACCCTTCTTTGCTCTGTAAAATCCCTGCAAGAAGCCTTCCCCACATGATGCAAATCCATCGAATTGTATACACCCTTTTTGATTAAATCCACAAAATGAGCCGGTAGTAATATATTACGAGACTACAAAACTAGTTGGAAGGCAATGAAATGCATTTGCTATCCAGCGAAGCCATCATTCACTGTGTTTTTGCTACTCAGAAGATTAAGAAATAGAAATATAATACGATACTGCATGTTCTTGGCCTAGCGTGACTAAAGTGGCCTGAGTCGTCACAGCCCATAAACATTTCACAGCAGCTTGTTACAAAAGTGGTGCGTGCTCCTGTCCCAAGTACAAGCAAGATAAACTAAAGACTGAAGACTGGTGCACTAATTTTTCATTTGGCGCTCGGTTAGAAAGCAGTAGTGGCGGGCACTAAGGGAAGGGGTGAAGGAAGCGGTTGTCCCCCAATAATACCAAAGAACAATGGAATTTATAGGGCGAGGTCACTAAAATATTTTAAGGTCTTGATATCAATAAAAGTCCTTATCTGTAAATAAAGATCTTGTCTTCTTGCTTTATCACGTGACCAGATTTTTTCAAGTTTGTCAGCCTACTAGTTTTGCTAAAGCTTTGAGGTTTTTCTCTAGGGATTGTTAGAACCTACCCTTTCGCAAGTTCTGGGCCGTCGAAACCTGATATCTAGTATAAGGGCTTTTGCGATATAACGGCTTTAAATTTTGTTACGATTACGCTAGCGTTGAGCCTATCGCACACGGCAGATTTTTGTCTTTCAAAGACGAAGATTTTTGTATTTGGTCTCTCAAGGACATAAAAATCTGCCGTGTGCGGTATTCAAAAACGAATTTCTGTTGTTGGTCTTTCAAAGACAAAAACTTGCCGTGCGCAGTATCAAAAGACGGAGATTTTTGTCTTTCAAAGACGCTCTTCGAGATTCAGCATGTTTAATCTCAAAGATTCTCTTTGAAGGACAAAAATCTTCGTCTTTGGGTACCGCACACGAAAGATTTTTGTCTTTGAAAGACTATCAACAAAAATCTTCGTCTTTGAAAGATAAAAATCTGCCGTGTTCGGTGGGCTTTAGGACACCCTGGTAAGCTAGATAAAAAATCCTAGCGCATTATTTAATACATTAAAATTAGATTGGCGGGAATCTAATTCCCAACTGCCTCATGACTATTTGTGTGGTATACCTCTTTTTGGAAGCAGTGCTTGTAATGAAAAAAAGCAAATGAAATGATACTGAAATCTACTGTTGAATTCGTAAAGCAAGCTAAACGATTTGAATGATTTTGTTTGGTCATTATCCCCTATGATTGACAGGCTGTACTCTATGGCCTTGGACCGTCATGATGATGTATACGTTGTTTCTATTTCGTATAGTATTGTGGCTTTTTATTTCTGCATAGTCTTAGTCTTTAGAGTGGCCTTGCCCTCCCTCTGGAGGGAGATGGGCTTCAGCGTTCTCTTTCGTGGCTTGTCTCGAGATGGAGTGGGGGGTTCAGTTGCCTAAGCCGAATTCGCACTTGAGGTGATTCTTTGAAAGTATTTAGGAAAAAATCGTTGAGGTGGTGGGGTTGGTCTTACCTTCCTACAAGCGCCAAGTTGATTGATCGCTTCAAAGGCAAAGTCGTCTTCTAGCGTTTTTTAGTCGTGTAAAGTTTATTCTACTTATAGCTTTAATGGCATATTTCTAATATTGGGAATGGAGGCAGCTCGATGACGTTATGTTTTTGCTTTCACCTGAACAAAAATAAGCTAAATCTATGTTTATCTATCTATGTATTGATGTTTTTTAGCATTGTAAAGAAGATCTATTTCTATGGTTCATAAAGAGCCGCGGTTCATCAAAAAAGGCTATAGCTATCGGTCATAGAGCAAAGAGTTTGTTGTGTCAAATGGGAAAGTTCTGTTTCTTGTCTCTACAAATGATTTCATTATTCCATATTGCCAATATTTATTTTTCTCTCTACTAGCTTTATAATTTCAACGCCTCTAAGAAGTTCTTATTCATACATACAGGTAATATAACCACACAAATCTTCAATTTGGATCGCTTGTCTATTGGAAATCATACGAAAATAAAGAAAGTTATATCAGGTATTTCTCAATGAATATATTATAAATATTGCACCCTAAACGTTAACAGCTTTCTGTTCATTTGATGGAAAGCAGTTCTTCCTGATCTTATTGACAAAGTACTCCAAATCTACTCTGTTCATATAGAAAAACATCGCCGCGTACAGAATCCCATTCAATGGCTGGATAATCATTGCAGAATAAAGTACATAACTTGGCCAATACCTTTCATGGACCTGGAAATGAAGGGTTTCCGAAATGTCAAATTGTTCATCTGTTTTAAGTATTCCCTTGATGGCATTGTGCGCCTCCGCAAAAGCAAATAGTGTGCTGCTCAGTGCCGTAGAAGCGAGCATAACCGCGGCTATGCTATCTTGGTGAAATCGATGTTTGTTCCTTTCATTTCTTTGCAAATAAATATGTTTGTTACATTGAGTCCCTTTTGCACGAACTCTCATAACCCCCAGAATCAAAATAGTTGAAGAAATAACTATAACCAATGATAGACTCGTACTGACGAGCGTGTGATGTCCATAGCATGTGGCAACTATATACACAAGGCTTAGAAATAGAATTGTTAAGCTCGTGACTACCATTATCCCTAAAGCTTTGTTCCTTGTCAGCGCGTATTTGTAACAGAATGGATTTGTATGTTGAACCAACTGATCAATGCCTAGGCCTATGACTATAAATGATGATACATTGGAAAATAGAAAGTAACTGTAATGTGTTATCATCTCCAATAGGCAGCTTGGTTCTCCGTGATAATCAACGAGTAAAATGGAAACGAATGGCTGTACTAGCAGTGCTGACAGAAAGTATGACATTGCTAGGAGAAAAAACAGCTTGTTTATTCGTATTACCAACGTCTTCGTTCTGTTAAGAGTCATCATGACAATCATGTTGGCAAATAAATTGATTGGCATCAATGCCAAGTTTAAACTTGCCATTACATCAGCATCTTCTTTATGTAGCAGCATCCTCTGCTCGAATACGTTTATACATCTGTCTTGAGGCATTTCAGCAGTCCTTTAGCCTTCCAGTGCATGAAGCATAACACGAAGTAGCTATCTATCACAATATTATGGGAAGTATTCCTTAGATTGGGATAGCTACGTTGCCAATAGATCTTATACACCGGCTGATTTCTGACAAAAGTTCCCAAGGTAACGCGACACCGCAAAAGCTCTTTCACTGCATTCTATGACCCTTTCTATGGCATTCATTCTAAACAATTACAGTCATGTCGAATCAGAAACTCTTTTAGGCTTCCAACGACAGCAACCTGCCGGTCTAATCCACCATTATGAAATCCTTGTTTTGTGAGTTACGAAATGATATGCAGCAAAGTAGCTGCTCGCATTTACTTGTAATAAATATTGATAATATAGCGGGTCATTACGAGGCCAGTGCAGATATACTTCAAGTTTGAGTGAGTCCATGGAAAAATGACAAGCTGTATTGTTGTAGAACTTCGTTAAATACGATGATTTCATCAGATGTTACATTGCAAGCTTATCGATATTCCAAGGTGAAAGGAGGCAGATTATCATGCGTTTATATCTATAGAGTTTGATCGCTTGCCATCTGTAGCACTTCAGGACGAAAATATCCAAGTAATGAAATGATTATAAAAGTGTATATGTATACATGTATGCATACAAACATACAAACATACATATATATATATATATATATATATATATATATATATATATATATATATATATATATATATATATTCTGAGAGTTTTCTGATGAAGCTATACGCGAAACGTTAGACAGTTGTTTTTATTATGAGAGTCTATATATATATATACATATATATACATATATATATATATATATATATATATATATATATATATATATATATATATATATATATATATATATATATATATATATATATATATATATATATATATATATATATATATATATATGCACACAAGTCTACATGTAAAGTATACTTTTGATTGCATGTTAGTTATATCTATATACCATGCGGATGCGGGCCTGATTCAGTTGTGTATATATAAATATCCATATATATTTAAATATATGTATGTATATGTATGTATACGTATAGCTGAATCAGGCCCGTATCCGCATGACATATAAATATAGCTAACTTACAAAATTAAAAAAATACTTCACATGCAGACGTTTCGATTTGATATCTTCATCAGTAGCTACTCATATGTATTTTTTTCACACTCAAAAGGCACAACACTACAAATTTCCCCACTTTTGTGAAAAGGCACTTCCACCTGTCACTTGTGTGCAATGAAATTGTTCGCATACTCGAACGATACCTACACTTTCAAAGTTACAAAATATCCCATTCTGCACTTCCAAGACTGCTATGAGTGAAAAGCCGTAGTCCTGGGGAATGTAACGATGCTTCATTCGCTGTTTGTTTTGTTTCAAACAAACTATGATGATTTAACTGATGCTATGCAGACAGCAAAATGCATTAGTCCAACGAATGATGAGAAAAGACAAAGAGAAATACATTAATGAGCAATGCAAGCGAATTGAAGACAAGTCCATTACCAATTCAATTAAAGGCCTTTATCAAGGTGTTAAAACTCTAACAAATAAATTCAAACCAACAATTGATACAATTAAAGATGAAAATGGTAATATTCTTGGTGAAGTGGAAGAGGTGAAAGAAAGATGGGCTCAATATAGTACAGATCTTTATAAGAAAAATCCAAATATTGTCATCCCACAGCACACACTTGTAGTAAACGATAAAGATGGTTATAGAAAAGAACAGAGAATATGGTAGAAATATATATTTATGCTTTATAGACTACAGAAAAGCTTTTGATATGGTGTCCCACGAATTTCTCTGGAAAGGAATGCTTGATATGGGATTCTCTAGTCACATAGTTCATCTCATAAAGGGCCTATATACTGACCAAAGTGCAACTGTAAGAACAACACACGGATTAACTGTAGACTTTAGGATTGAAAAAGGTGTACGACAAGGATGCATCTTATCCCCACATTTATTCAACATATACTCTGAAGTAATTATGAGAACTGCCCTTGAGGGTTTTGAAGGTACAGTGAAGATTGGTGGAAGGAGTATTGCAAATCTGAGATATGCAGATGACATTGTGTTAGTAGGTGGTAGTATAGAAGAGTTGCAGAATATAGTAGATAGGGTCCATGAAGCTAGTAGCCAAGCAGGTCTATACCTCAATACAAGCAAAACCAAGGTCATGAAGATCATTAGAGTTCCTGTGCAAAATGAACAAAGCAATATAAGTGTTAACGGACAAGATATAGAAAACGTGAAAGATATTGTTTATCTTGGAGCAATGATTACCGAAAATTATGACGGTTCTAAAGAAATCAAGAGACGTATTACTATTGCAAAAAATGCAATGATTTCACTAGTTAAAATTTGGAAAGACAGAGCAATTTCAATTACTACAAAGAAAAGACTTTTAACATCCTTGGTCTTTAGTATTGCTACTTATGGATCTGAGTGCTGGATACTAAAAACAACTGACAAAAAGAAAATTAACACCTTTGAGCTGTGGTGCTGTCGACGCTTATTAAGAATCACTTGGACTGATAAAAAGACTAATGAATACGTTTTAGGTAAAATTGGAACTAGTGAAAGACTGCCAACTGCTATTGTTAAGCGAAAAATGGCTTTCGTTGGACATATATTCCGAAAAGATGACATTTGCAAAGACTTATTAACTGGGACCGTGTATGGGAAAAGAGGAAGAGGTAGACCAAAGACCAGGCACAGCGATAGCATTCGAGAATTTGGTGGGAATCGGAGCTTTGTTGATTTATATCGACTAGCACAGAATAGACAAGCATGGAGAGCCACGGCTGTTCAGCTAAATGAACTTCCCGTCCAGTGATGATGATGATGCAGACAGCAATGAGGTTTGATGAAGACCTATAGTCGAAAAATAACTCTACACAAAAATGATGGACATAATATAAAAGGTGTTTGCCAAATCAGGGAATTCAGGGAATTCAAGTGAAAAGTCAGGGAAAAGTCAGGGAAATGCGTTTGGGCTTGAAAATATCAGGGAAAGGTCAGGGAATTCGCCTAACTCAGGAGAAAGTCAGGGAAATATCAGGAAAATTGTTTGTCTCTGCTTCTTTAATAAATCTATTTCTTAGTCGTTCTGGAACACAGTGTTTGAGAATTGAATTTTCTTGTTGACAAGTGCCTTCTCATAGTTGTTTCTTGAGCTTGCAGCTATCTTTTAAGTTAGGAGCGATATACTTTTCTATGGGGTTGGCAAAGTAAACCAACATTAAAATATTTTCAAATGATAAATTCTTTTTAATTATATATTGCAGTATATTGAGACGTTGGTTTTCTTTTGCATGAGAATAATAATGAACACTTGTATGCCCAAATAGGCTAAGGCTTGCGCGTACAGACTCGCTTTATGACTGGTGTGCAACGCCATTTGCCCAGGATCTATATTGAATATATTGAATTAGGGAAAACAGGGTTGAAATCAAGGAAAAATCAGGGAAATATCAGGGAAATATCAGGGAAGATGACTTCTCTGAATTGGCAGACACCCTCTATATAGCTGTTAATAAATTGCACTGTTACTTGCACCGCTATCAGTTTTATAGCGGGGATGCAAGGGTGGCCCTATGGGGTGTCATTGGGGGCACATACTATGAATCTTTATTCTGAACATCAGACTGTTCACAGAAAACATACTAGATATAGCTTTTTCAAGCTTTATCTTAATCTCTAGCAATTCGTATGCAAGGTCTTTTTCAAGCACCAAATATGTAACGACAAAACCCTCTCTACTAAGAACTAAGGACTAGCTTATATAAAGAAAACTGACTAATAACCATTTACGTAAAACTATTAAGACTGCAAACAAATTAATCTAAAAATCACTATGCTTTCCTGGGTGTGAAGTGTGAGAAATGAATCATAATACACACAGAAGACATTTGGCAACTAAAAGTAATGGACTACTATGACTAACCTGGGAAAAATAATGATTAATGGAAAGAAGGAAAAGTCAAAACAAGGCTATAGTGCAAAAGCTACTAGAAATTATACCCGTATACAATACCCCTTGGAATATATTCTGATAATACCCGTACATAGACTAGTACAAAAAATTATCGGCACTTGGTACTTTTAAGGAAGTAAAATTGTTATTTTGTATAGAAAATATATTTCCATTCAGATGGTTTGAATGGCACACATCATGATCACATTCATAGCTAAAGGCACTGTTTACACCAAATGCTCGTTGATTTTCCATCTTTTTCTCCTTGGAACCTCCTGGTCAAGCTGCAGGCTATTCTGGAGTTATGGATCAATCAATCGACCAACCACCCCTGCAGGGATGCGGTTCTAAACAGGTATAATTGGGGGGGGGCTGCTGTTACTCCTATGGATTACAACAATGACCAAAATCAATATTTTATTCAAAAACTGTCGAAATTTACGAGCATAAATAGTGTGTTAATAAGTTTTTGCGTAATTGAGGTAAAATAAAAATAATAAGGGGTTGCTTTATCCTACCAATTTAGTTACTCACAAGGCTAGCATAGCCTCAGTAGTAAGAGAACTAGGCCCCCTGAAAACACTCTTTTTTTGTAACAAGGAGACTGAATCCCCCGCCGAGTCCTCTCCACGTCACCTTTACTTTATCTGATACATATCAATGTAGTTATTTGATAGTCATAAATATTTTTACTATGAGCTTGTTTCTTCAAAAATGTTCTCCCACATATAACGTTTGATATGAAAAATGTTTGCTTTATATCAATTTTGTTGTTCCAATATTAGTTCCGAACAGCAACCTACAGGGGAATGTCAATTTCCAACGACAGGAAGGTCTTTACGGTCTGGTTAATTACATGATTTGATATACAACAGCTATGCCTATTTTGAAAGGGATTTATGATAGCACGTTATTTTTTTAACTAATACTGTAATTGGTGAATGATTGATTAAAGTGCAAGTAAGAGAAACTAAGATCTTAGATTAGTTTGGAGTTCTTCAAAGGAAAACTAGCAGCAAATATGTAAAACACCCTTCTGCACATGAATTCCGATCAGGTCTGCTTTCCCTTCGTTTGCATTAAGGTAGTCTATCTAGTATCTATCAATATACTGATTTCCTACTAAACAGAAGCTTATTGTCAGTGTTCAAAATAAACTAAAAGGGATATGAGTGAAGTAGTGAGATAAAAAAGAAATTCTACTTATTTGACTCATTCCAAATTTTTATGTTAAAGGGAATCCGAGCATTTATAACTTCTTGATGAACGTATTAGAGAAGTTCCAGAGGATAGATTTGAGTCACTTTTATGTGCCCTGTAGGCTATAATACAGTACGATGAAACTTTTTAATATTTTAATTATAGTTTTTCTTAACATGACTTAGATATTTCATTATAAAAATCTTTCATGTTTCATATCCTGCACTTTGATATTAAAAACCTCGAAAGTTGGACTGTCAGTCACATTTTATTGTTAACCCCTTTCATTGTGTGACAGTACGTGTCTTGAATGAGAACCTAAATTAATCTTTTCTAGCCTGAACTTGTGTTGGCTTTTTCTTTCTAACAGAGTATCTCAGAAGGTAATTAGGTTGAGATAATCTGTTAGAAATGAAGCACCTACCGGGCTAGTTATTTGGCATGATTTGGAGAATATTGATGCTATTGTCAACATGGAAATGATGAGCACAATTTTGTCTTCTATATAGATGATGAGAATACATTTCTCTAATTTACCGTAAGAAGGCCTTCTGGATGTCTTGATTTTATTTCTAATAGATTCTAATAGACAAGGGTACGAGGTAAGGGGTATGGCAGTGGCTTACCCCTTCCACTTCTTTCCTACGATTCGGACAATTTCCCATGACATAGCTCAATAGTTATTCAAACTGTACAAATATGATTACTACTTGCAAGTGTAAGTAACGGTTAAAAGTAATTGACGTAAAGTATACATTAAACCATGATAAAGAGTTGGTTCAGTCGACCCAGTTAGGAATACACCAAACTACCACACGCTCTCTAGAGAGGACTCATCGCCTCTCTCAAAAAGAGGAAAATCACTCTAAGCAAGAGAAGCTGATGTCCGATCCCTCCTTCACAGGAATCTGGACCCAGGTTGAGCCTACGTCTTTCGATCCTGAGTTTAATCCATCTCCAAAGAAGGTTTAGCATAGAGCTGGGTGTAGGTACACTGGAATTTTACACTACCGAATTCCACTACAGTATTACACTGTAGTATTACACTGCAGTATTACATCGTAGTGTTACATTGCAGAATTGCACTGCAGTAATGCTCTGCATTATTACACTGCAGTGTTGTACTGTAGCATTACACTGTGGTATTACACTGTACTATTACATTGTAGTATTAAAATTCAGTATTACACTGCAGTATTACACTTCAGTGTTACATTGCAATATTACACTGTATTGTTACACTGCTGTATTGCACTGCAGTAATACACGCCCTAAAGAATGAATAACATCAAAAACAATGGGTAGCGTTCCTGAACGCTTTAGTCGGCGTATAAAGAAGTAAAATGGTCATCATGAGCTTTAACATGGTATATTGATAATAAATGATATTTGCTGCAATATAGCTTCCATGATAGTATTTAGTATTTCCCCACTCTGGCATTTGTCCTCATTATGATGCTGTACTTCTCCGGCCCAAGCTCTTGACAACATACGTCGAATATGTTCTTTTCTGCATTTTGTACCATTCCCAGTGGCAATTTAATTGTACCAGGCGTTGGCAATCAGAAGACAGAAAACTGCAGATTATCATACCCAGTTACCGTCCAGCTTTGGGAAATAACAGGCCTGATGCCTTTTCGTAATCTGCTACAACAAAGCCAATCATTTTTCTTGTACCAGCTATCTTGAAGCTCCAGTCTTTAGTTTCAACTACAATTTTGAACAATGCTTTACTCTAAGCTACTATTCAAGGATCTCCTTGTGAGAAATGACTTTCTGAGGAACTGATGGACAATGTAACCTTCAGCAATACTTATTTCAGTTGCGCTAACTTGTGCCATAGTCTACCAAAAGACTTTACATAAAGCCAAATTATTGTTGGCATTTTAAGACTTCAAGCACGTATGGACCCTAGTTAAATAGGTTATACAAACAAATTATGTTGATGATATGTAAGAGGTCCTGCTATTTAAGATAAGCGGGGCCTATAGTAAGCTATTCCCACTACTTCATTTGCCAACTCTACCAGAAAAAGCAGAATTGTAGCCATTTTAATAGGTCAATCCTGCTACTTTTGTTAAGCAGGACCTTGTCCTAATAATCATCATAACTAAGCCAAATGCGACGTAGTTACAGTAGAACATACTCAAACCTCCCTAATGGGTAATTGTATCAGTTTTAAAGTCTCCTCGCCAGACGAAAATAGATATCAATGCTAGTAAGGAATTATGAGACCGGAAAAAAGATATATTTGCAAAATTATACATTTTCAGGTATCATTGTACATATTCGGCTATCATTATCAATTATTATATCTCTTAGACTCAGATGGAAGATACGTGATCCTCCTCGATACTGGAGATATGTTCACTGGAAAAGTTGGGGCATCGAGAATAATAAAAGTTCGTATTTTACTTTTCACTAAAGCGCTAAAAATTATTTTTACATACATATTTTAACCAAATTATTTTAGCATCCAAGTCATACTATCTAATCCACGAACTTTTTCCCACAAATCTTCTTTCATTCCAAGAAGTTGTCATCTTTGGAACATCTTACTTTCCACTTCCTTTCCTAAGTCCTACAACGTATCCTGCTTCAAATCTAGCATCAACAAACTTGATCTTATCTCCCTATCTGCTTAACTTTCCTTTATCTTCCTTCCTTTGTCAGGGCTTTGTTATAGGCTCTATTGGACTTTCCCTGACATTACTTACTAAAAAGAACTATTTCTCCTTAGGGTGTTCATATAATACATTGGAAGGGATGAAAAACTGATAAATTTATATAGGATAACTACATATTGCAGGGAAGCTAATTCAACGCTTCCATAGATTCGTCTTCAATTTTAAGAGAATGCAATAGATAGATAAATAGATATCTTTAGAAAATGCTAAGGAAGCCAATTATTATAAACAAATGACAAGAAAAACAGATCGTATTCGTGATTGGATAGAATCGAACTTAAAAGCAGGAAACCAGAAAGGGGTATATTACTATGGTAGGATATCGTCGCAAGCTAGGAAAAGATAAATTAGAAAATAGATTAACTGGCTAGAAAAGTTTCAACGGGGATTGAACACAGGTGACTGTTCTTAGTGAAAGTGGTTCTATAAAACAGTGATATATTTCTTGTAGGCGATCAAGAAGGTTATCAGATTTGCTAAGTATATAATCCTAAAATGGGTACTTTTTGTCGAAACACGCAGAGTGACTTAATAGTAATAGCTTAATAGTAATAGTTTAAATCCAGATAGTTTATTCGTCGAGATCGACTAGATGATAGCAACTCAATAATTAATCTCATTCAGTTTATTTGCAATTGTTTTTTGTACCCTGACTAGCAAGATCATAATGACAATTTTGTTGATTAATTCACAAAAATAGTCATGTACGCTAAGAGGAATATATCGCTAGTAAGTATAGAATGTTATGTAAATGCTAGTTAAACGTAGCTGTATGTAAAGGTGAACTTTTATTTAATAGTTGCAAACGCTTCAGCATCATGTGGTGTAAAATCGTTTATTTTAATCTATTGGGAAATTGAGATTGTTAATCAAAATATGCCTGACAAGTTATAATACTCACATCATAATAAAACTAGTCATGTATTTATCATATTGCATATCTATATAGAGCTGCAAGCTTACATTCTATGTACTTACTAATGTTTGCAAGTTGTTCATTATTTTTTGACAGATATCACCAGTGGAACCAACTGTTGAGTTAGTCTTTGACACTCTGGGTTACTTGGTTGCTCTTGATCCCATTTTGTAAGCTGATCTTGTATGTCAGTATCTACCATTAGCTTTGTTAGGATACTCTCTTCTTTCAAAGAGGAAGAGAGTAGATTAACTACTGAATTAACTTCATAAACAAGATTACTTGCAATCTAAGCATTGTACCGAAACCACGTTGGTATATGAAGACTCAAGGACCAGATAGTTGGTACCATTGAATGCTTCATCATTTATGTTGTAAGTGATGGATAGCTGCATAGACCACACTTTGTAGAATTTGTGTTGCATTTTGCAGTGGTTTCATTCAATTATATCTCTCCCATTACAGAACATGTATAAAGATAACTTAAGGTTCTTCCATCCACATTATGCATACTGCAATGTTCGAGTGAGGTACACAGCAATAAGCGAGTAGTAGATCCGCCAGTAGTCAAATGACAATGCTACATTGAATGTTGATTGCACTAAATTATTGCCATGTTACGTGTTGTATGGTTCAATGTGATAATCATCAAAAGTACATCACTCAATGTTCAACCTGCGTTATTAGGGGCGATGGTTCATTCAAGCGATATGTCTATCCTCTTCAAATAGAGACTGATTCAGCTGTATATATGGAATTTTGTGAGGTAGGAATTTTACTAGTATCTAGACATACTCATGAAGGAGGAGAAATTAAATCACACAATTAAATGGTCGCTATAGATGTACACAATGGCTATAAAGCATTCACTTTCATTAGCAGCTACATGCCACCAAGTGGAACTTAGCATCAACACAGTAAATGATATGCACATATTGTTATAATTAGTGCAATTAGTCAAAACCAAGAAAAGTAGTCTACAGGGTTGAGCTTTACATAAAGTTTAGTTTTCCATTTGGCATGCTTGCAGAAATCTACAGAAATTATGTGTGCATAACTCGATACCATGGTTCAGTGTTTGCACTTTGCCTTAACTTGTCCTAATTAGTTCTCCTTTAGAAATTTGAAGTTGCTTGTTTGCACAGATCTTTGCTTACTGTTCGCAATTTCGCTCTTCAATTTTCTTTCTTACTTTGTAATTAAGCAGATATAGCTATTTCAAAACTTAATCCTGAAATCTCGGATTGAAAATTACCAATGCAATGTATATTGCATATGAAACGCCATCTCTCAAGATCTAAGATAAGCCAAAGTTACAAGACTACAGGAGAAAAAATGGGTTTATGGGCGAAAGCTGGATTAAAAATTTTCTAGGACCACACCCAATTTTTACATAGAATGATTGTTTGGTGTGATATACTTTCATTTTTTGCGTGAAAATTTCGTAATTGCCTTATGCACTCATTTTTAAACCATTAATTTTCATTTTCAAGACTACTATTAGTGGTCAAGGCCACTGTCTTAAAGGCCCTGCCATCATCTTTACCAATTGAAACGAGCAAACAAGTCAGTCAATCAAATGATCTACTGCTCCTTGGGGAATCATCACTCCTCAAGTATCCTAATTTGCAAGC
Source organism: Mastigias papua (assembly GCA_964019165.1). Lineage (NCBI taxonomy): Eukaryota > Metazoa > Cnidaria > Scyphozoa > Rhizostomeae > Mastigiidae > Mastigias > Mastigias papua. Next base: position 11,294,164 of record OZ025269.1, read on the forward strand.
AATTTAGGATGATAATTCTAACCGCTATAAAAGTTTGTTGAACATCTTGTAAACTACCAAATCTACTCCACTATGATATGTTATGTTATTTTGATAAATTCAAGATATCGGGTCTCTCCTTATGAGAAACTAATAGTCAGCTTGCTTCTTTTGCTACAAAAATTGAGAAAGTGTATTCGTTCCACAAAGGCAGATGATGTATAACTTAGAGGTTTATTAATGCCTTATTTGTTTTAGCATGCTGTCTTCTTCTATTTTCAACACTCTTACAGGCGGGAAAAAGCCTTTTGCGGAGAACTTCATTCGTTTCCATGTCGTAAAAGTGCTCAGTAATTCATACCAGTTGATTAAATTTTGTTTATTCTTTATACACTATTTGCAGCATTAACACTGAGAATTCCAGCTTTTACTTTGAAGGTTGCATCTTTTTATCACAATATTATGAGCGATTGGTACCATGTGGACCTTGGGGACAAAATCGAAGTAAGTTCTGTTATCGTGATTAGTGTAGCTTCTCGTTTTGAACTAAATCATGAGCTTTCATCTGAAAATCATTTGATAGACATTACTCATATGGTGCATGCTTATTTAAATGTTCAGATACAATGTTATCTTCTATAGAACAAATCCTTTGCGAATAGTTTCTTTTCCTAACATCATTGGTAGATTTATATGGCTGGCTTATACATCGAAGCATCTTTTTGCATATTCATTTTGCTTAAATGAAGTGCTACTATTGTCTCAAATTGGTGTACATCCAAGTAGAATTTTTTAATTGGTTCGTATATATTTTATGCTCGGGCTTTACACTTAAGTTCTTAGCATACCAAATTGACAGCAGGTATATTGTCTGTAGTAGGCGAGATAATGTACATCATATTTCTGTTAATCTGATCTTTCATCTTACTTTAATTATGATCGTGCTTTGCATTATCACACACTGATGAAGGGATGTTCATCAGGAAGCAGACCAACTTTTGAATCTTTGGAAAAGTTCATAAGACTTTTCAAATATTCATCTGCTTTACCCAAGTCAAGTCTCTGAGCACTCAGCCGAATCGTTTTGGTTGGAATTTCTTTTGTATTTTACATGCAATGAAGCTGCCAAGATCCTGCAGATAGTGGGTGAATTAAAAGTCAGGGGAACATGATAGAGTATGGGCAGATTACCTAATATATTTTGTTGCGAATAAGGAATAGCATTTTTTAGGGTCTCGATGTTCTGAATTGGAAAGCCCAAATGGAATTATAATGATGTCATTTTATGGCTACGTATGACTTAATTCGAATAGCGATAGAGAAGTGATTTTTCGGCATTATGCTGTACATGAAGTAGAACAATGATATAGTGATTTTTCTCTTCTAGATTGAAGCAACTCTCGTATCATATGAAAACTATACTGATATTATGGTTTGTATTCAACTATTCCTTGGTCCAGTGTGTGTTTAGAAATAAAACACCCCTGCCTGTGATCCTAAAAAAGTCTCTCGAATGAATACAATTTAAGTCATTATACAGCACATTGTCTTTATTCAAGAGCGTCTTTGAGGAGAGTCCCACTCTGTCTTTGTCTGAAAGTCGAAAGCTTCTATTCAACTCAAAAGGGAAGATTTGTGTTAATCTTAAGGATCGTAAATATATTATGTCTTCGGCAAGGGAGGATATTGTCGATTCTCGATTTTTTATGACAAGGTGGGGAGGGGTTTCCTCTTTACGACGTCATCACGTGAATCACTCCTAATTTTTCCAAATCTACTCTATAATTACTGCAGTTATACACTTTTTGCCAAGAAAGCTCTTATGGCCTAGCGCTGAAAGTTTCTTTACTTTTTTATGACTCCAGTATTAAAAACTTTCTTAAGACTCTCTTAAGATGTACAAAATCAGGGGTCGCGAGTCAGGATCGCACTCGGGTCAGTTCCACTCGTACTTTATCTTTTCATGAGACTTCCCTGGCAAGAATATCTCAGTTTGTGTAGAACTCTAGTGTTCCACAGACAGACAGACAGGTAGACAGACAAACAGAGAGACAGACAAGCAGACAGACAGACAGGCAGATAGACAGACAGACAGGCAGACAGACAGACAGACAGACAGACAGACAGACAGACAGACGGACAGGTACCACAGAAACATAGTATTTGAATGCATAGAGTGACATAAGAAATCTGCAGAAATTAGATAGAAGAGATGGTGGGCTCGCATAGATATTGGAATGTAAAATGTATATGAACTTTTCGGATCTGAGAAATACAATATTTGGCTTTCTTACTTTTCTGAGCAGTCGAGCACCACTTTCTTATAAACTACGTTTTATTAAAACATATTTTACTCCATAATAATTTCTACATGGATAATTGTGAGTGACCGTCCATAGCAGTCACATTCAAATTATAACAGCATAATATGTAGCAGTTCCTGAATTATAACCAACATAAAACTGATTATGGTACGATTGATTTTAGTTTCTTTTCTCTGAAAGCATAGTTTGGTTTCTATTTACATTATTGTTGCAAGATGGGAGGGGAGTTAGATCAATATTTGACAGAGCTCATCACCAGAAATGGATGCCTTTTGATGAGACGTTTTTGCAACAATGTTGTTCAATTAGGGGGAGGGAGGAGTCAAAAATAGTTCAAGTTTAGCGACGTTATATATGTATAATCTCTTACACCGTGACGTCTTTTAGAGCAAAATACTCAGTATTTATATATGTTTATGTTATTCCCAGTTATATTAATCTTTGTTTTAAAAATTTACTTTTTCGACGTTAATTCCATCTGGTTTAAGATTCTGGAACCACCTCATTCTGAACTAATAACATCGACGAATGTTACATCAACAGTCCTTGGCAGATATGTTGAGAAGGTTTGTTATGATTTTAAGTAAGATGCACTCTGTTATCTATTATCTATGATATTGAGATCCATTCCAGAGCATCATACTTATAACCTTATGCTAAATGATTGAAATGTTGTTATAATTAAAATGAATCCTGCTTTTGTAATTCTATCTCATTGGGTACTTGACACTGCTCTTGTGCGTACCTGTATCAACATAACTATCACCATCATCACAATGATCATTATCACCTTTATAGTCACTATCATCATTATTATTATCATCATGATTATCATTTATTTCTTCTTCTCTTTGCGCCCCTCATGGGACCTGAGACTTAAGCTGGGGTCAGTGGATCGCCTTCCAATTGATTAAAAGAGGTGATTGAATCGGGTACACTCAATCCACTCTGTTGCCCCAGCAATTACTTATCAGAACTACAGCATGAAGATCCTCATTCTGACTTTTACTTAAGGGACCTGGTTTGACAGCTTGCCACACGTCGTCTACATCTCCCCCAATTCTGAACCTTTGCGAAATGAATCGCTGTCAACTTAAGGGCAGAGTCTCTCTTTGCCCGCTCATCACCTCGAGGAAGTCTCCAACCATGGGCTAGCCATCATGATCGTCATCATCTTCATGATCATCATCATCGTTATCATCGTTATCATAATCATCACCACCACCATACTATCTCTACATTCAAGTTTACCCTTCATTTTACTTTTCTCCAAGAGATTTACATGTATCTATGTTAATCAATTCCTGCTATTTGTAAATAAATGAAATATAATCGTCATTGTTTTCTATCGATTTGATCATATTAAGTCTATTTTCCTTTGAAAGATTGAGTTCTTTGAAGATGTTTCTATTTGACTTTATGCCATTTAATACTTCTCCTTTACACCTACATATAATGTACTTGTATCAATTATTGATTGAAAGTACATTTCTTTCTAAACTATGAATGTGTTCCACGCCATTGAAACGTATATCATCTAGGGCCATAAATCGTTATTGCTTTCAATGTAGGTACTTCTTCAAATGCTGATCTTGATCAATTTAGCTCCAGTAGCTCTTTCCATAAGCTCTCATTCCAAAGCGATTCTTTATCCATTCTCGATTAGTAGATATGATGTTATTTTTATGTGAATTAAATTTTGTACCTCCTATGGTACTCTTATGTTTAATCTTGAAGGTATATCCGTCTATGTTCTCTTTTCTTTTCGTTTCTTTTCTATATGATACACGCACATTGCCTCTTTTAAATTTGGCTTGCCTTTTGCTCTAAATTTGTCGTTATCAGTTCTAATTATTTTCTGTCTATGATTTATTTGTTTGGGCTTATGATAATATCTGTATTTATTCGAAAATGTAAAATAACCAATCCACTATTTGATATTTTATCGAGCACTTTTCTGTTTAATGAGTGTTATCTTTCATTTTTAGAAAATGAAGATAAACATATTCGTTTCTAGCAAAGCTATTTTACCTCAAAGGTATTTCACAAATCAATCTTAATTGTTAAGTTATGAACTATATTTTAAGCTGTAGAAATAGATGCATATAGGTAGAGATCTGTACAATGGATTAGAAGGAAAGCAATGATTTTCAGCTATTTTGAGTTTGCATTACAGCCTTAACAACTGATTAGAATTCCATACTTTTTGCAATTTTAGTGAATATTCCTTGTACTCTTCATTGGTTGTATATCCCTCGAATATATCGATCTCCTGCACAAAGTCTTATCATAAGGTTTGATGCTCATTTTAATATATAACCTTTCTATCCTTACTTTTTGCGTTGCATTAACCCATTCTTTCTTTGCTTTTTTCATTCAATTTTGGAGATGGTGTCTGCTAAACCAGCAGTATTTATGAAAAATGACAGATACATTAAGGCTGCTTCCACTCGTAGAGAGCTCAATAATTTTCGATTAGACAAGAAAGTTTCATGTTGTCAAATTGACTACTGAATCAGTAATGTTCTCTACCATTCGACGTTTGATAATTTTCTACGCGTTCGAACTACTTGGCCTATGACCTCCATGAATGATAAGTTATCATGGACAGTAGCACATGGCTAATAGGGATGGGTTATTACATCAGGTGTGGATTCAAGCATAGTGAACTGATGTATCCCCACTAGAGACACTGAAGAGTTATACTCTTGCACTCAATGGGTGATATACGCTGAAATTCAGAGTCCTCCTATTTACATGATATCTGAGATGGATCCAATCAAAGCCTACAACGAATAAATACAGCAAAGACGAACTTCTGGCACTAATCTGAAACATGTGTGTGCAGCACGGTTGTAAGGTCCCAGATTTATCAGCTAAATGACTGACACAGTGAGCTTCGATATATTTTCAATTGCAAGGAAGGCACTGAAAGGAAAGGGACTTGGGGCTTGAAATGAACCCTTTATGAAAGGTCACAAATTGACGTGTCTTCTAGGGAGGTCCCACTGCACAAAAATACGATGTTTTGCCTATTCTTAAACGGAAGTCTGAATTCAAGGTCTCCTCAAATTGCAATAAAGTCATTGAAGAGGGGGAGCACTTGCTGGCATTACATCAGATTCCAAGTTATTCCTCTAAAAATTCAGTTATCTTAAGCTGTTAGATTATTTGATGCAATTTATCAGCTATTTTTTTCTAGCTAATTTTAGTGCAATTATTACCTTCTTTTTACTTTCTAGACTGCATTCATTCGTCTTGGTTGTCCCGCTTTACGGCATCTCAATATCAATAGGTATGCTAGCTGCTTACTCACGGACGCCTGCATGTACCTACGGCAGGGGGCAAGGTTTCCACTCAGGGCGCATCGTGGAAGTTTTCTACTAAAATACGTTAGTCCTGGGAATACGTAAAATATTGCTTGCATAGGAATATGCTCCTACACAGGTAGATTATGGCCTTCAGCTTTTACAGGGAAAATTTTGGCCAAACATATGAAAAAGTCTTATTTTAAAGGGAACCACTTTCCCTTCCTGCCCATTCTGAACGAGGGCAGGGACAGTTACCCCTCCAGCCCCTAAGGTAGGCACGCACGTACTTACTCTTAGGTTCCACATACGTGTATCTTCGTTATTTGTTCCAAATAAATTTTTGACCCTCTTCGTTTATCTGGATCCCCCGTTTATTGGCTTCTTAATTTCGAAGGAAAACTTGCAGAAAAATTACGTCACTGAATTAAAAAATGTTTAACTAGAGTGTGCAAGCTGTACTTGATTTTTGCGAATATCTAAGATATGTCCAGATAAGCATTACCTGCTGCCATTACATACATCTGACTATTTTCAGTTAGAATGCAATGAAACCAACCAATTAGTTCTTGAAACCGGCCGGCAAGCTAGAGTGCTTTCGCTTTCATTTCGATGTGATCGAGAAAATTGAAAAATTTATTTACTAAATAGTCAAATGACAATTCTGATAAAAAATGATTAAGTTTTTCAAATTATTTGTTGCCAATTATTTTTTAGTTTTGCCTACTGATAGTATTTTGAGGACGAATTAAAAAATGTGCATTTGTACTCTAAGAATAATTTCATACTCATGAAATTTAAAGCATTAAGACAAAAATCAATAAACTTGATTGAAACTTCGTTTGTCTTAACCTCTTAGCTCTCGGTGGCTAGAAACTTACCAATGGAACTCACCAACATAACTGACAGTTAACGGTTCTAGTCAATGAAATTTAAGAGCCTCAATGTCGCTAGAAGTTGCTACGTGGCTTGAGTACTGTGAATGACCTGGAAGTATTCGAATCTTTGTTCTAAAAGTGTTCCAATTTTACAATTATTATTAATTTTCAGGCTTGAGAGCTGCAACCTAACTTTAGTTTGGTACGTAATCATTGATCTGTTTTCTCGATATCTGAAGATATTAGCTCATTAGATTCTGTTTTGTCGATTTGCTATTATTTTGTTTTCTTCATATTGTCCATTGTTTTCGATAAATTTCATTTTCAAATTTGATGAGCACATTCGAATGGCTAGGTTTTGTGGATGCTAAGAGGTAGAAAAAGCTGGATAAGTGAAAGCCATCAAGGGAATGATCGGATATAGTATTGGAAAGAGCGATTTGAGAACGGGATATAGTTAGTAAGAGCTGCGAAAGAGAGATAACTTTCTCGAGCATTGGTTTATCTTAGCATACCAGCAATACCTTCCACTATTTTGCGGCTTTTTGAAACAGGCACAGCGATGTACTGACCTGAGCCCAGGACTCTAAAAATCATATATATATATATATAGACAGGCTAGCTACTGATTGTATATATATATATATCTGCTGATCTAGATCCATCCAATTATTTAAAGATTCGTAGCCGACATTCACTGAATAAACACTGCCCTTTAATACATTAGATATGAGAAACTTAGAAGAATTTGAAATACTGTTAATGTTCATTACGTCAAATAGTAGAGCTACAATCTCAGAATAGATATATTGGCATAAGTGAAAAGAAAATCCTTTTTTGTCTGATAAATTGATATTTATTACTATTCATTTTCAGTGGATTATCGATACACTTCTACATTTATTTTTGTATTTGAATTGTAAAGAAGGAACATGATTTAGTAAAAACTTTAAGAAAGAATTTGCTTCGTTAAGTGGGTACATTAATTCATTTGTTAATTTATTAATTCATTTATGAAGATATGAATTCGCTTGAGTGTTTAAATTACAGGCACAAGGGAAATAATGAAACTTCTATTGTTAATACAGCTGAACTCATTAAAAACTCAAGCGCTGTAAGCTGGGAATTTCTTTATTTTATTACTTACTTGTACTGCGATTGGACATTTTAATTGAGTCACATCTTCAAATAGCGAATGCAGTTTCATACACCTGCAAATTTTCATTATTCCTCACTTGCAAATGAAATTATTTCACAGTGATTGGACACTCTTGAAAATCATGAATATTCTACAGTGTGTGCTCATTCGCTGTTCTACTCTTGACGTCTTCTAGTTACTGTTTTGAGCTGTGTGTACGACAAATCCCAGCTAGTCAGAATGACAACACAAGTTTTTAAATGAATCCTACTCAGGGGGTATCACTTTTCCCTTTATGTGGCCCTTGTAATTTATCACTAGGGGTAAAAAGGTTAGTCACATAGTCCCGTACACTATTCGCATGCTGGAAGCACCAGTTAGAAAGCATACTTAATCCTAGGCCATCGGCACTGTGATTAAAAACATGAGATGAACACGAGTCTTCCTTAGTGTTTCTTTTTGCTTTGTATTACAAACTGTTTATTTTTGATTTAAATAAACACTCAAAAGGCATTTTGTATAAAGAATTGTTAAATGACAATGAAAAATCAAAATGAAAATACAAGCAATGCTCAAAAATGCACCTCATGCCATCATATTCCGCATAGCAGACGAACACTCTGGCCAATCGGCCACCCACCAAATGTCATATGAACTTTGGCTTGAAGAAAATTCAACCAGTACATGAACGCTTCTTTTAATAAGACAGTCAGTTTTTTGCATGAGCTTCAATTTTCTTAACTTTTTCCGGAATTGAAGCTGAGGCTTTCTTAAGATTTTCTTAATTTTTACTGGAAGAAACTGGACATAAGAGGCTACCATTATTTGTTGTAAAACAGTTTGATCTTGTTATCCAAGATTATCAAAGAAAAGTGTCGATCATTGTAAAGGAGCTTGCAAAAAATGAGCTAATATCGATTTCTAGCACGTAAAAAAGATGAGCTTTGAGCCTGCGACTTTCTCAACATTTTCTTAAGATTCTGGCCTTTTGAGCCTCATTTTCTTATAAAAAGTTTTCTTTTAAAAAACCGTGTATTTACTGACTGTTCATTCTCATTCACTTGCAGGGTAATCAAAACCTCTATTGCATCACCGTAAGCTATGGAAAAAAGTTGCCGCTGCAAGTTTTCTTGTAAGTTTGAATCCTGAATAGCGACTTTGTGAGCATATTTCGATCCTTATGCAAATGTTATATACTATTATCAGTAATTTTTAATGTGAAAAACTACCACAATTAACCTACGAACTGAGAAGATTTGGATATACGTATTACGATAATGCTTGCTGTCGAAAATAATAGTTTACGGTGCTAGACAGCCATGCGTCAACACCGCCCGCGCATTATAAGTTATCCAGGACATACTTGGGATAGTGTTATTTCTGAATTGATGCGAACCTAGAAAGTTATAATGGTTATTTGCTTTAAAAGACTGCTTTTCAAATACGTAAACGATGTCAATTAGTTGAGAGTATTAGTCTCCACTAATAAACAGCACGAATGCAGGTTTAGCATGGTTTTTTATTCTTAGATTCAGTCATGCAATAAAACGTCCATTGGCTTTAGAAATATGCTATTATCATACCAAAATTATGTGAAAACCATTATCATGACAGAAATGTAACTGAATTTGCGTACACTATAATATTATGAGAATAAAGTTTATAAGAATATTAAGGCTCAAAATCGCTGAAATTTAAGAATAATTTATGAATAATGCGAGGGTCAAAGCTCGCCAAGACCTAGACTTTCCGTGTGTTTGGGATTTCTGTATAACAAAACAATTGTGAGTTTCATACCGTCTTGAACCCATTTATATTTATTGTTCTGTTCTGTTTCTTATTATTCAAAAATTGTTAATGTTCTGTTCAGTTTGTTAAGTATGACAGCAACAAAGATTTGACTATATTCCTATAATTTTCTGACGACTTTATTCGTTTGTCACACAAGAATAATTTGAGAATAATCTATGGCTCAAAATGACAAAAACTAAGAATATAGAGGCTCAGTCAAAAATTAAATATTCTTATAAAAAAGAAGAGTGTATTTTTGTTCAGTGCGCAGGGAGAAAAGATATTACGACCAGTCAGTGGAAAGGTATACTTCACAGAATTGAGAAGTCGTCGTGATTTCTCCATTCAAGAAACTACCGTATGTAGTCTTTCGCATTATGTTATTTTTCCCTAAAAATTAATCTTCTAGCAGTAAGAGCCAATCGCTCCAGTTTCTAAAATAGTTCTCTATCATGCTATCCTTATTCACTACGCATCTTAAATTGGAATTTTATTGTTAGCAATTGATTGTTCGGCTTTCACAACTGTTTCTGGTCTTCCATCCGTCTTAATTAATATCTTTCATGCTGACATCCCCGATTTCTATTTTACTTCCTGATGTCCAGGTTGTTTCAATATTGATCCAATACCCGCTTACTTGAATCCTTGTTCAACTGATATGGATATTAGCAGTTCTTTAGACGTAAATTGATAGCCAGAGGGTTCTATTCATACTCGTATTTGTATAAAAACCTAAAACTTCATTATACGTATTTATATACAAATCTAAAAATGTAATCCAATTATACTAAACTTTGATACATAGCATTTTTTAAACTCTAATTTTAGATTAGAATCGTACCGTGGGGACCATTGAAAGTTGTTATTTTCTAACAATATTTGTTTTTCTTATTAAGTCATTCACTTTCGAGATGACTTCCAAGAGAGGAGGTTGCACCACCCTCAGATTACAGCTAGGGGGGTTTAGCCTCCTGTGCTCCCCTCCCCTATACCACTGGATATAAATAGAAATTTACTAAGCTTTCAAGTAAGCAAGCATAGGACCAATGCTGAAAACAATCTGGAATTTTCCATATTTAGACAATAAGTTCATTGTTTAGTAACACGTGTTGCTAATGAGATAGCTTTAATACTGCTCTCTTGATTGATCTAAGGCAATCAAGTTCGAGGTAACTTCTTTAACATTAGATCAATTTGACACCCTATAATTCACCACAGTATAGTTTTTGAGCGTAAAAATATTGCCTTTTGTTCACCTAGATGCCAGAATATCGCAACTATAGCCTATCTTTTGGAGAAAGTGGTACATATATTTTCAACGTTTCCTTAGATAATATTGCAAGGTATGTTTTAGTTTATCTTCCTCCAAATTAATGTTTCATTTACATTTATTCTATCTTTTTCTGTTGGAGAGCGTATCAGTAAATCTAGAAAACAATGGAAATCATATTCGATACAACTATTTAATACCCTTTTAGAGCAGATACAGTAGTAATACCTGTTCTAAATGCTAGACACTTAGACCTCTTACTGCATTACATACAACGGTTTCCTTTCCAATTCTTTGGACTCAGGGTTAAATCTTTTTTCTAGAAAGCTTTGCCTGTGGGTGTGTTTTCTCACATTTCCTGGATCTTAATCAATTTTGATACTAAAACGTGTGAAAATTATCTGAAAAAACAGGGAAGTAAGAGTGCTACTACATTAAAACTACTGGTTAGGGAGCTGTCATTTTAAATGCCGGGTACAGTGGTGGAAGAATTTTTGGAGGGGTGTTAAACTCTTTGACCTTGTTATATTAGGCTATCAAATATTTTTGCTAATTCATGATGGGTTGTCAAAGTGTTGGAATACATTCCCACTATAAATATTGCAACACATAAACTTTTTCTTATGTACTCAATTTAATAGTTATTTGAAATAATTAATAAATATTCTTTGTTTCTTTGATTGCCTATCTCTTTCAGTTTCCTTTCTTTCGCATCCAAGTTGAGTTTTTATTACTCTAAAGCTCATCATCGATATCCAAGATTACTCTTTCAATAATTTCCTAAGGTTTTCCCTGTCTTCTAATATGGGGCATTGGAATCATTTTTGCAAAGTTTTTCTCAATCCAATGTTCTTTCACTACCACATTGCTAAAAATCTCCTTTTTCCACTATTTGAGACAACTGCTCGCCATTGCAACAAATCATATGGAGGACGGAACATTAACTATTCTGCCTTACCTTTTGCAGCTTTGCATGATTTTCTCTTTTTCTCCTTCCAACCCTGTTCTCTTACGTCCTACCCATGTCATGCATCCATTTGTTTCTTCTTTACAAAAGAACTCACGGATGCAGGACACTAGTAGTGATATCATTGGCGTTTGAAATTTATTCAATATTTCAAAATGGGGTTTCAAATAGTAATAGACCTAGGAAATGGGACAAGGAAACTTTTTCCTTTGTCTGAGATATTCTTCCACCCCTGTACGCAGCATTAAAAATGACAGCTCCCTTACCTGTGTGAGCGCTTGTAATGACATGTAACTTTTTTCCTCAGCAATTGCCACCTGGAAACATTCTTGATAGTCACATATTTGTCACCGACCGCAAGTTCAACGCCACTGGCAATCATCATATCAGTCTGCCTTGGGATTTCGATATCTCTTATAGTACTGGTCGCCTTCTTCCTCCGTTATCGCTATCGCACAAAACTACACCATAAAAAAGAGGCAGAATCAGTGAAACGACAACAGGAGTTAAGGTGATGCACTGCCTAATTTATTTAGATTGCTCTCGGCCATAATAGTGGCCTTCGGCAAAAAATTAGTATATCACATTTTGCTGTCTATTACCAGGGCAAAATCCTATCAAGAAGCCTCCGTATTTAAAGAGCAGCAAAAACTTAATCAAGAAACAAAGATTAGAGCACTGCACATTTTTAAGCGACATTTTCTACTAAAGCGAAATACCTTTTCCCGCAAATTGAAGGATGAACAGTCTGTTGGTACTGCAGAACTTCACTTTGGCTCGAAAAAGCATACTGAAAAGCTCTTTTCGTCCAACAAATAAAAACTACTCATTGACAACGCATACCCAGATTTCCTTCTTTCATGCATTAAGGAAAAATTAGCCAATTTTTCATCAGAAAAACAGTTTGGGCCTGAAAAGTACCGGTTTACCTAAGATTGCCCTGAAATGTTTCATCAAAAAGTTGAAAACCAAAGTAATATAGCTTTGCTTCTATGTTGTAAATCCTTGTATTGTGTACTAATGGAGTCATGCTACAACCTTCTAAAATAGATAGCGTTCCTACAACTAAGAGATGTTGTGTAGTTTACGAATTTTCGTGTACATGTGAAGCTCGGTACATAGGTCGTACTACGCAGAGACTAGTAGATAGGATATAACAACATGTTCCCTTGAGCATCAGGAGGAAAAATGGTACAATGAGAGGGCAGCAACCTCGTATGTGCAAAAACTCTAATCCACAAATGAAATGTGATTCGGCCATAGGACGTCATCTTAAAAAAGCAGAATGCGCCAAAACATATACAGACGATGTTTTTCGTGTTATTGAGAAAGCAATATTTTCCTTTCATTTAAAGTGTTTTGTAATCAGTTTACGGAAAGATTCAAAAACCTGGTCTTCTGTAAACAGAAGAGTATATGCATGTTAGCTTCATTGTTATCATTGCGTTGTTATCTGGTACCTATGAATGCAAAGAAAAGTATGGCTTTAATTACTTCTCGCATATGTTAGGACTTCACCTACATGTATTGCTTTCAGATACATATCACACCTTCGTGAGATAAGTGTGAGTGGAGTGGAATATCCGAGAAAGCAATCGATGAAAGATGGGATGAGAGAACGACGAAGATCGATATTAGCCTCTTCAGACGCAACCATTTAAAACAGAGACATCTTGTACAATTTGTTGCTTATGTTTTACAATTTGTGTCTATTGTTCATAATTTTCATAAATTGTTTTCTGTTTCCTTCACAATACGTATCAACGACCAAATCGATGCTTTCATTTTCTTTCAAATGGCGAAGTTTCTCCAGTACTTGTTGTAAAGTGATTTCAATAGGTGCAGATTTTAGGATTTATTGGAAAAATCCTTCCTAAAAGATGCTTCGGAATTTTTCCACACTGTGGGATGAATCTCGGAAATAGGCAATAGATATTCTTTGGCCCCAATAAACACTGGGGTCTAAACGGAGGGATTGGGAAATTTCTAAAAGTGAAATAATCGGGGATTGGAATAATTGATGGGATTGGAAATTGGTCTAAACTTGTACCTAGTTATGTTCATGCAAAAGAACCGATGGAAAGCATGATGATGATTACGACATTCAAAGATTAACGTACTGCTTACAAGCTCCGATTTCGAAATTACGAAGCCTTTTCGCGTGTTTCTCTAAGAGGAGTTGAACATACGAAAAGTGAAGGGAATGGGGTGGCCAATTACACGGAAGAAGTCCGAAATATCTTTCGAGAAAATAAATGGGATCTAAGAGTGATCAGGAACCCTATATTACGAATGTCGTTAAATTTACCATCTTGTCCCTATGATGAGATTTGCAGAAATACACCGCTGAATTCACTACTTCAATTCTCCTCTTCACTGGCACTTGTGACATTTTACCTTTATACAATTTCAAAAGCTAATCTACTCTGTCAGCCATTTATCAAGGCGAATGATGACATTAAGTTGCTCCTTACTTCATAAAATGGAAGAGCTCTACAAGGCATCTCCAAGGTTTTTGAACGTATTATGCGCAATCAATTAATCAATTACATTAGCGCATTCCAATCTCCACTCTTAGGTGGCTTTAGAAAAGGGTGTAGCACCGAGCACGTCTTATTAAATTTCCTGCAGACTTGCAAAGCAAGTGTTGATAAAAATATACTAGCTGGATCAATACTAATGGACCTTTCTAAAGCTTTTGATTGCACAGACCGCGATCTTTTGATAGCAAAATTAGCTGTCTATGGTCTTGGTCGAGATGCTCATTAAAAACTATTTAACAAAGAGAAAGCAAAGAGTTAATGTTAATGGTTCAGATAGTACATATAGGGATATCACAATAGTGGTACCGCTAGGGTCGCTTCTAGGGCCACTTTTGTTTAATATTTTTGTTAACGACATTTTCTTATTTGTGCAGCATACTAGCGTTTGTAATTATGCCGATGACACCACTATCTACGCGTGCAACTCAGACCTAGATACTGTAATTAATAGATTGGAAACGGACAGTTCAATACTTGCGAAATGGTTCTCAGAGAATTACAAGAAGCTTAATGAAGAGAAATGCCACTTTATGATTTTTGGCAACAAAAGCAAAGATTCAGTTGTTACCATTGGTAAATCCACCATCAAAGAAAGTTAATACGAAAAGCTTTTGGCCGTCACTTTTGATAAAAAGTTAAGCTTCACAAAACATGTACAAGATTTATGCAAAAAGGCAAACCAAACATTGCATGCGCTTGCCCGACTATCTAATTATATAGATTCTATTAAATTAAAACTACTAATGGATGCATTCATTTAGTCACAGTTCAACTACTGTCCTTTTGTATGGATGTTCCACGACAGAAGGGCTAATGCTATTATGCCTAGTTAAATAAGGTCTTTGAGAGAGCTTTGCGAATTGGATGCAATGATAGTGGGAATAATTCTGAGAATAATTCTGAAATAATTCTGTATATAATATTGTAATCCAAATTGATCCCTGACTGTTCATCAACGCAATTTGCAGTTGCTTATGATAGAAATATTCAAGACAAAGAGCAAGCGTAATCCAACTATTATAAAGGATATCTTTACAGAAAAAATAGCAATTATAACCTGCGAAATCCAAATCATTTGCAACTGCCGAAAGTAAGAACTACAATATATGACACAGAAAATATTCAGTTTAGAGGCTGCTCCCTATGGTCCTCACTGCCCAATAGTCTGAAAGACAGTGACACTTTGCAAGGATGTAAAAGAGGAGTAAAACAGTGGGATGGAATTTGTTGCAACTGCAGATTGTGCAAAGTTTTTATTAAAGATTTAGGTTTTTCGAATTAGTTGTATTTAACAATTACTTTTAATCATATTGCTCTTAGTTTTGTTTTTCTTTAATTTTAGTATTAGTTGGCCTTAATTAGCTTCTTTTAGCTAAATATAGAACGCCAACTGTAAATAAATTGATGATGATCTCTTCCTGGTTTTAGACTATTGTGCAGTTCCCCATGACATGGACGTAGAAAGTAATCAAAAAGCGGGGTGATTGCACATGCATTAGGGACATCCTCACAAACACAAGAGGGTAGCCCTTTAAGCTGCAAGAGGACACTTTGTACGTATGTGCAAATTTGTGAAATAGGGGACGTGCTCTTTGTGCCTTCTGTTTCCTATGCCCATGTATGCAGCGCATTATACCTTACGGACAAAGTAAGGGTCCCTTTTACGATTGCCTCCTAGCTATAATTCAAAGAGACCTTAGGATTGATCTTTAAACAGCAGTCTATACCACATTCAGTATGATCATTGAAAGTGTCAGCTGACACAACGATGATAAATCAAAGATTACGTCTTTCGAAATTTGCTGAACCTTCCCAAGGAAATAATGCTCAAAAACGGTATTGGCATTTTTAGAACATGTTTATAGGCCACTTAAAACAATTCTTTCCATAGATCGCTAGCCATATAGTGCAAATACAACAAGAAATTGTGTTGTAATACTCATATTTGTGTAGATAGTGCTATCAACTGTCATAAAGCTAATTTTGATCCAATGCAACCAAACCATTTGAAAACAACATTGTGTAGGTAGCGCCAAATATAGCCAAATATATGGTATCAAAAAAACATAGAGCACGCTAAATTACAGGTTGGAGGTCTTGCCATGGCAATACATAATACTGAAGATTTGTTTTACTTGAAAAAGGTATTCCATTTAACCTTGACACAGAAATAAAACCACAGTGGCAAGATTAAGTTGTGATGGGCATGATGAACAAGATTTTTGAGTTCACAAGATTGAAGTATTAGTATGCAAGAATATTTTCACTTCTAGTTTGATGTTCACTGGCACTTAAGTTCATTGCTATTACACAGGTCCATAGATTAACAATAGCGCAGATTCATAGGGGGGCCGGAGGCCATGGTCCCCCAAACGATATTATTTCGTATCGCGAAAACTTTTTTCAGAGACATGCCAAATGAATTAGATCAGAAAATCAATAAGAAATGAACTGATAACTCTACACAACACTTCAAAATGTCTAGTAGGGAGTGGCTATGAAAAATTCCGCCTCTCATAATTTTTTCTGCAATATGACCCCACCCAAAACTGAACTATGGATCCGCCTATGGATCATCTGGGATCGTAACAGCATCATGTGATATGACAGCACAATGATAGAAGCACCCACAATACAGTTTAACTTATACTAAGTTACAAAGGTCATAAGAATAGTCCTATGAATGGAATGATTGCAAATTTGTTCCTTTGGAGTGTGGAGATTGTACATGGACAATGTGCTCATACTTAAGAAATGAAACGTCTAAATGGCCGTCATTTAAAAATACAACGAAGATGGCTGTTTGAAACTAATGTAAGAACAAATACCAACCACATACTATTTGTCAGTATACCCTTTTGCATATGTAATATAGTTCGAGGATTTAGTCGAAACATGTTCTTACAAATTGGAATCTATCGCCGTTTGGTTAAAGTTGATCTGTGACTCAGTATTGCTGACAAATTTGGCATCACATTCTTTACGTTTGATTTTCACCTCTAGAAATTGCTGAGCAATTAAATACCACTCTTGATATGATGAAATTTATTTAGTAATTTCTTATTGATTTTAAATGCAAGATGATGCGGTAGTAAAATGCAGCGATTTAAAGAAATGAGTGCAGATTAGTAGTACTTGGTTATTAGCCGCTAAAATTGAGTGATTATAATTGGAAATTACAAAGTGGTGAAACTGAGCCAATTTTGGACCTTTGGATTATAGTGAAAATGATCTTTGGAATATAGTTAAGAATGACTGAAGTTAATTTTGAGTGAATTGTATTGGGAATTAAATAGTAGTGAAAATAAGCTGATTTTGGCCAAGAAGTAGCCTTTAGGCAACATGGCAAATCTCATTAGATAATTAAGTGTTCCAAAAAGACTTAATTTAATAGGATTATACAGTTCGATAGGTTAAAATAATACATTCGTCTTTTTTTGCTGTGACACACGTGATTTTCAGCATTTTCCAAGTCAAGTCCAAACTGTGTTCAAATGCACTGTTTCTAGAAACTTTAAATGCACTGTTAGAGGTTTCGACTCCGGTTTGTTCAATTCGATACAGAAGCAAAGAGGAATACATCAATCCCTAATATCCATCTTTTCTTGCATTAGCTCGGGAATGGCATAATTAAAAGCAATAGCAGAGATCTGAGTAGTTCAGAATCTTGGCAGAGAGTATAGGTAACAGAATAAGCAGAGAAAGAAGACAAAGAATCAACCAGTACAGCAAATTAATTAAAGTAAGAAAATAGAAACATTTCTTCGTAGTCAGATTAATTAACGTACTTGCTTTCTATTTTTGTGTATGAAAATTCAAGGCTCTGTACCACGCTTTCTCAGCTATACTGAGGATTGCAAAGTTTTGTGGTCATCAATAGGGGATTTATATTCGGCCACTAAAGTGTGCATGCCTTACGAAGGAAGCTATTTCATATAAATATAGTCAACGACTGAACAACTTCTTTTATGATAAAGCTACAATGCCAGCCAAAAGTCTTGGAACACTTGCTATGATTTACACTATAGATGAGCTATAGCATCCCCTCCCCCCTATAAACAATGTTGTATGAAGCAAATATGAGCAACTCGAAGGCCAAAAGTGTTGCGTGTTTTAAAAGCTACTGGTCTTCGCTATCGAATCAACATTGTTTGAGGGGGTGAGGGGGGAGGGGGTTTACGTTTTAAGTGGTGTCACGGAGAAGCGGCAGGAGTCGGAAATCAATACAATTGTGTGGGTGTTGCAACTACTTTTGGCAGGCATTGTATATCATATGTCTTTGCAACACGTTTAAATGCACGAATTCTTTTATGAGGCTGCGTTAATCGGGACAGGTGCAAGGTCTGTTTCTGCAGGAAAAAATAAAATATGTTGATCGGATTGTTATGTTAGAGGCTTCTCTGAAGATGAAACGAAGCTGGCTTTACTGATAGCTAAATCTTTACACATATCAATATACGGATCAGCAGAACAACCTAAAATGCCAAGACAGCTAACAGACAGATTCAGAAGGTGAAATTCTGAATTTTGCTTTTAATTTTGGCTCTAACATAAGACAAGCATAGCAAACAATCTATACAGGTTTTGGCTGCAAATAAATCGAACTAGTATGAAAACTTGAGTCATCCTTTGGAGAGACTGTTTTAACTTTTATCCTCTAAACTGGCCAAAAAGGCATCTCTCAGACTGCAACTTGAACGAATAGTTTGTTGTAGTGTTACTGTGCTGTCACTTTATTTTTATGAGAATATCTAACACAGCAAAAGGATCTCAATTACGGAGCAGTCATAAAGTATCTACAATAGGGGGGGGGCGGAGGAAACTTCATTAAAAGCAGAAAAGTACCGCACCCCCTCTTTAAATTGATAGTTCTTTATGTCCCTCCATAAAACCTTATAAAATTTTCGCGCACATCAAAATGTAACATAATTTTATGCTATGAATATTTATTTGTCTTTTAATGGTTATCCATATTTGAAAGCTCTCCAGTTTGTAACTATTCTTGGACCACTTCATACTCTTGTAAATAGATTCTCTGCATTATCTTCTGAATTATCAGTACTCTTTTGATCATCTGGCATGTTTGTATCACATAAAACAATATCATCATCGTTGTCGCTGGAGGAGACGCTTGTATTATCATCTTGCCCGTCTTCACATTCTTCCACATCTGTTAACTCTATTTGATTATGGCTAGTTGATGCAATGTGTCCTTGGATAGTTCTAACTTTCTCAGCTTTTAGAGTTTCAAGTAGTGCACTATTTTATTCGGAACGAAATATTTGTTCAAATCTGCAACTTTGTATGATCTTCTTCAAAAAAACCGCCATTACATAATGAAATCCAATCATATTCTTGACATGAGCGATCTTTTTCTAGTTGTGCCATTACTTTCCTTTTTTCTAACCTCTTTTTTTGTTTGTTTCCAAAACTTTTACGTGTTTTCTTACAACAGCCTGAATTGTCTGATGCAACTAACCAGGTAAAGCACTGGAGGGTGAATGAACTAGAGTTCATCGACAACCAGAAAAGCAATATTTAAATATTGCTTTCAAAATTGCATGCAACACACATTCAGTTCTTATTTCAAATGTAGATAAGATGAGAAGACACCTGAATGCTACTCTTGATAATGAAGTCAATAGGCCTAATAAAAGGGAATTGCATAGCAGAAAGAGGAATGCCAAGAAAGCAAAAAAAGAGAGAAGGAAAGAAGGTTGATTGAAAGTCTTGAAATTAATTACAAACGATCATGTTTTAACTTACCAGCAACAGCAAGAATCGAAAAGAAAGATCATGGCTGCTGACATGATAGAATGCACTCTGGAAAAAGTTCCATCAAATGCTGTGAAATTTTTAATTGAACAAAATGTTTTTGAGAAAGATGGAAAACATTTTAAATAGTCACGCAAATATTAGAGAAGATGCAAGCATCTGCAAGAAAAGCTCAAATTTTATCTGCTCAAGAGAAGAAACAAGCGTCAATGTTTTTTGGGATATTTTCAGCAAAAACAGGCTTTGGCACTTGCAACATCAACATCTGGTGTGTCTGCTCCTGGAGTACATTTATTTACTTATGCAAGCCATGATGGTATGCCCATTGATGAATCAATGAAGATGAATAGCAGCAATGATAAGGAAAGCAGTAGTTCTACAGACAGTGACATCACTTCTTCAGACTCAGAATGATAATTTGAGAGTGCATAGGGACTGACACTTCAAGCTGACTTATTTTTGGACAAAATTTAGTTTTTGAGATAACATTGCAAGTTGTTCTAATATATTGAGTCTTAATTGTTCACACCCCTCAACAACGTTACATTTTTGCTAAAAAACTTGGATTTATTTTGATAGCCCCCCACTATTCCAACAAAGTAGCTGAAATATCCGACAGGTTTCCTGCTGGGGACTGTAGCCCCTGCCCCCCTAGTCACTGCACCCCTGCCTACCCCAAACCACAATTTCTATTGTTTTAGAGGCATTAACGACGCAAATTTGTCAGAAAATGCTCTTTTGATACCCACATACACCTCCCCTGTGCCGTGGGGTTTTGTCCAAATCTGTCGGTAAATGTCTTTTGCTACACCCCCCTCTTTTGTTGCTCTGCACGCTACTGATGACAGTATATTATTGTTTCGATTGGATGAAAATATTGATTGTAGTTGTTGACCTCCTTTAACGAAAATGTAATCATCACAAATGCAATGCAGTACTTCCTGTTGCATTTATGTTGTTTTAGTTTCAATCGCTGTGAAAGGCTAAAGATTTTTGTCGGATACAGCAGAGATAAATTGTTATTCATGATGTCAAGTGCACCAGGTTTTGGCAAATAATCTTGTCACCACCAAGAGTGATATTACTAGTTCCGCTCCAGTTCAAGGTCCAGGGCCCACTTTCATACCAAAGCAGAAATGGTAACTTGGGCCTAAGCGGAAACTTTCAGGTTGCCGGAGATTGATGGCTCTACACCTCATTGAGTCGATATTTCTTCCATTTTTTACCTCAGCTGTTTGTGTGCTGTTTGTGTATGCACTTGTGATCGCCAAGAAGGTATGCTGATGACTGTATTCTATCTATACATGAATTTTAGTCAGATAGTCTGAAGTCCATTGCTGCTATAGTATATCAGGTTATGCCACTTTAAGGTTGTTTGTCATAACGGTGAAACATTACATCTACAGGTTTCATGATTATGATGGTACACCATAAGGCTCTCAAAAAGGTGGCGAAAAACACACATGGCTTGTTGCTCCGGATTACTCTTAGTAGTTAGTTGGTATTGCTGTTGGCAATAAAATACATCCTGGAATTAGCCACCTGGAAGTTTATTTATTACATATAATTTTTTGGATGGGCTCATTCAAGACGAGGCCTTATTCCAGGGGATATAAAATTATCTGACACCTGCCACATTAGAAGGGTACCCTTCTCCATTATAGAAAGAACGGTCTAGATATCAAGCACGGCTTCATTGGGGAGAAGCTGGGGTCTTCAGACCCCACGTTTTGCCACCTAGTGATCTGACGTTTTGCTAGCCTTTATCAACTGATTTATTGACTTTGTAGCCCCCCTCTACTATTTTCTTGTTGGCACTGTACTGGCAACATGGTGTTCATGAATGGGGGCTTATTTAGGGGAGGAGTTATTGAAAATTTGAAAGGTTAGCATGGAGTCATAGTTAAAAGGGACTCTGTTGAGGCAGTAGGCCATGTCTATGACTTATGGCACTTTATCTACAGGTTGACCATGTTCTATGATTGGTTCCAGCACACTTGCCTAACCTTTTTGTTCTCAGTTTTTATAATCCCACTAAGCAAATACCACGCTAAAACTGATTACCAAAGAAAGCCATGCCATGTTTCCCTTACATACCTGTGCAAAATTGTGGATCATGTGAGACTTGTCAGGAACCAAACAGTCACCATCTTTGAATATCTAGGTTTTTGAGAGTGTTAAGAATTTTATTTTATGTAAAGTATATTATATTGAACATGTTTGAAGGTCCAATGAAAATTAACTCTGCTGAGGGACAGTCATCAACACCAAAATTGCTTTTCCTTATAAGGAATAAATCTTATTTGTGGCAACATTGTTTTACTTCTAGATATACAAAGCATCTTTAGAAAAGAGCAAAGCACACCCAAATGTTGAACGATTAAAACAAGTATGTGTGCTTGGTTTGCATTTTCACATCATTCAGTTTTTGGTTCTGTGATAGTGTTTGTAGCTATGAATCTTTATTTTATTGCAAGGAATTGCTTTGGTCTTTGCTTACATATTTTCATGTTTCTTTGTTAATCTGGTTCAGAAATGAATGAGCACTACAAACACAAAAAGCGAAATATATTTGATTTCATGCTATTCTACAAGCTTATATGTAGAACTGAGTTTTATCATATTCTTCTACTATCCATGAGCTATAATCAATTATGTGCTTAGGCAATTTTGCTTAGGGAACCATTCTTAATAAAGTGACAAATTGTATTGTTTTTGACCAACTGTATTTTCTAGCAGACAGGGAAAATATGATGGCTGTTACAATTAATAACACCTTTTTGCAATATCCTAAAAAGAGACTTCAACAATTATAAATAAACAGCTGACCAACAGACTAAATGGATCACAGTTAAAATTTGGTCACACCTCCCAGTGCATACTGAATTCCATGCTTTATGACCAACTTTCTTTAAGTCTATAAGAATAGGTTGTGCAATGTCCCCTGTCCTCAAGCAGGCATTTCCCTGACAATAGTAGCATCATTAGATTGCTTAAAATAACTCCTTTATTAGTGATGAAGATATTTATCAAAACATGTACATTCAAGAAAAGTATGTATTTTATGTATGTATTTATGTATATATTTTTGACTTAGCCTCTACTGTACTATATATGTATTTATTTACTGCAACTAAGTAGTGTTTATTCTGTGCTTGGGCAATATATGGCTATAGGTAGATCATGCTTGTCATTCCAGAGTTTGCCAATAACAGTGTCAACAAGCTGGAAGCTAGGAGATACAGTTAATGGTGTAGCAATATGGGAGAATTTTAGATTTTCATCTGAATCTGATAATGGTGTTATTGCATGTCAGGCCATTATCCAATCACCTGCAGAGGTTAGTAATGCAGAGTTATTTTAAGTTTCAATGATTAAGAAGTTCAGCAATGCAAAGATCATATATTGATTGCTAATAGAATGTTGGTGCTACAGAACTTCACTATGACATGAAAAAGCAGGAACATTCTTTAAGCATACTGAAAAGCTGTTTTTTCTGACACTTGTCAGAGTATGAAATGTCAGATAATGACCAATAGGTGACCCAAACTACATAATGATGCTGATACACATGCTGAATATTGTATTTAGTTGACCCTATGATTCTCTCATATGTGTATCTACAACTGGCTATATATTTTGGCCTCCTTTTGGTTATTATCTGAGGTTTCATGCTCTCATGAGTGTGAGACAAAAAAGCTTTAAAGTATGCTTAAAGAAGGTTCCCACTTTTATAAGCAGTATTACTTGTTGCAAAGGTAGTGTTAAGGCAAACTTGCATGTCTAGCAGATTACTAGTTATTGATATCTTTGTTTATTATCTAAATACTTCTTAAGTATCAAATGTATTATACACTCAAGATTTAAGGTCTGAGCCATTGAAATCTCTCAACATTAAGTTCTTTGTTTATTGTGTAAATACTTTCTAATTATCAAATATATACACTCAAGATTTAGTATTTATGCCATTGAAGTCTCTCAACATTACATTAATACTGTTCAAGCTAATTCAGATTGATTTATCAAATGTCCATTATGTTGTAGGCAGTGATCAAAGAGTTATCACAATGCAGAGTGCTGCAACTTATACACCCATGTATTCAAGATGTTAGCATTGCACCTAGTACATTGAGAAACAATCATTCTGAAGACCCAGAAATCAGTTCTGATGCTGTTTCAATTGAGATCAAAGTTCCGAGTATATCACCATTGATGAATCTTTATTTCAAATGGAAAAAGTCTCTTTCTTTGAGAAGGTATCCATGGTTAATTTTATTTACACAAAATACAGCTCATGGAATTGCTTTCCTAACTGGAATACTTTCATTTCTAGAGCTGCTAGAATATTCCATTTTCTTTTAAAGGCACTGGAAGTACATCAACGACAGCACACCTTGGCTTGTTATATCTCCGGAGATGAAGCTTCATCAACAACTCTTTGGGGTTTGGCAGTGTTTCATGGCTATTGATCTTCCAAGTGAAAGTATGTATTTTTGCTTTACTGATTAAAGTGATTGGGATGAAAGAGCATTTGAATTTTGTTTCAAGGAATGTTTGTTTTTATAATTTATACATCATGGTGTCTCATGGACCAGCTTTTCAACAGGGACTACTTTAATGCAATGACATTGAAATTAGTACTATGGCATCTGTTTTGGACTTGCAAAAAGCAATTATCTGTTACTATAAAATAAGATTAATAAATCTACCAATACAAATCCCCAGCTTCACAAGTATAAGAGATGCAAATGTTATCTTCCATCTATGATTCAGTTGCAGATGGTAAGCTGCTTCATTAGCAACAAAGACTAAGCACCACTTTTGAGCAAAGGATGATTGGAGTAGACAATGAAGTAAACTAGTAAAACATAGTTGACATCAATATATGAGATAAAATGGATCTTTTTCACAAAACTTAAGCCTTTTACTATGATAAGCCTTTTTACTGGCAGTTTGATTTATATATTTTATACATGGGGCACAATTTCCAATTTCAGTTGAAATGAATGCCTGAAATCCCTAATAGATTTCAGCTGACATGACCTTGTTTTTAAACATGTTTTGATTGTGTAGAGTACATCCTTGCTTTCTATGATTTACATTTTATTATAAAGTTATTGTTTTGATTTTAGATAAAGCTGGCATCTCTAACATGTGTTTATTGGGCATATTTGCTGCTCCACATAGCATTGAAACAATGCCATCACTTAAGCATATGATATCAAGTCAAATACTATGCTTGCGAGAACACATTGATTCCCTATATTTGAAGAAGATTTTCAAAAAGGACACAAGTACCTCAAGGCCTCCATCTCAAAAAGCCAATGGCTCAGCTGTCAGAACCGTTACAGCAAAGGATGCCAAAGCAGCTCAAGTGCAGAGTCCAGCAAAGAAGTTTGCAGGGAAAGAAGGTATTTTGCACCAATAATAGGTTCTGTCAGTTTTGTTACAAAATGTAATTGAAAGAATGCCTCTTTTATGTTACCTATTTTGTAATCTTGCATACACACTGGGGTGAAGTTAATGGGGGATACAGGGGGATGCATCAACCCTCAGTAATCGAAAAAGGGGATTTTGTATGGCAGTTGGTTTGTCTGCTCCTACACTGGTCAAGCAATTCTGGAAAATGTCGTTTGTTTCTTCGGTTCATTGCTGCTTTTTGCACTAATTAAGTATTGTGAAGTTATGGAATGTGGGAAAAATTAAGTGCTGTTTAGTTTTTGCCCCGATCTGTTATATCCAATCTCCGTTTTTTCAGGCATGACTCGTTTTTTCAGGCATGACTAGTTCTTTCATCTCCGTTTATTAACGCTAGTTCTTTCATCTCCGTTTAATAAATGTGTAACGCTGGTCGAATGGAGTACCGTAATGATTTTCGTTTCGAAATTTAACGTCAAAGTTTGGGCGTGGAAAGTAAAAAGTAGAATTGTTAGCTACGGTATCACGGCCATTTGCACAAATTCTTATCATACAAAAATTCACAAGCACAAGAATACAACTGCGGCATAGCAAGTAAACAAGCCTTTGTTACGGGGTGTTAATTTATTTTTGCCTTCACCACAACAATCTTTTCTTTGGACCTAGTATGTAATGTTACTGTCATTGGAAAAATCCACCTTGTAGACGTTGCGTAACAGAAGGGTTTAACGGTTTATTGTTACGTACAGTTATGTAAGAGTTTAGGAGTCAAGACAATCACTGTTACAAAAGTGTCAACTCTCCTGTTTAAAAATTTTCACTTTCATTTTCAAGCTTTACCAATCTACAGTGTTTTATACATAATTAATTAATTGTACATTAACATGCACAAATTAATTAACTACATTATAACGTACAAAGTATAGCAAAATTAGCACACAAGACTGTATATGCATTACAATACTTGCCAAAGGTCCTAGGGATACCTATAAGAAAATGATAAAAAACCATATTCCTATCCACTTCTTCATCCTTACAATTTTATAGGCACTTTATAGACGAGGGATACAATGCTTAGATGTATCATGTCTTCAAATTTTTGTATCTTTTATGAGTAGAATAACAGTGCAGGAGGTGCAGTAGACGGGTGGAATTTCATACGTCAACAAATTTCAATTTTGAAGAAGAAATAGCGGAATAAGATAGGTTTCAGACTTAAGACCCCTGACGGTGAGTCCATAATTTAGATAAGTCGAAAAAAGTGAATCTAAACGAATCCAGTGCGTAAGTTTAATGAAAATCTAACTTGTTCTAGAATGTTTTTGTACAAAGTTCATACTAGTGGTATTTCCAGGAAAGCTGTTCATCAATAAGAACTCCTAGAAACGTAATATACTAAGTCTTCTTTATAATTTGTTTTCTAAATTTGAGCTGGTTCAAATCAGGTAACTTTTTCCTGGGTGAATCGAACAGCACTGGGCTTGTTTTATCAATTTTTATTGAAAGTTTATTACAGTCTTTCCAAGATTTAACTTTCTTTAGTTCCTTATTAACTGTTTTGCTCAGTTTTTTGACGTCATCAGTTTCAAAATAGCTATTGGTATCATCAGCAAACAAGAAAGGTGATAATGGCTTGTATTGACTGGGAGACTCACAGATTTTCTTGCTTTCTTTCCCAGTCTTCCGGTTTTCACGCATTGTCTCGTGGTTTATTTCCGGTTTAAATTCGAGTTTATGTTCATGTGGGAGACTTTTCACATAATTTTGTGGCGTTTAGAGTAACTATTAAGTACTTTTCTTGATTATTTTCTGTTTGCCGAGCAGGAAAAATCCCAGAAGTATGACTAGATTATCCAGAAAATTTACAGCGAGAAAACATATAAAAACCGGGAGCACAATGTTTTACCGATATACTTATAAGTTTAGAGGATTCTGACTGTGTCTCGATATTTGGCCATATTTCCTTGCTTTTCTTACGGAAAAACCAAGATTTCCAGGTTTTGAAAGTTTTGGGTTGATAGGTCTACTTTCAGTGTTCCGCATTTGTTGATCGGCCCCAAGCAGGCCACGTACTTCATTCGGGCATCGACGCTCACCCTCCAACCCCCCCCCCCCACGTAATGGAACAATCAGGTTTCACCCCTGCATCTACACGTGCATTAGGCCAAAAATACGAGCAATCATTCGTACACACTGCATATGAACAATTTCATATTTGCCAGCACTCACGCGCGTGTGTGCATGAAATGCGCATGTATTGCGCGTGAAACTCATGGACTTTTACTTATCTCACGCCTGTCTCACGCGCGGTGTACTTTCTCTCATTCATTAAATATCTGGTGCGAATACTCACGCTTAACGTTTTATCAGTGAAGAACAAAGAAGCAACTTTGATTGCTCATTTTCGGCCGAATGGAAATTCATTGTTATAAGCTCTCCACCCATTTTGTGCAGTTTTTTGTATTTTCTTTAGTTGTAAAAAGAAATCTTAAAAGTCTCCCTTATTACTGTCCTTAGTTAGCTTGAAAATAGTTTGTAGTCTGTGAGCAAACGATTTTGATATGAGTTTGTAGCACATTACGTATTTCCTTGTACTTATTCCATAAGTTAACTTTATAATTTTGTCAAACTCCATAGCCTACAGTTTGTATTCTGTATTTTTGTATAGACTGAGATATGTTACTAATCCTATTGCCTGATGAGGGCAGGGGTGTATCGATTCTTTAAGTTTTAGAGAAATGTCGAAACTTTTTGCCCGAAGTTTCTTACCTCGGTTTATGTGCGAATTCAATTCAAATTGATAAAATTTACGTGTAGGAGGTTTGTTTACAAGTTTCAGCTCAAAGTTACTGTTTTTAGCTGTTTCGTTTTATATTTAGCAGTGAAAAAAAGCTCTTCCAATGCGATAAATTCGAGATATATAGCCGTAATTCTGAAACTTTTCCTGAATTCTCTGACTTTTTGGGACTGTTTTGGGGGGTGACAAGGCATATACCCTCCAGTAGCTACGCCTGTAGATGAGGGTCTGAAGATTTAATCAGTAGCCGACTATAATAACCTCCTTGATAGATCTTCATTTTGTCAGTGTAAAATGACACAGGGACAGAGCAATGCTTGTGATTGTTTGCACACACAAGCATTCCTTCCTGGCAGTATCTGCTATTTGTGCTACTGTGGATAAGGTATTTGAATGCTTCGTGTGAATGATGTCCGTAATCAAAGAGAAATGGAAATCTAAGCTGCATTTATTATTTTTACTTCAAACCTCTGCCAAAATATCTCTATCTAGATCGAGTGTAGTGCCTCATTTACACCCCAGCCGGGTTTGCCCCGAGTTGAACTAACACGAGTTAGTATTTCATCTTGTATATGCAACTAAACCGGGTTTGTCCCGGATTATGCCAGTCCAGCTCCTGAAATGGAAAAGTGTTACCTGAGAGAACCCTGATTAATTGCATTTGCACTATGAAATACTAATCCAGGTAGGTATAACTGAAGGCAAACCCCGGTTAGTTTACTTAGTGTACATCAGGCATAGGTTAGCCAACTTTTAAGCTATATAGGCTGTTTTTATAGTCCACAATGGAATGAGAATTCAGTACGTTGTAGACATTTTTCCATACCACTTGACTCTCGTATGGGATTAGTATTTGAAGTTTTGATAAAATGCATTCTGCTATTGACAGAGCGAGGTTTAGTGGAAATGCCAGCTGAAATTAATAGGACTCCCAAGGCACAGATTCCAGATGATGAGCAGGTATTATGCTATATTATTGGAATATTTAACAAAAATCTATAGAATTCCATTGCACATAGGCCCGTAGCTATGTGGTGTCATGGATTGTCGTGGGGTGGCATATGCCATGACAACAGGATAACAGCTTTTTACCACCCCTGGAAATTTTTCTTGCTGTTCTTTTTTATTGCTTCATCTTATAGCTAAGGAGATATCTCTTGAAGCTCGGTTCATCTCAGTCTTGGCCTTTGCAAAACAGTTCATTCTTTCCTTGCGCACACATTTATCCACTTGATTTTGACATTTGCGGTGACATAAAAGTGTGAAGTAATCTCTTAGATTTTGTGCCACATGATTCCCCAAGACAATTTTACCACCCCTGAAACACAGGCCTTGCTACGGGCTTGCCATTACCTATTGTGCTGATAGAGAGAACGTTTTTTGGGAAGATAGTGCTTACCTGATGCAACAAAGGTTTCAGTGCTGATTGGCTGACATATAGAGGAATGCAAGAAACATTCGTTTCAAGCAACAGTACAAAATCAACTAGACTTCCTTGTCTGTTCAATTATTATTTTACTTCGTCCTGGAATCATAGTCCGGCTACTTGCAACTGCATTATCATATTCCTTTGTTTCTCCTTTATTGCAGAGTGTTTTAATTGCTACTTTCCTTATTTTAGAGTCGGACTGAGGATAGTAGTGCTGTTAATGAAAAAGTGTAAGTAAATATTGTTCGTAATTTGATACTACTTGTGTAGAGTTGAAAAGTCAAGTGTCAACTAGCACTGATCATATGCCTATGTCAGGCCTATGTGATGACTGACACAACACCGGAAGTGTGCACATATTTGTAGAGTTGGAGAAATTTCTACTTTTTTGTTTGCACTCCGATCTTGAAATTTCGTAAATTCGTCACTTCTCTTGAAACTGGATTTCTTTAGTGCATTTGTTGATTACATGGCTGGCTTCAGACAGGCAGCAGTTGTTAGCATATGCTTTGAATATCTTTGATCTATAAGCGTTGTGGCACCCGTGGTGAATTTGTTGGAATGCTGTTAGTTTTAGCAATTAATCTTCATATTGCACGTTATAGCTTGTGTAGTCTATTGAAATACTCTTTTGGCCAGTGGCTCCTAACCGTTTTTACTCCGGCACTCCATGAAAACTTTTAGCTCTGGCATCGCATCCCCTACAAGTACAACAGGTATTTTGCTGAAGACCGCTGGAGAGTAATGAATAGACCCCGTTCATTGAGTTCCCGAACCTCGTTCAAAGTTCCCGTAATTGAGACAGTTGCAGTGTATACCATTCTTTTACTGGGTTGCCAGTTACGCTAAATGCTGTACGCTGGCATATTTTAGTAGCAACAATCAACAGGTAGATTTGCATCAATAGCCCCTCCACAAATTCAAGGTGTACTATGGTGTGCTTGCGAGTGGCACTCGCGTGCTTGCGCACATTAATGAACCCTGAAATGTAGCCAAGTACTATTTGTAGAATAGATAGTAATGTTTGTGTATTCTTCCTGTGCTGAAAAAATGACTACGTATCCATACGATCATGCTGTTTTTCATTTCTGCTCTCGGTGATAGATCACCAATTATGATCGCACTCATAAATGTGCACTTCGGATCCTCTATAAAGACTACAAATCTTCATTTGAGCCATTGCTCGCTCGAAGTGGTAGCAGTAGTATACATATTGAAACTTTACAGAAACTGATGACAGAAATTTACTAGCCCATGAATCACTTGAATCCTTCAATTGTATGGGAATTTCATGAAAAGACACCATTAACAGACAATCTAAGAATACAGAACTTGTGCAAGCTGCCAACAAGTTAAGACACTTGGCTTTGGACTCTATTCACTGTCTTTTTGAGGTAGTTTCCTATGGAAGACTCTTGATCACAGTATCAAACAAGTACCAGCATTGTCGCATGTTAGAAAGAGAATAAAAAAACTGGACAGCAGATAGATGCACCTGTAAAATATGTCGCTGATTAAAAATATTGTTTTTTGTACTTTGTATATATTATGTTTGTAGATAGTTGGTTTGAATTAGTGTTATCGTAATACTACCGTAAATGCAAACTCAAAATAGTGATTTGATTGATTGATTGATTGATTGATTGATTGATTGATTGATTGACTGATTGATTAATTGACTGAATGATTGATTGATTGATTGATTGATTGATTGGTTGATCATATGATGCTCCAAAGAAAGATTGAGGAAGCATTATCAGCACAGAGAGGTTTTTTTCGCTACCATAGCTTTTTGTTTTACTCTGAAAAAGCAGAATATATGCCTTTGGAGAAAATTGTAGAGTTTTTGCACAAGATAGTAATTTCTGTCAGTGCTTTATTTAATGTTATAATTTGCATGGGTCTTATTGATCCTTATGTTTTAAAGATGTCACATTTTTGAATAGGAGACATATTTTTACTTATCGATTATTTTTGCCATGGACAGACCTTGATCAACTCATTGCCACCTTTGAGGAATTTGTGGTGCTATGTGCAGTTATTCAAGCATAGTGAGCATTCAGAGATTTCGTAATGTTTTAGCAGAGTTACATTTTAATGGAGCACTTCAACAACCTACGTTACTTTATCTATTGTAGCATGATCTATAAAGATGACATTGATAAAGCTGTCAAGCTTCTTGCTGAGATTTATGAAGCTAATGAGAAGACTCCTGGTTGGAATTACCTTGGCAATCGAAAGTAAGAGTTTTCACTGGCGTTGATTATTAGAGACTCTCACTATAAAATAAATGTGTATTGTTAAATAAGAATAGTCTATACAGAATGACATTAACTTCGCATAGGATTACTTGTGGATAGGAGCTATAGAAAGGGAGAGAGATTCAATTCTTGTCGCATCACATGGAGATTTTCGTTTATGATCATTGATGCCGTAGTTTTGTATGATTAGATTAAATAATTTTGATGTATCTATTCTAGCTGTTTGGAATTTTCAGGGAACTTTTACATTCCTCGAATTTTTACACTAGAGCTACTTTATTTTACTCTTTTGGAGCAAAAGCTGGTTCTTTTGTAGTGGCGTAGAAGTATACCGGATGCAAGGTGATTCTTCCTGCCCATCAGACTGCTTTAAAGGAACTTCTGAAGCAAAAGTCCCAATTTCATATGCGTTACAATACTGCATGAATCTTGAGTTCAAGAAAGAATGGGACGATGTTTTCAACGAAGGTGAAAGTTTTTGATTTCTTATTTCATGTATGTTCTGTATTAGTGATTCTGCTATAGAAAGTAGTTTATTATCATTTATCTTAATTTAAAGTTAATGGAATAAAATCTAGGAGGTGAATAGGAATATGAAAAAGAACCAGATCTGAATGAGGAAAGGAAAATACCAAGAGTTGAAGAAGAAAGATAATAATGGTTGTTTCTCCATTGATTTCCATTGATAAAGAACGTTAACGATATTTATTTATACATCCATTCAGCATTGGCAGGTGAATAAACTTGAAGAAAGTTTGTTAGGATAAATCTAAAATGGGCTCAGAAAAGCAGCTCCCTAGGGGCTCCTAAGGGCAATCGAAATGAAGTAAAATGACATAAAAATTAATAATTTTGTTCCATTAGAGAGTTTTAATGAGTATGTTATTTCATGAGTATCCATTGCTTGGCTAGGCCTATTGAACTTAAGTGTTCAATTGAATGTTTCACTCAATTCTTGTTTAAACAATTAGGTTTCATCTTCGAAGTTGTTTTCCAGACAAATGTGTTTCATTTTTTGGGAGATACTGTAAATGCTGGAATTACCCCCGTGGTGGATTTTTGTACTTTCTCCATGGGGCTCACTCGAAGGGAGGGCTTATTCGAAGGGGGACTTTTAGAATTCTCTTAAATGCCACTTCCGCCAGAAGAACAGTGATCTGGGCCATTAGTACTGACTTTGAAATTTCAAACAGTGATCTTTAAAATGAAAATTAGTGGTGTAAGAATTAGTTACGGAATTTTGTTTGGATATGAACAAGTGCCTTGAAGCATATGACACTAATACAGCGTTTCTTTTAAAGGAAAATATTTCTTCAGGCTCCGCCTACATACCCGTAATTTCTGCTGAATTGTTATTTCGTAAATTTCGCATATTTTCGACCCTGCATGCCACATATGCAACACATTCCCAAAACTTCTTGCCTCCATGGTATTAAACTAACTGTCCCAATATATGCATTAGTCTATAGTAAGGTCTTAACCATCCTATGTGCCGGGGGCGTTTTAGTGGGGATGGCTTATTAGAACTTTGAAGTCCTAGCATGGAAGTTTATTCGATTGGGGGCCAAGTCGATGACATACAGTATATAGCATTATTGTCAATGCTAGTAGATAAAAACTAGATTTAAGATTAATTTTGTTAATCAATTAGTCTTGTAGCATAATTGCAACATTTTAGTATGCGAATGAATTCATCACTTTTTATGTTTTTCTCTAGGAAGTCTAATTGAAGATTTAGACGAGGTTACAAAGGTGAATCTTTTTCTATACTAAGATTATCTTGTACTTTTGATGTTTGAGTCGGGAACCGCAGCTTCGTTGCAAATTTCAAGATGAGAGCGACGATAAAGAAGGATAACATGTTCAGTTGTAGTTAATTAATTCATGATTATTTGACTATCCGATAAGAGATACTTTGACAAGTCCAGTTATATTTTTGACACAATCTTAAGAAGTTTCGACTCAGACTTGAGTCATCCTCGGTTAAGAGACATAATGATTAAAAGGGGTGTAAATAAAGGGGTGGAACAATACGTGGACTAAAAC
This sequence comes from Mastigias papua, assembly GCA_964019165.1. Lineage (NCBI taxonomy): Eukaryota > Metazoa > Cnidaria > Scyphozoa > Rhizostomeae > Mastigiidae > Mastigias > Mastigias papua. The sequence continues at coordinate 11,328,088 of OZ025269.1, forward strand.
CGCGTGATGTATGGGAACATTGGAACAACCAAAACTGAAAAACAGTGGGAAGAAGTATTGTGAAAAAATGAAGCGATATGAAAGACAGTAGGAAAAAGTATTGTAAGAAAGGAACAGTATGAAAAACAGTGTGAGAAAGTATTTTGTAAAGTTTAAAAATGCATGGGAGGTTAAAAAAGAACAGCAAAGGGAAGAAATCAGCGAGTGAAAGGAGCAGATTAGAAAAGAACCATAGAAATGGAGGACTGCTGGGAGTTAAGGGAGGGTCTATCTCTTTGAATGAGGAGGCTGTCAAGTATGAGTAGATCGTATGAATTACTCGATTTGCTAATTACGCTAAAATCTTCAATAGTAGCAGAATGACCTGTTTGTTTAATATGATCTCTAATGGACGACGGGCTTGGTGACGCAGTTTCACGTCCATTGGTATTGATACCTAGGTGTTAATTACAACGAATCTTGTACTTTCTTGGGAAACTGGCTCGTAACCGGGACAACTTTCGGTATCCACTTCATGCGTATATTGGCAGAGACCTGAGTGAGGCAGAGACATTTATTTATTCAATAGAGTCAATACCATCAGTGCTAATTTTCATTGCTTTATTCTATCCTTATATCGATCTTCTTAGGTGACATACATGGAATATAAACCAATATGGCCTACCACAGCTCGTGATTTCTGTTCAATTGTTGCTACTCGTCATATAAAAGGTAGCATATATGCCATGGCAGCAAAGGCAGTAAGTAGTATCACTCTTGCAAGTGTTCTCATAATAATGATCCGTCCTTAATACCCCTTATGTAAAGGAAGTGGACGATTTTTATAGATGGATAGACTTACTAGAATAGATTTTTTTTTATTGGAAACATTTTGGGTATATGTAAGAAAGCTCCTTATTTCTGGTAAGAATAAGCTTGCTTACCGTATCTTAGACCTGATCTGTCAGAGAGATCTATACAGATGCACCTATCAATCTGATTTGTCTTTAGTGCTGGAAATTGAGTGTGAAGAAATAGTAGATAAGTAGAAAGACTGTTCGTCGTAGTGCCAAAGCATATACTAGAGTTCTCAATCATTGACGAGAAGGGACAGGAGACTTCTTTTTTTCTAAGAGTAGCCCTTCATGGGAATAGGTTTTAATTTGAAAGGGAGATATATTCAATTCAATTGTCATCTTCCTAGCGTTACCTTGATACTCTATGAAATTTGCATTCGGTGAGGTATATCCACAGGATAATGGAAGAACCTTGTTTATACTTTCTCTTCTCCACTTATGACACTATGAGGTTTCATAGGGACTGGCTTCATTCTAATATGCTGGTGACATAGCATTGCTGAGCACAACCCGTATAGTTTATAATGCGTGAAATCTTTATTTCAGATTACTCATCCTTCTTGCCCTCCTCGTAAGGGGAAACAGAGGTACAATAGTTTCTTATTTAGTTTCTGTGAGCAGATCACTGTCATCTTTGTAGCACCAGATGCATTTGCTTTACGATGTTTTGGTGTGAATTTGCTCTGTCTTTACGCAAAGATCTTGCATTAGAATTTTATTGTTATACATCACCTCATCTACATCAAACATTAGACCTGAGGTGCCAAGGAATATGGTTAATGGCAATGCTCTTCACTTGAAATCTGAATATCAATGAGCAATTAGCAAAACTTTGCTCCCGATGAAATAATACGACTTTTATTTTTCCTTATCTTGCTAGTCTATACTTGTCCGTCAGCAAGCCACAAAGAATTTCTTAACATGAAAGCCTGGCATGTGGCGCGAAATCTTAACTACGTTCTTTAGTATTATTTTTCTTCGTTCATTATGTTATTCATACAAAATATATAGAATTATTAACTAGCATTATAGTTAGTAATATTGAATTTGAATCTACTTCATCTTGAAGAGACTTTTGCTCGGTTTATCAGTAGTTTTTGCATAGCCATATATATCTCATTAGTATCACATGACTACATAAAAAGGATCATTATATAAGATTATGAAGTCTATGACATCAGCATATTTTGTTCGTAGGGCTGAAATCATCGCTGGAGGATTTGTAATTGAAGGGATAACGGAAGATCCACCTTTGTGTAAGATTACGTATGTTACCAGAGCTGATTTAAAAGGCAAGAATCGTATGAACTATCTTTTTTACTTTCTTGACTGGTGAAGTAGAGCTCAGAGTCTTACTTGAAGAGTAATTTTCCCACCTGTTTCGTTTGTCTTTCAACGAATCATATGACTTTATGCGTATCACTGTAGCCATCATTCACACTTGATAGTGCAAAAAAGGCAAATGAACTGACGAGATGAGAAAATTCTAAGATAATGAATGCCACATTTTGCTTCGTCTAGTCTTTGTTGTTCTAAAATTGTTAGTGAATACAATAATGACTCGATTAAGCCCCTGGAGGCTTATCTGTCAGAAACGATTTTGCGGGTGGGAGCTTGTTCAATGGGAGGACTTATTAAATTTAGAGTTCCATAGGTCTACCAAAGATAATATCTTATATTATTTTTCAATATACAATACTTGGATTAAATATAAATCGAGATGAGATCAAGGAGAAAATTGTTAAAACAGTAAGTCTTTAAATAGTAGTAGCAGACTTGGTGCATTGCATGAGATCTGAGACCCCGTTTGCACGAATACTGTTCCTCAAAAGTTCGGCTCCAAAAAGTTCACCTATCGCATTTACACGAGGCTGGTTCCAGAGTAGTTCACTTTGCCGTGCCGTTTACACGAGACCAGTTTTTTATCAAACCTGTCTGTGTCATGCGTTTTGTTGAGTACCTGGGTGATTGGAAAAAGTCTGAAAGTAAATAAGCGGGGGGAGGGGTTGCAATAAGCGGGGGGGGGGGCTGGAAAAATGTCCTAGATGAATATGTATGGAGTTGGTTGTTGTAGCTGTTATAGATTGAGGTGGAGAAGGCCAACAGATGCACTGGATAATAACTTTAGCTTTTTAGAAAAGAACTAAGTACATTTGCGTCTATCGTCCTCGTTCATAATTTCATCATACTCGGTATCAGCTCCGTTTTCTATCAGCTCCGTTTTCATTGCTTTTTGCAGCAAGTACTCATTCACGCCAGCATTTTGTCAACACAACAAACAGTCACCACGAGCTACTTTCGCCTATAATTTTGGGTCTTGTTGGGAAAGTTTCCTCTGTGCTCAAAATTAATAAGCGGGGGGGGGTTGCAATAAGAATGTCCTGGTGTGCATTTTTTAAAAAAATAAATAGTTGGGGGGACGTCTATTCCGGACTGGAGAGTAGGTGCGTTCCACATGGCTACCGTGCTGAGTTCCTTGGATGCCCCCGTCTTCTCCTTGATCGATTGTATTCGCAGCTAAGATCTGATTTACGTGAAGAAACTCCCAAGCGTACCTCTCTATATCATTTTTGGGAATAAAAACGAAGTAAAGGTAGAAAATATAAGTTACTTGTGCGGGTAAACTATGAAACAGTCCTGTTGATAAAACTGGTGGATGAAAAGACGGTATCACGAGCTTATTCGAGTAGAGAACGAAAGATTGTAGTACACAGATCTGGTATTGATGGCTGTTCTCTATTTCAGAGTCTCAGTGGAATCACCGAAACATTCCGAACAGGCAATCTTTTATCTACCTCATTATGGCAAGATGTCAATCTCATTATGGTACTTTACTCAAAAAGTCCACTTAGCAGCGTTTACACGGGACCAGGCGAGTACAAGTCCAGAAAAATTCACTTTGCTAGGTGAACTCGAAGAAGCTCACCAAAGGGAACCTTTTTGAGACACTTGTGCAGGTCTCGTGTAAAACGGGATGCCTAAGTGAACTTTCTTTTAAGCCGAACTTTTGTGGAGCCGTACCTTGTATAAACGAGGTCTGAATTCCCATTCAGATTGTATTTAACGGAAATGTCCTATGTTGATCACTCAGCATCTGACAGGAGTTGCAGCAGCTTTTCATTTGCTTCTTTCAACGTATCGTATATGGCCATTTTCGATGAACTTTTCTTTACTGGTTCTTTCACAGGAAAGATTCCTGCTGGCTTGGTGAATAAAGTGAACGAAAAGCAGCCCTTGTACGCTGGTGTTGTGAGAGATAAAGTAGAGGAAAGATATATGTATCAAGACCCTCCTAGTGAAGGGGATGTGAAGATAACTGCTGCAAGAAGATATGCAAGTGTCATTGAGAAACCACCACCATCCCGTATTGAAACTGATCACGTGGTTTCTGATGCTAAAGGCAAAATTGAGCCAAATACAGTACGTACTTATAGCATTTGCAGATTTATTGTGAAAGTACTGATATGTAATTTTGTATTTGTATGGTATCCCAACCTTTCAAGGGCATTGAAACAAGCGCCAAAAGTTTATGTACTTATTTCTGAAAGCTCTGATATATTTTCCCTTATGGGATATTTTATTGTTTTTTTGAAGGGATGTTATGAGATGGAAAGGATCTACAACATTGTTTATGTTACTTTCAGCTCAGAGTGGCTTTGAGGTCTAATAGAAAATGGAAATGTTTCATATAGGTATAGGGGTGACTTCTTTTAATAGGGAATTTTGGGATACGGCCCCGAAGGCTATCCAGATGCCACGCAATGCTTGTGATAATTATTCAGACGCCCCTGGATAATATCCACAACCAAACACACCAGCTGTTTCGTTTCCCAGGCATACTTGTGGCATCTGAGCTGAGACCTACAGTAGTTTTTAATTTTTGTGTTCAAATGGCCCCGGGGTAGTCATAGTCGTTTGCTCCCTGGGGTATCGTCCTAGTGGTATTGTAGTGTGTAATTTTCCCAGTATTGTAAATCTGTATCGTAACTTTTATCGATAAAAAAGGCTATCAAGAACAAAAATTAAGGGAAAAGCTTAAATGAGAGAGAGATAAGATCAAGTTTGTTGATTTAAGATTTAAAAGACATAAAATTGTATGATTCTGGGACGGCAAATAAAGATAGGATATTTTATAGTTTACAGTCTCTTGGACTGATGATTTGTGTGTATTAGGTAGCGAAGCTCAAAAAATGTGTAAGTTGTTAGAACTTCTGGTGGTTCGAGCACGTCCTAGTGGATCAGAGAGGAAGTCATCAACTCTAGCAGCAACTGATCTATCAGGGAGAGAGCTAACAGTCCATTTAATTAGCATCTGACGGAGACCAAATATCGGTAGTTTAGCGAGAAGACCCTTGTGCCAGATGCGATCAAAGTACTTGGAAATATCAAAAATCACTATGTTCTAACCGAAAGAGTCTATAACAGAGGGCAAAGCATCAACGGAATAAGCTAGAAGGTCACTAACAGATCTGACTTGTCAAAAACCATACTGGTGATCAGAAAGGAGATTGTTTCAAGAAAGTTGTTAGATGATGACGGTCACCATAGTCTTATAGATAAGTGCAATGATTGCAATAGCATGATGGCTCAGTGGATCAAGTCTGAAGTAATTTGCCAAGTAGTGTAATATTCCTTCATTACTTGAGCAGTTCTTTTGGATATGATTTTTGGGCTGCAAAGCCATTCCTTTGCTAATGAAAGGTTATCTTTTAGCAGCAGGTCAATTCACCTGGAAATGAAGTTAGCAATGTTGCTGGTATCAAGGAAAAAGTCGAAATTCTTCCTGAACCATCTGAAGTAGCAGATATTAGTATAGTCAGGGAACTAACGGGTGAAGAAATTGATGAGCTGATACCTGAGAATGATGGACAATGGGATACAATGTCAGAATCGTCGGTCACTAGTTTTGATCCGTATGAGGTAGGATATTTAATGTATTGATTAATATTGTTAATATTGTTAGTCTTATTGTGACTATTGTTGACAAATGGTTACATATTGTAAATGTTGATATAAAATATTGTAATTTTGTTCATATTGGTAATATGTTGGCATGTAGCCATTGTAAATATGCTGGTATATGGCTTAATGTTATTCATAGCACTGTCACCTAGCTTAAAATTCTTACTGATATTAGTAAATCTTTCCAGTTTTGTTAATACTAGTATAGTAGTATTGTTGGCGTATGGTTCAGTATTGGTATTTGTATTGTCATATGGCTTGATGCTGCTTGTATTGCTGTCACATGGCTGAACATTTTCGATGTTATATACAGATTTCTTGATTTTGTTTTCATTCTTAGTTATTTTGGTGTGTAGTTCAGCGTTAGTAGTCCGTTAGTGGGTATATTTCTAGCATATAGGCTTTTATTGTTTATATTGGCGTTATATTGATTATTGTTGTTAATGTTAGTACGAAGTGTTTTAAGTTTTGTATTGTTGATAAAATTGTAAGCATGGTTTAATATTATGGATAATGCTGCAAATGTTATAGGCAAATGTGTTAATGTTATAAATATTGTTAATATTGTTGGTGGGCTATTTTAATTTTTTGGTAGTGGTATCCTATGGTACTGTATTGCTATTACTAGGCTTTAATTGGATTGTTCAAACTCCTGTAATCGAGCTCTAGTTCCCTCTGCTTTTATTTGCAACAAAATAGCTCACTAGCTATCATGCATGTATCTTATTGAAACTGTCGCCGTCCCCCAATCGTTTTTCTTGTTACCATTGTTGTTTATAGGAACCTTAGGAACAGTCTTCTTGAGCAGGCTATGTGATAAGTACCAATGCATAGATACGTCAAACAATGTAGCTTTGTCTCATTTCCTTCAATAGACTTTGTGATATACTCTTGTGTCTATGTATATACCTGCTGCAGAAAATATCAAGAAAGCTGCTCAGTTTCAACTTGCTCTTTTTTATGCATATCAGTATTAGCTCTGAGTAGCTGACCTGTGTTCTTCTTAGCTTGTGCTAAGTTCACTCCACAAACTGGTGTATTTTTATAGTTGTTGGGTATATTAACTCACGTTATTGGTGGTTAACCTTGTGGAAGCATCTTTTGATTTGCTTTCTAAGTCTAACATTGAAGATATTGAAATGTATATTGCGTCTATTTTGTATATTGCATTCATTCAATTCATATTTCCTCCATTCTTTTAAAGCAGGATAGTGAAAGTGAATTGCAAGGAGAGGTTAGAGCCATTTCTGACCAAAGTATAGACCTGCCAAGAGGTGAGCAATGTGAATTTGAACTTACAGCAAGAATTTCATGAATTGAGTTTTTAGAGCTTTGTCCCGTCCCACCTCGAAAAGACTTTCAGAAGCACTGATAGTGAAGCTTCTATATTTCCTCGCTATATTGTTCTTAATGCAATCAGAACGTGGCATATAATGTTCTTATGGTTTTTTATATAAGCTAGCATTGGTTTTGAGGCTAGTACTTTCTTTGAATTATGCACTGAATCATTAAACAGCTGTTTCAAAAAATGCAGTGATTTATTGACGATCAATCTTTCTCATCTTTGTTTACTACCTCATCAAAATATGTTAGGATGTTTTTGCTATAAGTTGATTTGTATGAAATCATTGTGATCTACTATGAATCACCAAAAATCATAGTTGCTTGAAGATGGCCTCGTATTTATGTTTAAATTCTTCTATTGGTAATGCTGTACTTACCACCTTCAGGTTTCTTTGTTTAGAGAATTCCCTTGCTGTAAAAAAGTAATCTTTTTATGACAGAATACAGTTTATCTTTAATTGGTATCATTGAACATTATCCAAAAAGTGCCAAGATGACTCACGGTTAAGGATAACTCTGGAAAGTGATTGAACAAAGCTACTGACCTGACTATTAATAGTGATTATCAACTAGCGATCATGTTTAATTAACAACTGTACAATCCACTAAGTACAATACCTCAATTATCAACACAGAAATTTGATCATGGAGCAATCGATTTGCTTGCTATTCACTGTAAAGTCAGTTTGGTTTTGTTCACTTGCAATATCGTTTTAGATCAACATTCGACATCGTTCACCGCCACAAAATGGGAACTGTTGCTAGTACAATCTTTGTTTGACTAGGGGATGAGAGGCGTAAACAAAAATTCAAATTTGGTAGCAGCATATATGTATTCTCTCTAAGGTATGGTCTGAAAATTGATCGAAATGGTCAGGTGTACGCAGTTGGGCTTTGCTTCCTTTATAATTCTTCATCCATAGATGATCAAATTCATGCTACTTTTATCTCTTCAGATGCTTTTGGGAATATTGATCACAAAATACTTGGTAACCAGACTGCTGCAAAACTTTTTGAAGAGGTACTGCTTTTTCAGATGCTTTCTTCATTTCTCTGTATAGAAGATGACCAAAATGTTTTCTCCATTTTTTCGGTTATTTTGTTTACATTTGGGACAGAGAATTACTTATGTCATTTTGTTATTTTTCATCCGTTGATTTGAATGGTCACCATTTAATCAATTTTGTCCTTCAATTTGTTGACATAGCGTTTTATTATTTCATTCATTGTACATTAATCTATTTTCATTTAATTTTTGCAAGTAAAGACGTTTATGTGCAATATCATAATTCGTATTCATATGTCTAGATTTGTCTAGATACGCATTTACTTGTAAGCAAATTCGCTGTACATTTTCTAATTCCTTGGGCGTTGCGGTTGCATTTCATAGTCATATCTCGGAAGACTTGCCTCTTGTCAATTATTCACAAACCACGTATCTACGTTTTGGTAAGTTCTTTTAATTACATAGAAGAAAATATTATATTCATGATTGTTATGGTTGATCATGTCTCCTTTTTTCAGATTCATCTTGCGTCAGATGTAGATAGCAAATCTAAGTCACCCGAAAATGCGGATAAATTAGAAATATGGACGTAGGTTCTTACTTCTGTCTTTATTCAAAAATCCATAGCTATCTTTTTATTTTAATCTGAATTTTTGGGGCTTGGATGTTTTTGCCAGGGTATGATTTATAGTCAGTGTACTATGAGGAGAAGACTGTTTCGGAACTGTTTATAGACTGTGCCATATTGGTGTAGTAGATATTTAAGTACTTTGGCTAGTTTCAAATTATTGTCTCGAGGACATTACAGCATTTAAAAAATCATTTTTGGTATAGGTATCTAGCTGAAATCAATTGTGATATGCGAATAGGAGCTGCAGAGATTCCAACAAGTGAACAGAACTTCTTACTTACTCTGGTAAATGCAACAAGTTTAGTACAGAACTTAACCAGAAAAATAGGCGTGTGGCCGAGTGGCTAGAACGCTTGACTGCTGAGCGGAACATCGATGGCTCTAACCGAACCTTCGGATCGTAGTTGGGATACTCGCTCACTGTCCACCCACTGGCAAATGTGTACCTGGTGGCAACAGTGGAGAGTTAAAGGCGGCGAAGAAAGGAACTGGCCACCCTACTTCACCATACCGACGACTTCAGATATGTCTCCTCTCTGGAATATTTAATGGGATTACCCTTTGCCATTTTTAGCCAGAAAGAGAATAACAATAAAATTGTTTTAATTTTCAATGTCCATTAATGATAGAAAGTTTACAATATAGCAATATATAATCAGACGGTATGTTCAAGTCTGTATTTGCCTTATGATGGTGCATGAATGTATGGCGAGGTGTCTTAGACTTTTTTAACCAATGACTATGGAAAAACTTGTCTTTATTCTCTTTCTTATTAAATTGTACACCTATTGCAATCTTGAATAGTTGTCTTGCAGGGCGTGTTAGATCTCTAGTTAACTCTGAAAAATCTTAGATGAAGAGCAAATTTAGCTGAATAATGAAGTGAAAGTATGACTATGTTTTGCGCTTTAGATACCAAGGTACTATGAAGAATGTAGTGGTTTTAAGAAAAATACATAGCAACAGTAACTTCTATAGGTAAGAATGACATAGAGGAATATACCAGTTCAGTATAATATGTGTATTATTGTTCATCCTTGTTCATCCATCCTTTTAAATTTATATTAAAAACTAGCTTGTTCTATGTGATCAAGGAACATAGAATTTCGTGCTTTTCTTGTGAGCTTTTGTAAGTATTGACTAATGTCAGTTATTTTCTTTTCTTAGTTTTCTTGGTCGCGGTGTTATAGAAGTTTTACCAGTAACTGTTTGGGAAGCTATAAAGAATCCCTCTACCAGATTTGTATATGACAATATGTTGAAGGTATTGTACGTGTTATGCTATTGTATATCAAAGTCAGTAATCCTGAAAAAGTTGTTCTTGCATTAATTTGTTGTGAAACATGCATTGAGTTATTGGAGATGCTACATCCAAACTTTGAAAGTTTTTAGCATACCATATTTCTCCGTCGATAAGCCCAGGTCTTATCTGCGTTCGTAGGGCTTTTTTGATTGGCCTATCTGCGGGGAACTTATACGCGGGGGTGTTAATGTGTGGTTCAGAAAAAGTTCAGTGAGAAAAAAATAAAATATTTGCAATTCACTGGCCCAAAACAACAAGAGTAGCATTAAATCATTTTATGACCTTGACAGCAATCTAGAAAATAACTAAAGATAAAGTCATGTAAAATGTGCAAATCTGTATCTATAAACCAAAATAAAGGCGCACAGCTATTCGTGTGTTTACTGTTTCTTTCGATCTGAGAAGTACTCCGGGGGGGGAGGGGCTTATACGTGGAGTAAAGTGTGCGTTAAGGAAAGGGTGGGCCTACCTGCAAGGGGGCTTGTAGACGTAGAATACGGTAATTGGGCTTTAGCTAGATTACCTGGTGCTTATAAAAAAGCTGGAAACCAAACGAACTCAGAAATTCTTTTTTGACAGCGATTGCATTTTCTCTTAGGTTACCCTGTTGGTTTATTTAGAAATTTTGCCTTCCGCCGTGTCTAGCATGGAGGTCTTTCGTCATATTTTGTATTCTTTCAAACTCTTGTATAGTTTCGCTTTTTCAAACGCTTTTTTCAACAGAATACGGTTTTGATTTTCTTTTCCTGCTGCCTCAGTATAGCACTAACTATCGCTACGATACTTTTGCAGGGTGTGCGGTTTTTATGTCTTAGAGCAGTGATATGTTTCAAGATCACTGCGCAAAATAATATCCAAGTCCATATCAGATTTAATTACTAAAATTAAAAATTTCATTTGTATAGAAAACAAAGGTAGTTAGAGAGATCGATGATGGAGTAAAAATCAGTGAGTAGTCATTGTGTTTGTTGTTATGCTTCTTCTTCTGCTCTGAACGTTAGCACCTCCTATGGACCATCCCCGATGTGAATATAATTCAAGCTAAAGTTTTGCTAGAATGCGATAGGGGATTGACTCTAGTCTGTGTTAAAGTAGTTATCTCTAATTTCATCTAAGATAAAAATTTCAACATGAGAACTAAGATTAGCAGAAGCCACTCATTTATGGCTATGAGTTGAAGTTGTTTCGAGCATAGGAAAGGTTGGATAACTTTTTGAGTTTACTGATCTATTTTTGACTACCCACTTTCGCTTTTCCTCTTAGTGTTGATTTACCGATCTATTTATTGAGTAGCGACACCTTCCATTCCGCCCTTTCGTTACCTCACTCTCCTCTCCCCCAACTTCAACAAGTTTGTCTTTATTAGTATTGGTGGATTCCAAGGAGTATTTCCACGCTTTCTTAATTCCAGCCTCTGCCTCGTATTTAAACGTTTGTTAATATTGTAGATATAATTCATACCTGTAAATGTGTTGCTTTTACTGCTTTTAGTCTTCTTGTTAAGGTTCGTTACAGTCTGCGTTTCCCTGAGGATATTTTAATTTGTGAATTAAGATTTGACAGGTCAGTTAAAGGAGACTCGTATTCCTCTTCTTTCAAACAGGATGTAGCGTTAGAACAAATATCAGGCCTTTACGAGCGATACACCTATACATTTCTTAAATCTGGAAATAATAGAGAATTCAAATTTTTTACAGTTCACTTGAGGCATGAAACAACAGCCTGTTTTGTTAAGCAAGCTAGAGATTTTGTCATACTTACAAGGGAGAGAATCGACGTCAGTATATTTACAGTTATCCAGTTGTACATCGATTTCATTCCAATATTTCCATCAGCGCTTGGTGTTCTTTCATCTTTGTTCCTAATACCTTTAATGTACCCGTTCACCGATTATGGGGCAATTATTTTCAGAAACAAGAGGAAGAGAGCATTATTACTACTTATTTTCAATTTATTGTCGTTTCAAATATTGATTAGGTATTTCCTATTTTGAGTATATCTTGTTACTACCTATGCTTCTTTGCTTGTCACTTTGCACGCTTGCCAATTTATTACTTTTCATTTTTCGCTGAAACTTGATTGTCTCTTTGTAAGCACGCAGTTATTTCTGTCCCTCATATCATAGTAGTGCTATTCTAGGCCGGGAAATACGTAGTTGCTGGTGTGTCTGTTGATATTCCCGAGTGCCCAATTGAAAAAAATTGTATCCGTGGCAAAGTAAGTAATAAAATCTATAATTGCTTCTCGAGAATTCTCAACTTGTGCCATCTTCATTCGTAACGTTTCCATGAGTCTTTTTTTTGTAATTGTAAACATTTATTACGTAGCAGGTAATTTCAGTGCATGTTTGCAGTTCCTGACAGTAGGAGAGGCATTTGCTAGGTGCAAGCACTGCCTCATGATTCAATGTTATATTCTGGTTTTAGGATGGGATCTTTGCGCAACCAGTGTTAATGTGGTGAAGCACTTAAGGTGTCACTTTCTGTATGTTTAGGATCTATTTGTTTTCACGTTATTTTGGGAAAGATAATGAAGTGAGATTTTGTTGTGACATTATAGTTACAATCAGCTGCAGAAATGAATTGATTATATATGGTGATCTTTATTTATCAAGGTTTTAGCAAGCGGTTGGGTTATTGAGCCTGTTTTGATTAAAGGAAAATTGTGCTCTCTCGTTACTTACTTATCACAGGTATGTTTTTATGTGTCTTATTTATAATTTTTTATATCTTTATGTTATATTTTTTATATCTTACATATTTCAATTTATTGTGTACTTGTCTTGTATTCAACCAGTTTAGGCACAGTTTTCATTAATCTGCCCCTGTTTGTGACACCAAGAAGAGATAGTTTCATTATCATTGCAGCGCCAATATTAAACCAGCATATGTAGCGACGAATTATTTCCCTTTTTGTAGCAGTAATGTCACTGCTACCTGTTGAACAATGTTTTTCGAGCTCTATCTTTATCTATACTTGTTGTCTCTCAGTCTGCCTGTCTGTCTGTCTGCCTGTCTGTCTCTCTGTCTCTCTGTATAGCGACCTATTTAATGAACTGTATTTGCTTTCTTGTAACTACGGGTACAGACAACACGCTTGTTGAGACAATTTTGCTTAAGCACCCCAATTTGATGACAAAGATGATACTCTACTGTATGTTTTGTTGGATAGCCCTTACTCTCTCTTCGTATTGAAGGAGTTCCGTATTGCTATTCAATTTATAACGTTTGTTTTCCAGCCTTTTGGATATTATGGTCATAACTTTACTCTATTGAACAAAATTTAATCGGCCTTGTATTGCAAACTCCGTTGGGAATTGTACTTGTTAGATGAGAAAGTCATAGTTTTGAACATGATCTTAGTAGGAAAATTATTTCGATCTTCCGTTTTAAATTTTCCGTTAGAGACTGTAATAAGTTCTTGAAACTATCATTCAATCAAATTTCAACTTGCAACAATATTTATAAAAAAATCTCTCACACGGCGCTCAGACATATTGCGTACGCTGTTTGAAATATAGAGCTATACACTTATTTAGATTTTTTATAGACAAAGGTTATCAATGATGTGAAAGGTATATTGGGAACAAATTATATGGCAGTTTAAAGCAGTTTTGTACCTTAGATGCTTTGAGGCCTGTTAAATGCGCTGTCGTGCTTTCCTCTCCATTCGTTTCAGCACCTGATTTTCTTTCTCTTAAATTTTGACTGCTCTTAAGGCTCTTGCACGGTTGGAGTTTATAGTTTGTTTTTGCGGTTTTGATAAGCACCATTCCACACATTTGGTTCCCCTTTTTCTTCTTTTTCTACCTTAGGATTTTTGATGGGGTTTAATGTTATTGCATTTAAATGCAATTAAATTTCTTTTTTGTTATTGTCAGCTGTATTTCTGTTGGAAGAAGAGGATCACCTCAATGGTTCTCGCTTCATATTGTAGCATTACCCCAATCCTTTGATCTTATGTTCGTTATTTTCTATTTTATTATATTCTAGATCGATTTTGGAGGTAAGCTTCCAATACGGTTGATAAACCTTATAGCAAAACGTCAACCCATGAGTATTGCATACTTGAGAACGTTTCTAGAGTCTGCAGAATTGAAGTCATGAATAAATACACTTTTATAATATACAGCAATTTTCTCTTCCGTGGAAGCGCATTTCTATTGACAACATTTAGTTTTTTGTAATTCATCATACTTTATTTCTATAGTGTAAGGAGATCCAACACTTTATGTACGCCCTAACATCTTGAATTATTTGATTAGAATATGGCGTCGATTAAGTGGATCTTATTGCAGCCAGTGATGGTGACGATAGTGATTACAAATTGTGCGATAACTGGGGGTCCTCTTATTGATTCTGCCGGCGCTCGTGTACAACCCTAAGCCCTTCATAGGATTCATTCTTTCCATTATAAATTGTATAATATTTAAACTGTTGGATACAATTTTTATGAAGAGCAGTTAAATGTATTCAATTCATTGGACTCACTTTTGACTCAGCATTATATTTCTTTTCGCTACTATATAATTTTGTTATTATTTGCTATTACTTTTACGTAGAATAAGTTCCTTCGTGTTGTGATGTAGGATTTGCTGACCAATATGAACTATTGCATCTTCAGATACTAAAGTAGTTCAGAACTAAACTGTATTTCTATATTCAGTCTGTCAATATATCGGTTTAGTAGTTGGCCTATCAAATCATTGGAATAACGTGAAGCAGCAGCAACTTGGAGCGACAACTTTTATCATCCAGTTTCTTCGCGAGTTCGCCCTTAATGTGAATGTCCCCTGATATGTAATGGCCACTGGGTATGACATAGATAATGCGCCCAATGGTATCGTTTCAATGTGTTATAGATGTTGTGCAATTGTTATTGATTGTGTAGTAACAAAGTGCATAGAAAAAAATTCATTGATAATGATCCATATTCTTGCCAGAAATTGTATATTAGTTGATAAACGTACCCACAGCCCAAGCGTGTCTAGTCTTTTCTTATATTTTCTTGATTCATTCTTATGCTTTCTCGGTTTAATTGACTACTGAATTGCGCAGTTAAAATGGATCAGCTCTTTACTGTTCTTCCTCGCATTTTTGTTGAATAAAACAGATTGTAAGGAAATATTATCATAATGACTTGATTAAGCCCCCTCCTTCAAATAGTCCCTTCTTATAAGTGCCACCCCAAGTAGACTTCTGACAAATAGGCCACCTCTCTTGAATAAGTTCCAATGGGGGCCATCTGGTCTTGCTGTAATAAAGGGTTGAAAACAGCGAAAATAAAAAACTCAGCTATTGATATACTTATCTGTGTTAATATCTGAAGCGCACAACTGTCTTAACAACCTCTCCTCCTCACTGATCCCATCTCTATTTATATTAAAATCAATGTATTTAAAAGTATTTTCTTCTAAGGACCTGTAGATTTAATAAGCCCCCATCTGCAAAATCGTTGCTAACAAATAAGCCCCCCTAGGCTTAATTGAGTCAATACGATACATTTCAGCCCTATTGACTATGTTTGAAATCAAAATTTTTTCATGACTGGGAAGTGACAACAGTGAGCTTCATTTTAAATCATTAGTTTGTTATCTTGCCGATTTTTCCGCTCGGATTTATGAGTACATAACTAAAGAGTGTCTTAGTGCTCTTTCCATCCAAGATCCTTTCTCCCCAGTTTGCCCATATTTATCTGTGATTACTCGCGAGTGGGGTACTCTGTTTTATACATTGCTAAGGGCTTTAAATTGACATTCAATGTTCAAATAATTAGAAGGGACTTGACCAGTTTTGGCAAGTATATTATATAGTCAACCCATACAAATATTCAATGGTCAGCACTGTATTCAATAGTTACTCTGTTGCACTTCATTATACGTTGCTTCTATAAGACACCTGTTTATAATGAACCTAATACTGACAACTTAAAGTTTAAGAAACCTTTAGAACTACAAGGAAAGAGTTAAGAAACTTTGGGCATTTCTGTGCCGTTTGTCACAGTTTCGGAAGCAGTTTTTTCCTCCACGGATTTAGAAGTGCCCACTACAGTATTTTTCATGTGCTTAAAAGGCAACAAGCCTTATGGGACTACAAAACACAGTGCCTTTACGCTTTTCTTTCGTTTTCAGCACTGCTTTCTTCAGTAAATTATAAAACTTTTGAGAAACTTTTGGAACTAAAATGTGGCCGGAAGAAACTTTTGCTACTAGGCCTTGAGGTAGGTTTCTTAGCTTCCTTTCACCGCATCCAATGCGGCATTCTGGCATAGCCCTTTTGATTTGCACAGTGAAGCTCAAGGTACCCTCCATCCCCTACTTGGCATGAATTTAGTCTTGTTTATGCGCATAGTGCTCTATTCCGTTGCATTGATGTGTCACACAGTGAGAACCGTTGAAAGTATGACTAATAAATCTAGTAAATCTTTACAGCTCTGTTTTATGTAGCCCCAAAATTAAATCCAGTTGGATTTCTAAGTACTCTTCTATGCTTGACTATACATAAGGATTAATCAATCATATTGTACAATAAGGCGCATTTAGAAACTAGTTGATTTTTGAGTCAATCCTCGTTTTCATTACGAATGAATTTGAAAATGTCTTTGGTATTCATGTGTGTATCTACTTAGATGTGGATTTAGGCTTCGAATATCTTTTTGAACTAAAGTAAATAGCGGACTCACCAAGAATGAAAAATGCCCGAATTCATCTGCGAGACTGTATGATGAGAATTCAGCAGACAGGTGACTTGAATGTCCGTGTTTCTATAGTGTGAAACAGAACAAATTTAAAGACCAAAATAAACGAGCGGTGGCTGTACCAGAAATCAATGGAACATTTACCAGAATAGTACATTTGAGTCTCAGTAATGAATTCCGTCATTTCTCGTTTGTCATATTTTTATCAACCTCAATTATCATGCCAGTACACTTGCAACATGTAACAAAATGATAAAAACCGAATTTGATTATCTTCTCCTTGATCACTAATAATGGCGGCACCAGCTTCAAATTGAAACAAGTGAATCAGCTTGAAAGGAGCGCCAGAGCTATCATTGCAAGAAAACCAGCATTGTTTGTATTTCTCAACCTTAATATATTGACTGGAAGTTTTTACATAGAGGTTAAATGGAAAACAATTAAAGCAATCTCCATAGAGAGCTCCAACACTCTGATGGATAAGCATATATTGTTGAACTATGATGTAGGCGTAAAGTTTGAAAGTTGGTTTAAAGTCTTAACGTAAAAAAATTTATGTGACTTGAGACGTAATATAACTTCAGAATTTTTATTATAATAATGTTTTGAAAGTTCAATACTATTGAACACATTAACTATGTATACAATTTTGCATAGTACCAAAATAGGCTACTTACGACTGGTTGTTAGGGTTACTAAATAGGAAAGGATGGAATGAAAGAAAATAGAAATATAATAGGTAACAATAGCTAACAAGATAAGGTTATGCTTACACCCAACAAGTTGTCGCATGTTGAAGGTTATATGGGCCATATAATGTATATTGAATACACCAAATAGTGATGTAGAAGATGCAATTAAACAAAATTGGATTTTTATTATGATAATTTGTTTAAATGCTCCACTTTTATTCTATTAGCATGCAGAAAAGCCTTTTTACAAAAATTGGTTAATGAAGAAGATTAGGGTCTCAATAGCTCTATGTAAAAAGCATGTCCACTAAAATTCGCTCTGAGACCACTATTGAAAGTTTCATTAACTTTTTATGGTCTCTCCTTAACTTCTTTAGTATATTTTGAATTTGAAACTTTATTCAGTTCACGCTTTTTTATAAGAAAAAAGTTTATTAGCAAATGAGGCTCAAATGGCCAAAATCTTAAGAAAATCCTAAGAAAATCACAAGGTTCAAGTTAAGAAAATCTTAAGAAAATCTCAGCCTCAAATTCGTGAAGAGTTAAGAAAATTGAGCCTCAGGAGAAAAAGTGTTTTTCTTATACAAAAAAACGTGTACAAGCACTATTCTGGAATCAAACACCTCGCTTTAATTAGGCAGTATATAATTGGCAAAATTGGTACAATATAAAAAGGTTAGTTAGAATTGGCTAGCCTTATTAATAACGCCAAATATGGTTATTAGTACAACTGTAGAAGTTTCCAGAAAGCTGGTGGAAATAATGTAAAAGAAGTTGTTTAAGACAAAAATGATCTCAGGACTTTCCCATGCCCTTCTCCAATAGCAAGGAATATTGCATGTCGTAAAAGTGGTGATGTAACAGAGTCGCCTATTTCATATCAACAGCCAACGTTCCGCACATGTGGAAGGAGGAAGATGAAAAACCAGAATTTTCAAGAGACCTCATAGAATGATTGAATTCCGCGAAATTAGATCTACTATCTTGTGCTTCCTTCTTAAGTCCGGTGTTCAACACGAGCAATATGCTAAGGAATGTAACCTGGCTGTCAGTGGTAGCAACAATAAGATTAGACTGGAAAGTCTCCCCTGTTATGATGGAAGGGAATGAAGTCTTGGGAGATCAATGTAATTAGATAACCCAGAATAATTTCTAAAAAACTTACCAAAACCTTATGTTTAGAATTTGATGATGCCAAAAATAAAACGCTTTAACACCATTGATTTGCCTGTCAAAGCCAAACTGGCGTGCACATTGTTGATTATGCAACAAGTATACTTGTTTCCGGCCCGGTGAACTGCATCGCCTCACCTTCTTGTAAAAACAAATCATCTGGATCATTCCATGCATTTGAGAAATTTTTCTTATTCCAAGATCACTATTTGCAAGGAAATAACTTAATCTACATTGCACGTGACAAAAATGGTAGTGCAGATTGTCATTTTTGTCATATAATTTCTTCCCATTTTACCAATGCTTAAGTTCTTTTTGCACTCATGCTAAGCTTCGTTTGGACCTATCATAGTTAATCTGGAATTGAACTAATGGTGCATCAAAGGTATCCGCTTAATTGATTCAAAATATAAAGTCATTTTACCCCCCCCCCCCCCATAGTTCATTATCATTTTTGTAGTGTTTGCAGTCAAATATAGGGGGATAAATGGATAAGTTTAGGAACATCAAGTTGTGTTTGCAAATATTTGCTTGGTTTGTGAGAGTCCAATACAGGTAAGGAAATTGATAGGATTTGTAATCATTTCCCAAGAAGTGAAAGACTAAATATGATTTATTATGGCTATGAACATAAAGTTGGTGCTTTCATTTAGTTTCTAGTAAAAGTTCTTAGAATTCCAAACTGGAGTATGTTAGTAACATATGGCAATAGGACACGTCACACAGGACTGGGGGACTGCGCTTGCGCGAAGTAAGCCAACTCAGAGGAATATAATCAAAGATGGCGGAAAAGCACAACATGGGTAGAATGCTCTTCTGTATTCTTTTGATTGTCAACACTAGGTCGGTAGTATCAAAGTTTTGTTTAAGTGAGGAATGTTCAGGTATGTACTTTTCTCTCTCTCATTCTACTGTAATTTTAGTTGGATATGCTTTTTAGACAACTTTTCGTTATGGTGCTTTTTCTCTGACCAGAGAAGAACACTTGAATGTTACTTCTTCCTACTGAAGTAAAATACTCACTGCTGCCGTCTTGTGTGTCTCAGTTTAATTTCAGGTAATCTTGGACCAGTTTTACAATCATATTGCTACAACCGATAGTGTAAATTAATACTATGTAACAGGATATACAATGATCATACTGTCAATTTAGCGCTCTATGCCACGAAGTAAATTTCGTCCAGTTACAGTTTTTCTCATTAGTAGGTAGGACAATTACGCTTTAGGTCCAGAAAATTATCTGTAAGCCTTCTAGATAGATGTTAACTCGATTCAGTTTTTGCTTAAAGATAGAGGAAATTTTTTCAGAATATATGTTTATGGAAAGAACAGTTGCTCTGAGTCATAACCTAAAATTTATTATCAAGCCCTTTTGGCAGTCAAAGAAGATCATATTTTGTTGCAGGTTTAAATTTATCAGAGGTTTTAGTTTAGTGATGAAGAAGTCTTGATATGTTTTTTTCTTATCTTTATTAAAATAGCTTGCTTTATTATTTTGTTTTTCTGTAGAGCCAATTACAAGTGCAAGAATTAAGGTACCATATAAAACTAAAGATGTCCACCTTTATGTTGGGGATGAAGTAGACATCCTTAGCAAAAGTGATGATGGCAGCCAAATGGAATTTGAGGTGAATATTGATTTTCTATCTTAGATGTAGGTACTGGTTTAAGCATATATGTGTATATCTTGGTTTACTTACTTAACAGGTTTTTTAATAAGCTTTTTGTTTGTATTGTATGGTTAGCTAGATGCTACCATTTATAGATTTAATGAAAATTTCGATGATTTATTCGGTAGTATTAGACATTATAATTTGTATGTTCAAGGGGCACTTTGCAATGTAAGTTTACATGACCTGAGTTAGATTTAGGCAAAAATGCTATACGTAGCTGCAGCAAAGCATTATCTGTGTTGTTAAGGTATACGTGATGACTTTTACTATTACATGCATATATCTGCCCACTGCATCTCTTTGGATTATTTTTTTGTGCTGTATGTTGCTCAAGATAGCTTATGCTTATTAGCACCAGAACATACATGCAGAGAGAAAGCCAGAATTCAGCTGTTAATTCTCTTTGCTCAAGTTTCCCTTTTTGGTGGCATATGTCATACCAGTCATTTATTGTACATATTTGTTGTTAGCTATAATGTTACATTTCAAATTAATGGAGTAGAAATATTGATAAAGCTCAAAGATTATTGAATGACTAATATATATTGTTAATGTGGAAAATCATTTGTGATTGTTTGGAAGATAAAGTAACTTGTTGATATAAGGAACCCATATATGTTGGGAGTTTGTTTTCATGTATATCAATATGAAACCTAGCTTGGTTAAAAGTTGATTATATTCAAAGTGTGATTGACACTTTGATATTTAATGGGGATGGAAGATTCGACCAAGACCATCACTACCTGTGGGCAAAGCTCTTTAAGTGATCACAGCCTCAAAATCTCATTGTTTTTCAAAAGTATTTGGAAGACCTCTTCCCCATCCCCTTTCCCCAACTATCCACCACTGCATTTACTGAATGCTAAAAAGTAAGTAAAAGTAAGCCATTTTGCTAGAAGTAGTAATTTCTGGATATTTTGCAGATTGGAGATGTGAAAGGAATCATTCCTACTGACCATTTGAAGGAGTCCTCTTTAAAAATTGATCAAGATAGCCTCATTCATGTTCCAGAGGTAGGGTTAGTTTGTCAATAATATTCAAGAATTTTTCTGAAACTTCACTTATGCTGGTGCAGAAGACTATATTTTCCTTCTTTTACATTACATAATATTGTGATACAGCTCATGGGGTATCTGTTTTGTCAATTACAAGAGCTCCACACATGTTGAAAGTGCAGAATATCAGCTATGAATAAGGTTGAAGTACAGTTGATTTGTCCTTATTGATACCCTAGGTCATGCTTGTTTCTGTGAAGAATTCTTCTGCATACTTTAAGCACAATTTAAGTTAATTCTAAGCTTGGTTTTTGCTTGGACTTTAAATTAACTCTAAATTTGGTTTTTGCATTAAGTTTATCCCATTTATTCTTGCCAGCTTCCGTGCAATGTTTGCATATAGCAAGTATATATATTGTTTTTGGCATTTGCTTGTGATAGATTGTCATAGCTTTTTGCCATTTGATTGTGGTATTTTCTTCTTATATATGAATATCACATGAGCAGTGATATAAAAAATTATCTTCCCATCTAGTTCTTAGGGGAAGATGATGAGAATGGCCATAGTCTTTACATGGATGGTGATGATCCTGATGATTCTGAAGGTGAAATGGAAGAATCCCCAGATGACTTTATGGAAGAAGACATGGCTAAAATTCAACATCAGAAAAAGGCATCTGACAAGGTGAAGAAACCAAATAAGATTAAAGCTGTCCCACCAAAGAAAAATTTGAATACAGACAGAAACAGAGATATAGTAACCAACAAAAATGATATTAGAAGTGAAGAGGAGCAGGTGCAAAGCAAAGCAAAGAAGATGGAAGAAAGAGAACAGCATAGGGATGCTACCAAGGATGCATCCGCTACAGAGCAGGTCATTGAAGCTCTAGCACCAGGAAGTAAAGGAAATGATAAAACTGAACAAGTTGACAACAAATCAGGCAGTATTGGTGATGACAAGAACAGTCAAGGTGACAATACTGAGCAGAATTCCAATGAACCAAAGAACCCTTTACAAGAGCCAGTGTTGATGGGTCATACTGGTGCACAGTTCCATTTGGCAATTCGTAAACTTGAGAATTACAAAATTATGAAAGAAAGATACATACAAGACTATCTAGATACACATCATGGAGGCAAGAATGTGGATGAAAAGGTGCAGAAACAAGTTGAAGAGTTCATTGAAGGAGACATGATGGAGCAATTGAAAGAGCCAGATAGCGACTTGTTGCAGATGTTACTGCACTATGATCCGAAAGATTTGCCGGGCAAACGTATTGATAAAGAAGATAAAGAAAATGATGCTGTTGGAAATGAAAGTGGAAGTGACGCAAAATCGAAAGAAGATAAGCCACCTGTCATGTTTGAAAGGAACGTTGACAAATCTGTTATCGTTAACAGTGATGCTGTATCAAATCAAACAGTTTCTGTTGACGGACATCAGCAGGAAAGAAAAGTAGCAGACGACGAGAAAGATGTTACTAATTCAAACGCATCAATGATAAATGAGACGGAGAATGTAACTGAAACTTCTCCCGAAAATGCGGACAGTACTTCGGCTGAACGATCAGAAAAGCCTACTATGGAACAGCCAGTGGTAGGTGGCCCATTTGAGCATAGTGACCCTCATCAAGCTGTATTGGAAGAAAAGAAACAGGACTTCACCCAACACCCAAATTATCCTGCTTTAAGGAAAAAGTATGTGGAAAGTTATTTAAGCAAGCACTATAAAAATGAAAAAGTTAGTTCTCATATAAAGCTGATGGTAGAAAACTTAATAGGCACTGATTTACTGCAGCAGTTGCAAACTGATAAAGCAGTTAGAGAAGAATTATTTGGTCTTGTTCCTGATACTGATCATCATGAAGCTGTAGATTTGGAGAAGAACGTGAAAGAGGGAGTAACAACATCTACCCCTGGTCTGGGAGCAACTCAACTTCCCTCTGAAGTAACCGTCTCTACATCTGTGCAAAATGATAATGTTCAAATGACAGCAAGCGTTGATAATGTTGTTCATAGTACTGCTGTTGAAAGTATTATATCAGAAGAATTTCATGAAGCTAAGCTAGAAAGCAATGAAGACAAAAATCATAGTCAGCAGCCAACGAACGAAGGAGAATCTGCCGAGAAGAAAATTGAGACAGGTACTGGGCCTATTCCTCCTGCAGGAAGAAAAGACAGCCAGAAGCATATTTCGGAGGATGATTCACATAGAGAAGATGGCAAAGGGAAGGAAAATCTTTTCTCAAATGAAGATGTGGACGATAAGTTAAGTAGTGCCGAGGAATACATAGCTAAAGAGAAAGAGGATGAAAATATCAAAGATGTTTCGAAAAATGGAAATAAAGATGACTTAAAAGAAAAGCATTTAGACATTGACGATGAAGATGTAGAGCATACTGCGGAGGAGAAATCCGCAAATAATGAGGAAAGCAGTAACAACTTTTCATTTAAAAGGCTTGGTAGCGTCCTGAAAGATCGCTTTAAGGCATTTGCTAAAAAGATTATTGCAAATGAGGAAGAAGGGAAAGCTTCACAGGATGACAAGGAGCCAAAGTCCTCTGATAATAGTGATCTCGTTGAAAATAGCGATGAAATTCACAGTGACTCATACCAAGATCCAAGCGTTAGTAAAATTGACAATGCTCCTGATGCAGAGAAAGAAGTTGGTGAAGTAGTAGATGTACCTCGAGCGAGCTTATTTGAAGATGAGATCGTGACAGATAGCAAGATTGAACCGGAGAATGAAAATATGCAGGAATCTGCAGATTCATCATCATCTTATAGAAATGAAGAGGTTGTCAATGTTAACAGCTTGTCTGCTGGAACAGAGGATGGAGAAAAGAAGACTGCAGAAGAGGAGATAGTCAAGGATGATGGCATGTCAGCTGCAGCAGAACATAAGGAACATAAGAGTGAAGAAGAGAAAATTGTCAATGACGAAAAGAAGACTGAAGAAGAGAAGATTATCAAGGATGATGGCTTGTCAGCTGGAACAGAACATGAAGAAAAGAAGACTGAAGAAGAGAAGATTGTCAAGGATGATGGTTTGTTAGCAGGAGCACAGCATGGAGAAAAGAAGACTGTAGAAGAGGAGATAGTCAAGGATGACGGCATGTCACCTGTAACAGAACATAAGGAAAAGAAGACTGAAGAAGAGAAAATAGCCAATGATGATGGTTTGTCAACTGGAGCAGAAAACCAGGAAATAAAGACCGACGGAGAGGAGATACTCAAGGATGATGGTTTGTTGTCTGGAGCAGAACGTGAAGAAAAGAAAACTGAAGATTCAGGTACCGCAAAGGACGATGAAATTGAAAAGGAACGCCAAAAGAGTGCAGATATTATAAAGAACAGTGTAAGTGAAGACGAAAGTCGAACAGTTGATCACAGAAACAATCTTGTCAGCCTGACAACAATTGTACCAGCTTCTGGTTCTGATGAGTTACCTGGTTTGTTATTTCATTTATAAATTTCCCCTTTACTGCCTAAACATATTAGAGCACTTTTTGTATCATGATGTGTCAGTCAAATACTTCTATTTTCATACTTGATTTCTCCATTGCTTTTCTTAATTTGATTATCCGATTAGCAATGATATCCTGGTACTTCGGCAGATATTAGTGGATTAGACACCTTGCAAGAAGTTATGGCTGAATTTTCATATTTACAGAACAGCTTTGAAAGTATTTCAATGCCTTGAGACATTTAGATCATAAGTTTTTATGATGGTTTTTCATTTCTGAATTGAGTTTGGTAGGAGCACCCATAATTAGCATCCAGATAGACAATAATTTTGGAGATTGTTGGTATTTTAGCATTTCCAGTTGGATGAAGTAGGGCTATTTGTTATACTTCGTAGTTTGTTTTCTTAGCAACTGCAGTGTGCCGGGTCAGTAATTCTGAAGCCTTCCTTCTTCCTTATATTGATCCCCACATTTTTTTGGTTTTGAAGTGACTTACTGAGCCTTAGAGTTGGTGCTATTTTTCCAAGATCCTTTGAAGCCGTTAGCGTTCTGGTCATCTGTAAGACACCTACTTCTTTTATCGTAGTCAAAAACAGGATTCGTAGATTTTGCATCAGTAGTGTGTAGTTTGGAATGCAGCAAATACTTTATGAGCTACTTGGAGATGTAATATGGTTAAAGATGTGGAGATAATTCTGTGTTCCTGGTTGTATTAAAATCGCACATGCTATTTTTCTATTTAGATGGTAGTCCAGTTAGTAAAGAGAAAAATAACCCAGGTGTCGTACCTGATGGGACTAGTCAACCCACTGGCGTTGAGGAATCTGCTCCAGTTACAGATGGTGTTAAAGAGAGTGTCGTAAATGGACCACCTGAAGGCGAGCTTGCAAATGATTCTTCGGATTCTCAAGATTCAAAGGGAACAGATGTTGTTGGTAATTCATTTGAAAATCTTAAAAGTGCCCAGGGTCATTTTGATAGCAACCCCCACTCTCATGAAAAGAGCAGTGACATTGAAACTGCAGACGTACCTTACAAAGCAGAGGGAAAAAGTTCGATCTCGGACAGCTCAGATTCAGTTTCAAGCGATGCAGATGCTAATATCAATGTTGTGAGCGAAAAGGAAGCTTCGGTAGAGAAATTGGCTGAGTCTTTTTCTCGGCGGCAATTTGCACCGGATGAAAATCAATACAATATTGATGATCTAATGAAAATGAAAATATCAGAAGAAGATTCAAGGGACATGTTGCTTGAAATGTGCAACAGCCAGCCAAGTTTACCTGAATGTGATAAACTGCGAGGAGCTAAGATATACCGCGGTAAAAGTCAGAGGACGGACACACCAGAGGAGTCTAGCTCGGATGGAGATATTGGACGACTTGGAAGAGCTTGGAGGAATATAGTGAAACTCATGAAGCGCATTAAGTTAATGAAACTTGGATTCGTACAATTGTTTCATGGGCCTCTTAGTGTCATGGGACTGGAGGATGTAAGTATCAGTTTTGTTTTGCATGATATGAAACTATTGAAAGCACTCTATTACACTAGCTGACATTACTCATTTGGTGAAGCCTATACCACATAGGAAAAATTTAGCTAGGATGCTAATGGCAAATGTTGTTCGATGTATGTGACATATTGTTTAGGCATTTTATTGCGGTATACTTTGCGTGCAACTTTTAATAGAAGTTTTCATCTACTGTAGTTTATAACTTAAAATGTCCCAATAACTCTTCTGAAGCTTTCAAATCGAACTTGGCCTTCAAATTTTACAGCAGTAGTCAGAAACCTCTATTGACTTCAGACTTCAGAAATAGAGATTTAGACGATTGTTGTACTGTTTTCACAGAACGTGTGGATGTTAAGAGCTAATGGAACTTTTAGGAACTGTGAAGCGCACTTGAAGATGTCACATCAAAACTGCGCTATATTAAGTGATTAATTTGTAATTTGTAATTTGTAATGGAAAATCATCGTTTACTCACATAATCTTTAAGCAAACCCTTAAGCATTATATTTGCTTGGAGTTTTATTTACAGATCTTGAAGTCTTCTAAATGGAATATGTTTCTGTTCACCAGTTCATTGGTTGCACTGGAGAACTATCAAAGGATATTAAATATCTGAAAAACGGTGATGTGTTGAAGAGGCAGAATAAATTTGAGTTATATCACAAGTGTTTTTGAGCTTGCTCTAGAATAAGACTTCAACTTTCTACCCTTTGTGTCGCTGTAATATAGCTTAAACATACAGTTTAAAACGGATTTTAGCTGCCCTTTATTTCACTGTGATCACCAGTTTTATCATAAATCGATAAATCTTAAGACCATGTAGCCTGTTTTCGTAAAACATATTCATAAAGATCCGCTTGTGATTCCTGGTCTCATGGGAGGACTTTATTTATAGTCAACATTATTGCTTTTTTAGATTTCTCATTGGATTCATGAGCAAATTGAACATGCATCACCAGAAGTTATTACGATCACTACTTGCTGTTTGCTTCTAATTTTCGTATTGGTCATGAGATCTTGCTTTGTAAGTTTGCATGCCAAAGATTCAAAATTTATTTATTGGATGTTTGTTGCCTATTTCAAATCATTCCCCTTGCCTCTAAGCTGCTCAGTTCAAATTATATGGGACACTTTTTCACTTCTAGGCCTCCAAACATGTCAGAGTTGGAGCAAGTTCTTATGGTATGTTCATTTGATTGTGTTTTTAATGGGCAAGGACTGATTTAGTTATGGATAAACTTGAACTTCATTACGAATAGTTTTCAGCTTCCTTTTCTGATTTGTACGTCATTCAGATACTAATTTCTATTGCTACTTTTCCCTAGTTTTATAAGATCACGATTGCTAGATAGCAAGCTTCTTTCAATCAACATCCTCCGTTCTGATTTCTACTCCCTCTATATAGGAGGATTTGATGTACCCACTCTTTCTTGTTAATTCTATCTAAGCTTTCCGTGTTGACTTGCATTTTTGAAAGTAACCTAGGATCTATCCTGTTTCAAGTGGTGAATTATGTGCCTCAGCTTTCATTTTTAAAGTAGTTGTTAACTTTTTTAGATGTTCACAAAATGCGTCAAAGCAGGCAGAAGATTTTGCAAGAGAATACAGAGGATATGGCAAGTGAGCTAAAGAGACTTCAAGAGCTCATTCAATCTAAAGATTCAGAGGTGATTCTTGATAATAGAATTTTGAACGTATTAGCAGGCATTTGTGTGTTTTGATGCTTTTTCATCTTCGACGAGTTTGCTTAATCTCATTCATTTTTCTCAGATTAATCAAGGAGACCAGTCATACAAAGACCTTCAAAGTAAATTAGATTCTTTGCAAGAAAAGTTTGATGAACAAGAAGTAAGTTTTGTTGCGTTATGCTAGACTCTTTGTATACTGGTTACATTGTTTTTTTACAAAGCTCCAATGGCCTAGGACTGCATGTTTGACACTTTTTACGATGCAATTTTCAAGCAAGCCCATAGCCACATGAGCTGTTCTGTGGCAATATTTTTTTGTCTCTGTTAACGATGCAGTGCATATCTTGATGATTTAGTATTTAGAACATGTTTAAGCAAGCAGATACTTAGGTAAAAACTTCGTTTCAGTGTTTTTGAATACCCCATATTTGAGATTACTGATGCTTTGTTCTGTTATTTCCTAGTCTAATTCACCAAACGCTTTAAGTATTCAGCTACATGTTTCCCTGAATCTTTCAAAGATTCTAACTGACAGAATGGAACTCAGTTAATCTTATAGTCTTGCACTGTTTTCAATAACAAATGCAGATCTACTGTTTGACTTTTCACTGTACGTCATTGCTTGGCTTATCGCTCTTTTATTCACTCGCAGTCTTATTTGTCTTTTAGCTTTATCTATCAAGAGTGTCTTCTCTTCTTTTTCCCACCTTGTTTCCATTAACATACTGCAATACTAAATTCCAATGTGCTTAAGCGTTATATTTGTTGATGTATACTTAGCAAACCTTGGCAGTCAGTTACTGTCGTGTTTTGTTGAAACTGTCTTTACGTATTGTCACTTTAGAGCTTACCCAATGAAGGACATTCACGAAGCTCCTCCTCATCTGCCTTGAGCATTCAAAGAAGCTCATCCAAACGTCATCCACCACAATCATCAAAATCACCTGATACAATTAGACAAAGAAGCTCTAACGTAACCATCAGTTACACCACTAATCATTCCATTGATTATTGCCTCCATTTGCAAATCAATACTTCATTTCCATAATGTCTTACTTAGTTTTTCATTTTTACACCAAAATTTGTATTCTCTCAGCAAGATATTTGTTATTTCGACGCTAGTAGGCGCATTTTGACGTACACATTTAATATTTCCTACGGAACTGTCTGTTGATATATTATCCCGTCTCTGCTGTTGTTATTTTATTACTTTAAGTAATATTGCTCCCACTACATACAGGAATTTGTCAGTCTCAGTATTGGCGCTGTATAAGAGAAACAGTGAAGTACTAGATAGATTTAGGCATATTGTGAGATATCATTAATGAGACAGTCTCACTTCGAGGCACTGTATCTGTACTCTTTTCTTGTAAACGCCAATTCCTCAGTAGAGGCCAGAAATTTGAAAACTATCAATCGTATTTTATACCATGATAGTCTTTCTTATATATCTTAAAGCACTGTGCATTTCTGACGAATTCATTACTAGCGTAGTTCTCTGCTAGTACAGTAATTTATCATGATCGGTTTTTAGAGTCTCCTGGAGACAATTCGTAGAGAACTACAGGATGGTAAAATGCAGCAAAAAAGACTTCATGAAATGATGGAAGAAAAAGAACAGGAAATTCAACAGGCAGATGACATGGTATGGAAAAACTTCTCCTTGTTCTTGTCACTGAAGATGTTCTGCTTTGTTTAATAACAACTCATTTATTCCATGAATTCACGTGAAGAAGTAATCTGAGTTCAAAATAGTTAGATGATAGACGAGGTAAGTGAAAATAGAAGAAAGCAAAAGAAAAATAGATGATATAGGATGAAACAAACCGATATTCCCAAATTGAATTCATTTTTCATTTTCACTACAGCAATCGGATTCAATTGAACGTATTTTAGGATTCAATATCCAGTTCTTGATTAAGTATGAGTCACAGAACTATTGACTAAAGGCACCAGAATTCGTTGTCCTACTTTAAGCTTTGGTTTATACTTGCTAGGCTGCAATAAACAAAGGTCCAGGTTCCTGGTGATTGCTTTCTATTCACTTCAATACAGTCAGATGTGAAAGCTATGCCTTAAGCCATTGTACTTGGTCTAGCGTTTTGATGCATTGACTTAGCATTGTCGTATATTGCTATCTATGACATGATGAGAATATACTTTCGGAAATGGATTCCGCTTGCTAGTTTACGCCTGCTTGTACTTTGTACCTAATGCTGTGTGATGTTGCTTCTTAGATTATGATCTGTGTAATGAATGCTGTATGACTTTGCATCTAAAATTATGAGCTGTATACTGAACGCTGTATGATGTTGTCTCTAAGATAATTACCTGTGTAGCAATTGTTATATGATTTTGCATGTGAGATTATGATCTATGTAGTTAGTGCTTTATGATTTTGCAACTGACATTGTAATTTTTTTAGCTTATGCTACGTGGGGTTTTGGATCTGAGGTTGTTATATATATATATATATATATATATATATATATATATATATATATATATATATATATATATATATATATATATATATATTTATAGCTATTGCTATATGATTTTGCAATTAAGCTTTTGGTCTTTGTAGCTAGTGCTATGTGATTTTGTACTTCATCGTTAGGCACTACGTCATCAAAATGAGATTGAGCGACAGAATGAAATTAGTGAGACACTAAATGATCGCTTAGGAAAGGTGAGTTTTGTTGTGTATGCTCAATGAGATTTATGTAATTATGAATAGGTAATTCAGACCGTTGAATGTTTCATTTTTGAAGAAACAGTGGGCTGTTGAAGCAATATAGAAAAATGAGTTTTTGACAGTATTCAGAATTGCTATTCTTATGCGTATGTTCTAGGACTATTACCAATCCCTATTGAACTGAAAATTTAGAGTTTCAAAATCTGATCGAAAACTTCTCTTCTAATATGACATTTAACATTATGATTTTAATTATGTAATTCTCCTCCTTTCTACTTGAAAAGCTTGTATATATTGCCGAAAGCCTCATTGATCATCTTTGTTCTTAAGGTTAATTCTGTGAAAGACATTACTCACAGGGTTTTGATACAAATTTTGTGAGTTGTATGATGTATTGTCTGCCAGAGCTATGTTATTTGTCTGAAGCCACCTTGCAGCCAGAAATTTCAATTTCTCTATCATTCTGGCAATTCTTGCTTTAGGTTGTAAATGAACTTGATTTGAAAGACGGCATTGTTTTGGACCTTCAAGAGAAAAATGGTGCTCTTCGAATCGAGCTGGAAAATGTGGAAATGGAAAGGAGAAAGGTAGAAAGGGTTTATTTTTCATTTTGAAATTGGACTTAAGGTAGACCTTTGACAGGTTTTGTGCGACTTTCAGTAGATATTAGTCAGTCATATAATGTGTGGAGAAGGAATTGATATTTGCATTCACCACTGCAATTAAGCTTGCAAATCAAGTAATGCATTTTGATTTGTCAATATGATTTGTTTACTTGTTTTAGTGGTTGTAAACTGTGATATTGTATTATCAAATATTACATTTCATTGTAATGAAATGTTATACATATCTTTGATAGTATTGCTTCCTTATAGATATCTCAATTTATTCCAAATAGATTTTTACTTGTTGTACTAATTTGCTTTTTGTTACTTTAGATGGAGAAAGAGAAAAACGAGCTGGCAGAACGGTACGCAGTGTATACTTAACTCTATTGGAGTTACAGCTAGAGAGATTGAAATGGCTATAGGATTTGACGACCCTTCCAAGCACAGTCGTTAACCCACGACATGTCCTCTCCCCAGAAGGCGCAACTTTACGAACGGATGAGATTTATCGCTACTGTAGTCCTTATATTTGCTTTGGCAATCAAGCTCCCCTTGTTCTGATGATCTGTCTTTACAATTGCTCATCAATTTACAGGAATATCGAAGCCTCTTCAGCTCGTCTTGCGTGGTTTTTATATTTATTCATCATTAGTCAGAGATGTCATATCTAGAATAGAGAAATTTACTTTTGAGAGGAATTTCCGCTATTGTTTGTTTTTATTTTATGTTTTGCACTGGTATGGCTGATTGTTTATAAATTCATGACATAAAACTCTAGGTGTACGGAATTGGAAGAGAAATTTCAACTTAAAGAAGAGGAAAATGGCAAATTGCAAGATGAAATGGATGAGAAAGAAAATGAAATCGAGGTTTGTTTGGACGCTAGCACTTCTATCGGTGTTTGTTAGTTGTTTCATCGTCCAATCTGCATATTTCTTCAATGCTGTTGTTTACTTTTGCGTAGAAGCTGTTATGTGTTATATGAAACGTAGAAGACTTCCAAGTGAATTATCATTTGCCCATTGAAGTTTTGGGATAACCAGAAGATAACTTCTGAGTGTGGCATGAAGTCATGTGACACTCGATGAATTTTCAATTGCACGGCAACAAATTTTCGTTGTGTTGTACTGATAAGAGTGTTTCTGGCGTGTTGTATCATCTTTTATTGGCTTTGTGCAACTCTTTAGTGTGTATTCCATCACTTAGTACTTTTGAGTTACTTCACGGTTGCAAAAATGAACGGCGTTTTCACTTTGAATAGGTTCTACGAGATTGCATGGCACAAATAAATAACGGGAAATTGGATGGTGAAGCTGTTGAAGACTTCGATACTCCGGAAGAAGATCCAGACATTAAAGGTAGTCCTCATATGGAAATTCGTCAAGAAAGTTTTGTATTAGCCTTCGCCACACTGCAAATGCATCTGAAGTTTAAACAAGCAATTCAATAGATAGTAGCTGTTTTATGACTTTGTCATGTACTTTTTACTGATTCAAGCATATACACATGCATACCTAGCAGAAAATTCCAATGAACACTATTTTTAACTTGCCAATATTTAAAACTCTTCATTCAATTTCAGAGCAATTGAAGACTGAGAGATTAAAACAAATTGTGGAATCTACACAGGTTACTTTTGGTTTTAGTATTGATTTTCAGTAACTTTTCGTTCCATTCTTCATTACCTCTGATTTCAAACAGGTATATGTTATATTTTCAAACGGCTCTTGGCATGAAAACCGTACTTTTACATGCAAGCCTCGTTTATAGACAGTCATACCTCATATAAAGCCAAGCCTCATTCATATTAAAGCAAGTCTCATGTTTGTAAGGAAAAATTTGGTGGAACTAGGTAATTACATATTTGTATGATTTCCCGCTATGAAATATGATGATACTGAGTATAATTTGTCTTCATAAATGTATTGCTAAATACTTTTGGCAATAAATGATGAAAAATCTGTTTCAATAGGGTATCATTGTTTTCTTTTTGTGACTAGGCACATTCAGTTCGTTAATTCATGCAAGATAGTATCGTCAAGAAATCTAGTTTCTAGCCATTTGTTTTTGTAGGCCTTAGCAAATCTGAAGAAGTGCGAGAAGGAAAAAGAATATTTTCAGGAAGGGTATCTAGAAGAATTGGAAAAAAGAGAGATAGCTGAAAGTAAAGGCTTTTGATTGCACTCTTCCAGCATAAAGAATTACTGTTGCTTTAATTGGCTTTTCTTCATTCTTTGTTACACTCTTCTTGCGTAATATTAGAAACAGTTGCCGTCCTCTCTATGCCTATATGCAGCAGCAAGCCAAGGCTGTTTGTCTTGGCAGCTTTAGTTTTGAAAGAGAGAATGGTTTTAGATATATGTCATTGGAGCATTAGCTAGGAACGATAAACCTTTTGAAACGCTTGTATTACGTTATCAAGCATAATAATCGCCTTCCAGAGAGTTATTGTGGATATGTGGTATCTATCTTGCAAATCTACGTCTGCTTGTCCGGATAATCATAGATACCCAATTGCAGTTGCAGAACAACTATTTTCGAGTATATTTTCTTGTTTTGAATTGGATCTAAGTGATTGTTTTCTATTTCTAGAGCAAGTCAAGAATCTTAAGGAAGAAGTAGAAAAACTTAGTAAAGACGTTAACACATATAAAAATAGCTCTACAGAGTATCATATCAAGTTGGAAACATTGCAGCATTATTTCAAACAACAAGAAACAGAACTACATAGGTAACCTGTTTTTCAGTGCTGATATTGTACTTTTGTACTGCATGCAGAGTTTACCTAGTACTGAGCATTCTATCTGCATAGCTGACGTGATCAGTGATTTGACTCCTGTTGAAGCCTGCAGATAAGCAGAGCGGTAAACAGCATACATGAAAATATTGATATATTTTTCATGAGTGAACTTTCCCTTAAATTGCAATATCTCTTAAGTGCTTGATAGATTCAGTAGCATATTTATCCTCCCATAGATGGCTTTTTTTTACCAAATACTATTTTTTAAACGATTTAGTTGACATTCAGTATATATAATTAGTTTGGCATTTATGTCAAGAATTATTGCTGCCATAGTGGTGGAGAATTCAATTTACTGACTTTGAATTGACATCTTTAGGCACTGAAGCATAGCTTCTTTCTCATAGAAAATTGTCAGTGGAAGAGCAAAGTCGTTTAGATTTTCAAAAGAAGTATCAGGAAATCATGGGGCAATCCAGTTCAGCTATAGAAGAAACAACAACTGTCAAGTGAGTCGTTATCTTGTAATTCCCATTTCAATCCTTTGCATCTTGTCCTTCTTGAAAATATCTCTTTCCTTGGCCATTATAGGAAATTACTTGCTATCCCTTACCTGATGTTAAAGGAGGATAGAGTGGTTAGTGTGAGAGGAGACATCGACTGTATACCATAGGATGGGAGAGTTATATTAGATATAAGGGATATTTACGGTATATTTGGAAGATAACCAATAGCTTGGGAAACTCGAATTAGTATGTTTCAATTAAAATTGAGTTATTTGTAATAAATGTTTCTTTTTTCGTCCAATATGCATTCGGCTCTGGAATATGAATTAGAAGCTCATCTTAGAAGTTTGTCAGAGATCACTAACAAAGGCTAGGCAATTTTAAGTAAATGTTTGCTATGTTGCCTGTGTATGTGCATGGAGGGGGGACAGTTATTTAGGTGCAAGGCATATGGGTGTTTATCCTTTCGATTTGTCATCTAGATCACAAAACGAGGATCTTAAAAATGAGATAAAAGAAATGGAACGTAGTATCAAGGAAGTGGTATGAATTTGAAGCAAACTTACATTGTTATGATTGAGACAACTTGATCGCAATCGTATATACATTCATACTTGGAAACATTTTTATATTTTAAAAAAAGAATGCCTGTCTAAATATTGCTAGATAAATGAGTTGATATTTAGAAGCATTTTTTTAAAGTTGGAGTGCTTCTCCGTCTTTGGAGCTTTGGGAGCAAGAATCTGCTTTCAGCAAATTTATTTTTGCAGCAAAAGTTAAAGTTTGGACAGGACTTTGAAATTCCACTAATGTTGTTCAAATGTCTCTTTCTAATTTAGAAAATAGCCGCCGAGAAGGAAACTCACGAACTCTGGGTATGTGTAGCAGTGATTTGATTTTGATTCATCTATGCCTATACAATGCATTCTTTGTATTCTTCTTCACTTATGGAAAGACCGCAAAATATCACTTAACTTTGCTAAGAGTTTGATTGGAGAGGAAGTGAAATTAAGGAGAAAGTGGAGACGCAGGAGAGCAGGAGAAGATAGATGTTGTCTGGGGATTTGAAAGATTGTTGGCCAAGCTCATTTGGACAGCAGGTAGATGACAAAGGGATATAAGGTTTAGACTTGTGAGAGATGAAACTGATACAATAAATAGTTGTTTGCAGAGTTTTAAGATGATTTAAGAGAAGTTTTGATATTGTTGGCGATTCATTGCTCTTGTTTTAGATAAAGAATAGGCAAATTAATAGAGATTTAGAAGAAATGAAAAGAGAACGAGATATTTACAGGAAAAGGTACGTAAGAAGGCTGCGTTTCTTAGGCTGTTCTTTGTATGGAAAGAAGAAATAGTGATCGATCTATATGATTTGAATTCTGTTATATATATGTGTTATACTCAACCCATTTTTGACTTGAAAGTATCCGAGTTGTTTTGTCATTTTGCGTTTGATTACTTATGGGTACTTTTATATTATGAGTTTAATTTTTATTTATTTTCGGAAGCATTAATGCAAATTGCCAATATTGTTATTTAGATCTTTTCCAGTTTATACCAGCATTCTATTTGACATAAAACATGCTCAAGGGTAGCTTTACTTTGAGCAAATCATTACATTTTTGGTTGCATTCTTCGATGAATGATGAGATTGTAATGCATCGCAATCTAGAATGTTTTGTATGGTCCTGCTGTGTGTTCTTGCAATCATTAGTCAGTGTTGCAATTTTTTTATACACAATCTAAAAGTTTACAATTTACTGACGTACATTTACAAGTTACAATAACGATACCATTGGGAGCATAAGCGTGTCTATCCTAAATGGCCTTTGAACATATAACAATACGGATACTAAATGCTATACCAAAATACAGGTAGGCCCTCTTTAAAGAGAGCCAGTTTATGTTTGAAAAAAGTTGTAGCACAGTTTGAATCGAAAAATTGTAAAAACAATTTGGTACAGCCTTTAGTAGCTAAGACACAGTTACAATACATCTATTTGTACAATAGAGGAAAATATTAGAGAAGAGTGAGAGGTAAGGTTGGTTTATCCATTTTGTTTTTACGGTTGTTGCAATTTGCCTACCATAACTACAGATACATATAGGCCTCGTTTTGCAGCACGTTAATTAATCGTTACGTAGGCTTCTCGAGGCTGAAACGGCAAAGAAAGCATCAGCATCTCCACAAGTGGCAAGTGTTGAGAAGTTACGAGACAGCCCCGCTGGAAGTGGTTAGTTCATATAAATTATCGACCTACTTAAAGAGCATTTTAATATTTTATTACTTTCTCGTGGTTATATACTTTGCTATAAAAAGGTGAACATTATTGGATATTCGTGACAGTTTCACTGAATGGTTATCAATCAATCAATCCATCAATCCATCAATCTATCAATCCATCAATCAGTGTCACTTCCTCGGAGTCGAAGGTTTTGCAGCTTGTTCTGCCGAGACAGCTTATTTTCTTATAATCATTTGACCACTCCTATTATCCCACATTTGGATCATTCTTTAATGTCATCTCCCCAAATTCTCCTTGGCCTACCACGACCTTTCTTCCCTTCAGTAAAACCTTCTAAAACCAGCTGTATGAATCCGCCACTGCTTCCTCTCATGATGTGACCTGCATACCTCCTTGCCAAACCTTCCGATCAATTTCCTTTCATTCCAATGATTTCCTTCATTCTCTTGTTCGTGATATGATTATAGTTGCACCTATTTGATATATTACTAGCACCCATCGTTATTGCCACCTCGAAAATTTTTCAGGTCCTGCACATCGGCTTTGAAAGTGGAGGGTGGGGGGGGGGGGGCAAGCTAAATTCACAAGGCACATATTCCATTTACTATGTTTATCATATTATCCAGTACGCTGCTAATGAAGTGAGTTGCGTTACCGACCCACCCTTTCAAACACCCATGAAATTTTTAGGTTCACGTCCTTTAAGTTAGGGAAAAGTCTTCGGTGAATTTAGAGATGCGCCCACTTTACGGAGAAAACGAAAGGTGAAGCCACTGATCGGCACGTGAGAACGTCAATAGGATTTATGACATTTTTGGACGAACCTAGCTTACCACAGTGTCAAAATTTAGGGATATGTTGTATTGTTGAATTTCTGACTTTCTTTTCACGAGGATGTATTTTCAAATGTTATGCATTTATTCGAAGAAGACTTTTAAACAACAACATAATATCAGAATACGCCACAACCAGTGACAAAAGTTCAAAAATAATAGGAGCGGACACAATTCAGTTTATGAAACAAGCAAATCGCCACCCACAAGAGTCATGGGCAGATACTAGTATTTTTCTTTTGTGGAAAAGTGGATGCGTCTCTAAAAAAACAGAAAGGTCATGGCCCCCGTGTTGCGTGTCCCCTGAAATGCCGTAATTGCTGTATATTGTTGCTGACTGTTCTCTTGTATGTTCATTAGTGTATATTTGTTTCTGATTTAATATCGCTTTTTCGATAAAGATGATGGTAGACCAGCCTCTCCTGGTTCTCAGAAAAGTGCAGCATCTGGAGTGCCGAATTATATGATGTAAGATTATGATTTTCTTATTTCTTTCCGTTCGTAAATTTTTGGAGCTCACTTCGGGGTAGTTTGGTATGACCTTGTTAATTGAATACATGGCGACATCATCTATGTAGCATTGGAAAGACCAATTTTGTTGACTCGTTTGGGGGGGGGAGGGGGGATTGAAGCGAAGCGGAAGTAGTGACAAGTTAAAAAGTGTGTTATATCTGTATTTACAGCAATTAGGACATTGAAGAGTAATAATTGGAGAGAATGCGCAGGAATCAATGTATGTTAAAGAGAAGAGGAGATGGAGAGATTAGGACAAGATGTTTGCCCAATGATTGACATATTCTATAATGTAGCTACTTGGTTTCATCTGGTTATGTTTGTTTCGACTCGTCCGCTAATAATTTGTAGCTAACTTGAGTGCTTCGTTCTTTCAGTAGGCCGCGAGCAATGTTCCCTCCTCCGCCGCCGCCACCAATGTTTCCTCCGATGCATATGCCAGTTGGTAAGAGTCAAGCTTTTGTCGTCATTTTTTTTTAACTTTGAAGATAATCCTTTGTCTATTTTATTGTTCAATCAAGATTACTTCCCTTGGAATGGAGCTGTGCGCCTTTACTGATAGTGAAGTAATGTAATTCCAAAGTTTTTCGTTATCTTCTAGAATACAGACTTGATTTCTCCAGCTAAGATTGATCCTGTAGCTGCATATGCAAACTTGATATGATGATTTATAGCAAATGTTCTTTTCAGGTCCAATGGCGCCGCCGCAGCTACCTCCTTTTGGTCAAATGCGACCAATGATGGGAAGACCTCAGGGTAATATGCCTGGACCTCCTGGTGGTGTCGCTGGTGCTCCAATGCCTTCATCTGGTCAGCCACTTGGACCAGTCACTGGTGCGCCAACTGGCCCAGCCGGTTTCCCTCAACCACCACACTCAGTCCCTTCTAGCCAGTTTAATGCTGTTCCCCCAACAAGCAACTTTGGTGCTCCTACAACCAGTGGTTTTCAAAGCAACCCAACAATGCCACCAAACTATATGGAAGCTCCTTCATCTAATCAAAATATAGCCTCGCAGCAACCTTCTAGTGCTAGCCCTCAGACTAGAGTAAGCGACTGGATTTTTGCATCCTTTTTTGGCTTATTTGGTTATATTTTCATGATATTTCATGTCATATCATATTCTATGATCTCTGTCTCTTTCATTTTTTGTTCGTCAATTGTTAATTTTTAGGAACTGTATTACTTAAAAGCCTGCATAGAATTTGTGTGACAATGAGTAAGAATATTTTGTTTTTTCCACACCAACAGCCGCCTATGCCAAGGAGGGACTCTCAGAAGAGTTTGACAAATGGTGGAGGCCGTCAGGTAAATACCTTTTGTAACTATTCTAGAACTTTGTTTTTTAGAGACGAAAGGCTTCATTAAACTTACTTTGCACTTGTAATGATTAGGGGGTAGTGGTGATACTTGGACATGGTTCATATTGATTTTTTGTCCATTAATGCACTTCAATATCCGCTGATTTTCTGGGATCCAAGGCTGATTCACAATGCTGTATTTAGTAGCCATGTTGATAGAGCGTTTTCTGACTCAAGGGTTATGACGTAGCATACACTGTCAAAAATCAATATTTAAAAAATTGTTAGTGTACTGATATGATGCTTTTAATGGGCATTTTTTGTCGCACAGATGGCTGATGGATGGCAAGGATGTCTGTAGTAGGAGCTTTATTTTCGAATCGTCTGCTAATCGTATTTTGGTGCTTTGTCGCTGTGAAAGACT
The DNA here is from genome assembly GCA_964019165.1 of Mastigias papua. NCBI lineage: Eukaryota > Metazoa > Cnidaria > Scyphozoa > Rhizostomeae > Mastigiidae > Mastigias > Mastigias papua. The sequence continues at coordinate 11,367,931 of OZ025269.1, forward strand.
AGAACTTGTAGTTTGTTATGCTGTTGTTTATTATGAATCATCCCAGTCGTGGACGCCCTTCCATAAATGACACGTTGAAGCATATTAAATACATTTGGCCCTAATCATCAGTATTTTGAGACGGTGACATGTTGTAAATTCTTACGTCAAAAAGTATCTTAAACTCCAAAGTTGTTCGATATTTGATGTTCAGTTGTATCAACAGTGGTTCATGCTTTGATTTTAGACACAAGGCCAAACCACCCCTGTAATGCAGCGTCGTTTTCAGCCTCAGCCTTCTTCGACAATGCAAGGTCCATTCCAATCTACTCCCATCAATTCACCAAATATGACACAGACATCACAATTACCTCCATCACATCCAAGTCTAGTTAGAACCCAAACAGGTATTTCTAACGCAACGTATTATTTCTTTTACTTTCTTTAGTTGAAATGAGCATTACCTTTGTCTTAGTGATTTCGTGATTTCAGAACGTGTTTGCAGCTCCAGTGATATATTTGAGTTCTGAGGAGAAGTTTAAGATTTTCATTTCAATTTCTTTAATTCAGTTAAAATCCATATGATTTCATGTAGCTTTTGCTAGGTACGGAATAAACCGTATTTTTAGCGCTCTGGTAAATCAGCCCAAAGTGGAAAAATTTTCATCTGTACTCGTAATTGAGATATGAATTTAATATTGATTAAAATTGGTTTTTCATACTTGTTGATGAAAGCCAAATTGAGATGTCTCCCTATCCTTTATAGATAGAAAATTCCACTGTAAGTTCCAACACTTTATAGTAGAATGAAATGACTTTTCTCTATTGAAGTATTTTGAGATCGATGCTCTTCATATAATATTCTTCAAAATATGAAGGGTGTTATGGGGATATTCCTGGACCAAATTACGTTTCTTTAGAGTACTTGTCAACTAGATCTGTTGTTAAAAGTGCTGCTAAACTTCATCCAAGTGGGATACATGTCAACCATCTCATTGGGGTTTGTTGGCATTATCATTTCTACCCCTCTAGAATTTATGATGGTGCAAGAAGCTATCAACCAGCTTCGATATCTTTTCCGCAACATAGTATTCCCAATGCGTTTTCGTAGACAGGATTCACCGATAGGGGAACTGTAGCGGAGCCTAGGGTGTCCCGGTTGTTTCAGGTCTTTTGTTCTGCAAATTTTCTTCAGGCTTATTTGTTGTTTTTCTTTATTGATTCTTCTCCATCATCAATGCATTGAACAAATGAACAGAATTATATACACATTTTTTTCCAAAGACTTAAACGATAAACTAAGCATCACTTCTTTTTTCTCTGCTGTTCAAAGTTTCTATAGCCTTGAAAATCAGCTTTGGATACTAAAGGTACAGATTATGTATCTGTAAAAGGTGCCTAGATAAGCAGCCTCGACATTGATAAGTACTTTTTTTTACGAGAATTGCAAAAGTCTCCAATAATCTAACAGGCCTAGTTATATTTATCACCAATGATAATATTCAGCGCACTCTTGATACGAGATGAAATCGTGAGTCTCAAGCATCGCTGGAATAGCTTCAGTATTTTGGCCCAATTAATTTTTGTAGAGATTGGTTTTTCATTTAATTGACGTTTATGCTAGCTCGGAGCTCATGAATGCTTTTATATGACAAGAAATTTTATGTGCATTGAATTTACAATAAACTACCTACAACATTAAAAACAGAAACCTCTATTCTTAGGTTCAAGACGAGGTATAGAGCGTTGTAGAGACTTGTCTTTTTTATTTTTTAAACAGGCCCTTGATTTATAGCAGCTAACCAGCTGAACCAGCAAACCTGTCTGAATATTGTATTGTATTATTGACGGAAAATTCTCTCGCAAGCTTTTGAAACTGTCTCAAATATATGGAAACTAGAAAGGGACTCCTTTACATTGTTACGAATTTCACAGGGTTACACTGCTGATTCAGACTTTTTTGCACTTATTGTACATGGCATCTACAAAAAAAAAGAAACGATGTTTAATGGGGGTTGTCTGTAATTACCTTTTTAGCTTTGCCACCTTAACATAGGCTCTCCATTGAAAATAGTGCCAGTTCATCTGTTTTTGATAGATTTTCATGAAAGCTATCTAACTGATTGCATTCATTGAAGCATATTAGAGAAATTAAGATAGAATTTTTATGAAATTTAAATTTCTTCTCGTATAAGAACGAGTTGTGAGAGTCCTTATTGTCCAGGCTGCTTTGATTTCATAGATGCAACTTATTCCTGGCTTACTAATTATTGACAATATCATCTTTTGGCATGTAGCTCCTGTCAGTTATTATATATTGTTATTTTTTGTAGGTCAGTCTGGACGCACTAATTTGCAAAATCGGACAATGAGTAGTGATATAGCTTAGGTAGATGACATTGTATTTGTAGAATTTTAAATTTCTTACAAGGCGATTATTTATAAATGAAAATTTCTCTCATCAATAGGCAGAATATTAGTTATATTCAAAACTCGGTAGTGTAGCTATAAGGGAAATTTCTTTCTCAGCTTATTCCTAAAATAGTGCGTTGCAGGTAATGAAAAGCTGGGACGCTGAGAGTAGGCCAAAGGGGGAAAATGGCCTATGCCCCCAGCCTGAGAGGGACCCCAAAAGTTATCAAATGATTCTTTGGGATTGCAATTTATCTCAAATTCCAGCATGATGCTATCAGGGGCCCTATTCTTTCAGTTACACCGAGCCCCACAAAAACTTTGGAAGAGCCGAATGAAGGACATAGATCGTTTAGAAATTATTGGGTCTAGCACCTTTAAGTTTTTGACGATTTATGTTATTTTTAGCAATTAGATGAGCTCATTCCTACCAATGATGTGTTATTCTCGCCATATTCTATATTTGCGAAAGCATGGCAGGATTCCAAACAATTTGGTTATTTTATTTCATATTTTGTAAGTAACAGTTTGAAAGACAACTTGCAACAGAGGTTGATAAATCTCATTTGAATAAAGGTTAATAGCCCCTTCGCAGTTTCATGTAGAGTTGAAGGCGGAAAATGCTGCGGGTTAAAATGTTCTGCCAGAGAATTTCCTCTTGGCAGTTATCTATCAGGATTTTGTGGTATTTGGCATCTTAAAACTAGCAACTTCTTTCAACAAAGTAAGGTCTAAAGCAATTTCCCTTTGTAGCCTTTTCCAAAATATACTCTACCTACATAATTACAAAAGCAAGCTAGTAGTTTTTTTACGCCGGATACATCAAAATTTTTGTTTGGTAGTGTATATTGCTCAAAGCTGCTTTATTTTTTCGTTAAAATCTCATTGAAATTAGATAGAAATTATCAAATAAAATGAACATATATCCTTATATCTTGAGGTTAAATTGGGTTATGTAAAGAAAGTGATATATATTATGAAATTATTAGAGAAATTGTGTTTTCTTTCATTCTAACTTCTAATACTTCTTCCTCATTTCAATGTTGTCGCTACAGATCAATGTAATTTAACTAATTCTTGTAATTGCGGCCGTTTTACTTCATTCTTGAGCATGGCAAGTTTTCCACAAATTTTTACGAGGTCTAAATTTTTATGTAATATCTCCAATGTAATGATCTCATCTGATCTCGTCGGGTTTCAACAGTGCTATTGGCGAAGATGAATTTGCTTTGGTTTTATCTCTGCCCAATATACCGTAAAAATCCGAACTAGCGCCCTGGGCGCTTATTGTATTTTTGAGTTTTTTACCTGGGTGCTTATTCAAATTGGGCGCTTATTAGGTGCTGGGCGCTTAATGAACAATTGGTTCAAACTCTGAAGTTCTTGATGAGCAATTGGTTAAAATCAAAGAGAAATTTTCTACCTTGGAATTCAAACACAGACAAAAGGACTGTATATGAAATTTCCAGTTTATACCTTTAAGCTTACTTTTATGCTTCTTCAACAGTAATAGAATCGACCCTTCCAAGGGGAGTGACTTTTATAACTTGTTTTTGGGAGTGATTATTTTTTTGTTTTTTTATGTCTTGTCTGAGCCATGTTAATTTTTCTTCAATCGGTATGATAAATGTATTGCCACTCCGGCTTTTGTCAAGATAATGGAAGCACTTGAAAGAAGGCAAAATTTCGAATAAGCACCCAGCCTCTCAGGACAGTTTTCGAATAAACGCCCAGTTTCTTAAGATGGGCGCTTATTAGCAGGGGGCGCTTAAAAAGTGCTGGGCGCTTATTGAACTTTAAGAGTTTTACCTGGGTGCTAATTCGAAGGGGGCGCTTATTAGGTGCTGGGCGCTTAATCGGATTTTTACGGTATTTCTTTGCTGAACAAATTGATCCAATTTTATAGCATTTGTTTAATTTCAGGAAGCATTGGATTAAATACTAACGAGATGCTCTATCTAATTTTATGAACAATATCAAATGTCGGTAATACAATAACTATTTTACAACTCAAATGTAATGTAATGTACTAGACCTTAACTGGTGGACAGGGTGAGCCAAAAGGCATTTTTCCTGAAGATCTTCGGTGCAGGGTGTCAAGACAGAAGTATTTTGGTGCAGAATTATGCTGTGCAAGCTATTTTAGGCAACAACTATTGAAGTCACCACAACCAAATGGCGTTTTGTAAACGTAATTGAATAAGACTTTCGTTGCATTTTTTACATGTGAAGTTTCTCTGGGCTAGAATTACGTCATTTTACATCACAGAAAACGTTTATTATTAAAATATTCATCGCAAGAAACCAAGAAAAATTAGTAAAACTATGCGCCTAAAGCTTGGACTTGCGGTTGTGATCTGTCTTGATTTACATCTTTCCTCAATTTAGATTGATTTCCAGGCCGTTGGAATAATGATACTTCAATTTTGGAAGTATTTAGGAGCTAAAAAACTGCCACACTTCAGACGAGTTACTTCTAGTTTAATCAAATCCAAGAAAGTGTTTATTGTAAAAGGTAAATAACAAAAGTCTAAGTAGAAAAGGGCGATTATCGACTTTACAACACAGTTCGATATTGCTATTCAAATTCATGATAAAGAGGTCATTTCAAGATAACGTGCTCGAAAATAGTGTAGTGAGCAAGAGCCACAATATTTTCGAAATCTTTCAATGTATATTCGTCCTTTCTTCTTCCTAGCACAAAAGTAATTTAGATAAAGTATGCAAAGCATTTAAAAACAAGTATACATTACCACTACCCTAATTTATTTTACAAAATTTCACAGCTTATAGAGCAGTAGATAGGTTTTCAAATTAAAAAACTTTAATTACAACTATTGCCAAATAAACAGTATCTAAATCTCTTCAACTTAACCAAGCATCAGAGCCATAATTAAAAAGCCACCTTTTTTCGACCAGATCCGCAGCTGATGTTCTCCTGGTCCTACGTTTCGAGCTGGCGTGGTCTCTAACGTACCTAAGGTTGAATATTTGTTTGTAAGCAGTGGAACTGCTGGCCTACTGTCCAACTGTGACACAGCATTACCTGATTTTGTAAACGATAATATAGTTAACCTCTTAAACGGCATGATTGATGCATACGATGGCACGGTAAATCGGAATGTTATGATCTCATTCTCTGATTTTGTCTGTATCCCTTGAAGTTTATCGCCACGGTTTACGAAAGATCGATAAGTGCTCAATGTATACTTTGGGCTAGATACGATATGCACTTGAAGGGTATTCAGCGGCTCAGCATCGTCTACTTTCAGAAGACTAAAACATAGTGGGTCTCCCATATATGTTTCAGTGAACATTGGAGGAGGTAACGTGGTTTTCATCCTTAAGTTATTCCGTAGAACTCCGCTTGATATTGCTTTTACAAATTGATCTCTGATATGTTCTATAAGCAAATAAGCCATTTGCGCATGCGCTGGTATGCTTGGATGGTAGTGATCGTTTGAAAATAGGTATTCAAATGCCATACCACTTTGGTCCCTTATCAAATACGGGCAAATCGACCTTGTCCAGCTTATCTCAGTAACGTCATAATACTGAGCAACTGGCGTTTCTCCTTCCATTTCGAGGTCACGACAACCTCGCTTTAAAAGAAGATCATTTCCATTAAAGAAATTTAGTAGCAATATTTCCGGCTGAGATCGATAGCGTAGAGTATTTCTAAGAAATTGTTCCAAAGGCTGAGAAATATTTGGGACTATACCACGGTATCGATCAACATCATTGCCCGAGAGTTCCCATAGTATCAAGTTTGTGTTAGCTTCCTTTGCTAGATGGACTGGTAAACAATTAGCAAAGTATTCACTGCCAACGCCTCCGATTGAAAAATCCCGTACTCTCATTGCTGAGCCTGTGATTGGTTGAACCACTTTGTTCCACCAATCCTGAAGAGCATGATGGTATACTCTTTTTCCACTGCCCCTTTGCACGAAAGGTTGCCCACGTGAAATGGACCCTCCTACTACAGATACATCAATATTAAACCCTTGCTCAGCTAAACTGAATAATCTTTTGAGCCTGTTTCGTTTGGAAAGATGCCTTTTTGATCGATCAACAAGGCCCTGATCCAACATTAGTTCTTTTCTATGTCTGAATGCATCTTTGTAGGCCCATATAGATGTGATGTCCTGTTGTAATGAAGATAGGAGTCTTTGCTCAACATCTTTCATTGTAACATGCAATTTACCTCCTGTAGTATTTTCAGACAATAATACCATTATGCAAAATCTAACGAGAAGGCATATCAAATTCACATTTGACCTTGATGTCCACTGCATGCTTTTTAATTCCTTTTCTGTCGTAATTTCTTTGCTAAGCAAGTCAAATTCAAAATTACTGCCTTAACTGTCTCTCTATTATTGAACTTCCACGCTGCAGGGAGCTTTGTCAAATGCCTCGTTAGCAGTATTCCACAAGATTGACAATGCTGCAGACTCCAACTTCAATGCATTTTCTGGCGATATGTTGAGCAGTTTTTCAGGCTTAAACGGCATCTTTGTAAGGACATCTGTGTATGTGTGAGCATAAACAATGGCCAATACATCAGAAGGGATTCATTGCTGGTATGCATTTAGCTTCAATGAAACATAACTTGCAAGTCTTGCTTTTGGCAGGTGAATTGACATTCAGGAACAATAATAAAGTAACAAAAGATCTTTTATGTTTGATATTCATAAACCTAGCTGAAAATCAAGTTGATTTTGTCGCTTCAATTAATCTTTATCTTCTTCATGATCTCAAATTGACCTTTCCTTTCAAGAAATAGCTGGTACCTGCAGCCATTAATGTGTTTTAATAAGTTCGGGTCTTTTTCTCCTATGTTGTTAATCAAAGTACCAAGTAAAAATCCTCTTAAAATGCTGAATTGCTACCAAGAAATCGAGAAAAGGAATTTTGTGTTGTATTTCGAAACCCCTACAAAACTAATTCCAAATCTTACCGTTCTGCTTTTGAGTTGTAGTAATACCACAGCATTCTTGCACTGTCTAAGATTCACGGGTCATTGAAAGAATTCACTTTCATCATGTTTCTTCAATAAAGTTTTTCTTAACTTACTATCCACGGCTCAGTTTGAGTTCAATAAAATGATTGGAATCTTGCAATTTCAACTTTCAGATGGTTTGATAGGGCGCTAGCAAACTACACCTTGTAGGGCCCCTTTGCTCGTCTTACAGTGAAGATTCAGGTCTAGAGCAATATGGGTGCATGTCAAATGGCTGAAATTAGCAATTTTTGCTTTATTAAACCAATGGGAGTACAGTCTCTGCAGAGATCGTTTACGCTTGGTGGTACCTTGAGCTTTCATTTTGCATGTTGAGTATTGAACCTGGATTAATTGTTAAAAAGAAACCATGAATGGGTAACTTCATACCCAAACTGTTATCACGCAATTGTAGCAGCCTTTGGATCTTAAGGCAGCTACGTTGTAAAATACTTGCAGGAAACTTGAATGTTCAGAAAGTGGTGGGGTGGGCTTTGTCAGCGTTTTGCAGCTGGCTCACATTCTGCCTAGGCTTCAATTCGTATACTATTACGCTACTTGTTATTCAATCTCTGCTAGGTCAGTCCTATTTCAATATATATGCAGAGCATGTACCTTACGAGCCTGCTTCCCAACTGTTTTCGTGCTGTTCCCCTTTTTAAGAAATTCAATGACGCTTTAGACATTATAGAATCTTAATTTTTAATCGAAAATAATTCAGCTGTATCAGCTATTTCAATAGTACACCAGATATAGATGAAAGCCCAATCAATCACAAAAATGCACCTAAACATCTCTGTTACATAGGTAGTCTCGGTCAAGGATTATCAGAAAAGCATGCAACTTTGTGATTGATGATAGCAGCTAGCCATTCCCAAACAATGCATGGAATCTTCATATTTACATCAATTCCGTTAGGTCATACGCACGAACAAGAGCAGGTTATTAGATTCTTGTAGTGTTCCAGTGCTGGAAGTAAATGAAAATTCAAGACCTTCATAGCCAATAATTGTGGCCAATTGAATTAAACTTGTGCGGCTATGACAGCAAAGGATGATCTGCATAATGTTCAATAGACTAGTGTCAAGGTGACCTTGTGTCAACAGTTAAGTCTCTTAGTTGCAAGTTTACATCTACAATGCAACAATGCTTGACTTTACCTCGATTCATTCCATTCAGCTATATATTCAAAAGAGAAAATTTGAAAGTTTATTAATTTGGTTATAGTAGAATATTCTTAACGAATAAGAGGGACTTCCGGCAATCATTCCAGCATTTAAAGCGATATAGAGTGTGTGGAAACCATATTTCAGTGATGTAAAAGTACTTTTGTCACAGAATCACTTCAAGTTTGCTAAAGGGTAGACATCAACTAAGGTTTACACAAGACAAACATAAATGCAAGCGAGATGTGCCAATAAACTTATCTTTCTTATAGTGGTAGCTTTAGCAACAGGCATATTTGCCTTCCATTCAAAATGATATCAACTTCAAAGAGCATCCCAAGAATTTTAGATAAACCAAGTTTTCATAAATGCAAATCTGGTTGCCTTGGAATTATCCAACAAATGTGCTCTATCAATCAATAGAAACACACAGTTGCGGATTGTTCCAGAACTAGGTAAGCACGAATGGTTCAACTCAAAAATTTCCAAAAATGTATGAATGTCAGGATTTTTTCTTTGATTTGTCTCAAGGGGTAGCTGTATGGCACCGTGTCCTTTTATAATTCAAACCAGAGCTCGCGATCTTAAAAATCTAAACTTTTCTTCCTTCATTACATGCAGCCAAATAGATGTTGAAATAGGTATTTGAAAACAAGTGGATACTGATTACAGGGCCAAACATTCAAGACAGTTAGGTAGTTAGTAAGAAGCTTCATTAGTGCACTTTTATGTTGAAGTACTGAAGTAGAGTGAGTTTTGATGCTCCAAATAGATGGCCATAAAACAATAGGCAACAATTCAATTTTTGGCTAGTTAGTTTTATTAAAATAATTATAAAATCAGCTTGTTTTAATATTAATGCTATGCTTACTTGTGATGCTCTTTATATATCATACCTTCACCTACCATACCAATTATTTACGATACTTTTCGTCGATAGAAATATAATCCAAAAAAGTTTCCTTCTGCCATACTCTTCATTTATTGTTTTATGATAAAAGTGTATGGAGTACTGACATTCAAACCAAGGAACAAAAATAGCAGAACAGAAATAAAAGAGACGAACGTACATTGAAAAACTTGCTTTGGTAATTTTTTTTTGCTTTAATATCAATCATCAAAATGGCCACAATACAACTCGCTACGATTCCGAACTCAAAATCTTTCCGCACTCCGAGATGCAACAGCTCGCATATTTCCATATACTTTTGAAGGAGGACTACCTATAAAAATAAAATAATATAATGAGACCAAAACAACCTCAGCGTCACACCCACAGCTTTATTCCACTAGCACAACACATGACCAAGTATTGCTCAAAGCGAACTCAGGCTGAAGTATACAAAAGTAACCTGCATGTTAACTCTTACTCACTGGGAATGTAAATCCCTATTGAATACAAAGAAGTCCTAATTACTTTTCTTTTGGGTATCTGATATTAAGTCAAAAGCAACGAATATAGTGAGTCACATTGCTAATTCTTCTTATAAATACAGGTGTCATATTTGCTAACAAAAATGCAAAATACTACCGGAACTTACCAAGAATTAAATTACAAATTGCAGTTCTTGCTATCTTTATGTTTTGAAATGAGCCAAGAATGTGAATTTTTCTGCAAAAAGATAGAACTTTCTCAACATGCAAAGCTAGGGGAGAGGCAAAAAATCTCATCCTGTATAGAGAGAAAATCAAAAAAATTGGGTTAAGGTCATCAAGAACTTTACACGTACATTTCCTTTGCTATTGAAGCAAAAAATAACTATCAAGGTGTTGTTCGAAGTTTCAAACTTATGCCAGCTGATTTAAAAACAGATTGTCAAACTGTGTCATCTATATGGTGTATCAAGTTTTAGTTCCCACGAAACATCACCTCATGTCGTGGAGAACCAGGTGCTGTGGCCAAGTCTTGCAAGCATTCATCGACTTCCACTCTTTTGAATGCTTTATGAAGTGTAACGTTGCTAGAGAAAATGCTTGCTGATGCTGAAAGTTTTATGGCACATATGTTTTCAAAAATCTATTTTGATGTGTATTTTCTAATTGCATAAACACATAGCTTCATTACCACAGTGTTTCACAGAGCATCTAAATATATCTAAAAAGGAAACAAAGTTTACAAACATTACATTACAAGGGTAGTTGACAATAAGGACAGAACAAGTAGCTCTTACGAATCTGCCAAGACTAATCGAGTTTTTGTGACATTTTCAATGGTAAATTTAGTCTTTCCGCCTTTTCCTGCAATTCTTCCAATTGCTCTTGATAGATGATCACCTTTCAATGGTTTCACTGTAAAAGAGTTAGACTTAATATCATTTAAACAAAATTTTGAAGAAATGAATATAGCTTACTTGGTTCAATTCATTCATTCAGTGCATTTTATGTGTTACATTCTCAACATTAGCTAGAAAAACTGCAAGTTCCCAGATATATCAACAGTTCAATGCTGTAAGCCCTAATCCTGTTGCCAATAGCAAATGAGATAATGGCCTCCTCAATCGGATACACTACGATTGTTTGCAACCAGTTTCATCATACCAATGTCAACATGTTACATTCTGAATTCTGAGATATTGCAGGTATGCAGAAATAAACTGCATGTTCTTGTACTGATACTATGAAGGCTTGTAAATTCTAACATATCTAAGTCTATAGTGTTTGAAGATTTGAAGAAGAGTTCAACATTTCTTTGAATAAACATAATGGAATGCTTTGCAGGTTGAACTGAAAATGGGTAGCCAAGTAATAGCACACAAAGTCTATAGAGCTGCAGCAATTGGAGCACAAAATTAGAAACTGCCAGACTTAGTATGCTTGGTGACATGTTTGAAAACTAGCTTTCATTCACAAACTGTGAGTAAACAATAGGTTGTGGATAGAAATATAAGTGAATGCTGGTAATTTCATGTTTATAAAACACCATACCATCGTTCACTTCAAACGTTTCAATATATAGATCATCCAATCGCAGAAGAGCCAGACCATCCTGCAGACAACCAAAGAATATTAGCCAAATCAATGTAAATATGCATATCAATATCTAACATGATTAAGCTAAGGCATATTTATTAAAACTTCCTAATATTTCACAATACATTAATTCTAACCTATTTCATAATTATGTGCCACAAGAATGCTCAAAGGACTAAAACAATCTAACATAAAGTTGACAAAACAACCTGCACATGTTTTGCCATGATTATAAATGAGAAAGGTTCCTATCTCAAATGCAATCATATCAATGGCAAATTTAGGCCAATACAGGGTAACAGCTACATATCATATAAAGAAAATCTAAAGCATTCATTCCATGACAAAAAAGTGATATTCATGACCACCTTACATTATCTACACAGCACACTTTCAAAACAATAACAAGGAAAGGCAAACATTGAAGGTAACATTATCAACCTCAATTTCAAATCCTAATGCAAATGATTTCACAAAATCTTCTGCCTTCTGTAAAGCACCTGGATCAGTTGTTTCTTTGCATGTCTGTCATAGAACCAATGATTAAAAGTAAAATCAATGGCTAAAATAAACTACTTCTAAAATGCCTGGTGGCTTGAATGAATAGAATAATAAATCAATAAGAAGAAAAACAATAACTGCTCACAACATTGAAATTTATTTATTGCTCTAAAATTCACATGAATATATTCAAAACATGTGAAAAAATAAAACAAATTCCATTCCTATATATATCCTCTTCGAAAGGAAAGATGAAGGTACCTTTTAGAAGCAAATAAAATGGTATAATGCAATATAATTTCTGTTAGTATCACAGTTATAGCTTTGGTGTGAAATTTGCACTTTCAATGAAATATCAATAAACCACGTATGCATGAAACGCTATACCTTAATTTCCACATTTCTGGTTTTTAAGTTAAATCTGATCTGTAAATGAAGTTGTTCAACCACTGGTGTGAATATCTTCATCCAATTATTTTTTAGTGGTGTATATCTGTGAGGTGGTATTGGTACTTTTCTAAATTCTATTCTACCATCCTAAAAAAGTAACAAAACCATACGACAAAGACTTAGAAACAGTAATATAAGCAGGTTGCCAATGTAAATCATTTAGTTTAGCCTGAAGAGCCCACAAGAACAGGTGAAACTAGAAGCAAACCGATTGTCACTTGAAGATTCAGAGTCATATCTGTGTTTCTTCTATATTTTGACTGTGCATGGATATATATATATATATATATATATATATATATATATATATATATATATATATATATATATATATATATATATATATATATATATATATATATATATATATATATATACCATCAGTAGCTAGCGAGTAACCAGGATTTCTCCTTTTTTGGTGCAGACTAGAAAGGTTGATATAATGCTCAGAAAAACCATAAAATTAAAATTTGCCACCACCTGGGATCGAACCAGGGTCTCTCACATTCCGGGCAAGCGTCATAACCACTAGACCACAGTGGCTTGTTTTAACTTCCCTGGTTTTAGCACCTTATGGTCACTTTCGGTTTTCGCCTTTATCAAGCAGCTCTAATATATACCATCAGTAGCTAGCGAGTAACCAGGATTTCTCCTTTTTCGGTGCAGACCGTCTGCAGGTGGTGGTTCGATCGCAGGTGGTGGCAAATTTTAATTTTCTCCTGGTTTTTCTGAGCATTATATATATATATATATATAATATATATATATATATATATATATATATATATATATATATATATATATATATATATATGAAAAGTCTGTTGGTACTACAGAACTTAACTATAGCACGAAAAAGCGGGAACATTGCTTTAGCATACTGAAAGCTTTTTTCGTCCGACACTCGTCAGAGTATGAAACGTCGGATAGCGACCGAAAGGTGAAACGAAATATATAGCCAGATGCGGGTACACGTGATATGATGAATAATGCGTCTATTTGGCTCTATGATTGGCCAATTAGCACCTATTCACCATTGTTTACTTGAAGAGTCCAAGTGAGAAAACGAACTCTTTTTGTTTACACAAGACTGGGTTTTGAGTCTTGATGTAAACCGATTCCAAAACACCTAAATGAAAGGACGATCTTGCTTGCCCAATGATCCGAAAATTATCGTCTGTATATGTTTTGGCGCATTCTGGATTTGTAATAAGATGTTGTCCTATGGCCGAATCACTTTTCATTTTAGAAATAGAGTTTTTACACATACGAGGTGGCTGTTCTCTTGTTGTTGTGTTTTTCGTCCTGATGCTCGTGGGGACATGCTGTTTTATTCTGTCTGCTAGTCTCTGCGTGGTGCGCCCTACGTACCGAGCTTCACATCGGCACGAAAATTCGTAAACTACACAACTTTTTTGAGTGGTAGGAACGCTATCTTTTTTAGCAGATGGTAGCATGACTCTAGTGTTATAAACCGCACGGGGCTTCACAGCATAGAAGCAAGATGTAATGGCTTTGTTAATTTGGTTTTCAAATTTTGAAGAAACATTTCCAATCCAGGGCAATTTTAGGTAGACCGGGCACTTTTCAGGACCAAACTGTTTTTCTGATGAAATGTTGGCTAGTTTTTCCTTAATGCAAGAAACAAGGACATCTTCTGGATATCCATTGTCAATAAGCAGTTGTTTTATTGTGCCCAGCTCAGAATCTAACTTGGTTTTAGAGCAAATCATAAGTGCCCTGTGAACTAAAGTTTTTATAAGGTTGATTTTTCTAGCTTTTGGGCTAAAGGAATTCCAACGGATGTATTGACCAGTAAACGTTGGCTTCCTGTAAATGCTGGTGAGAAATCCTGTGCCCCCTTTCTCAACCGAAACGTCTAGAAAATTCAAGGAGTTGTTTTGCTCCTTCTCTACTGTAAAATTCAGGGCTGGATGTAGTTGGTTGAGGTTGACGTGAAAACGGTCACATTCCAGCTCAGAACCGAAAATGACAAAAGTATCGTCAACATAACGAAAGTAGACACCTGGCTTTATGGTGTTATTGAAAAGTCTACTTTCATGAAAACCCACGAAAATATTTGCCAAAGCTGGCCCCAAAGGGCTGCCCATTGCCACTCCGTCTAATTGTTTATACATCTGGTTGTCAAAACTAAATTCCACTCCTCGCGTAGCAACTAGCATCAATTCTTTGAAAGTATCCTCGGGGAATGGAGGGCAATCAAGCTGACCTCTATACAAAGCATCAGCACAAATCCCTATGGTCTCATCTAATGGCACGTTGGTGAATAGACTGCTGATGTCAAAGGAGCACAGAAATGTTTTGGCAGGGTCAACGTTATAATTTTGGATAAAGTTGGCAAATGTAAACGAATCTTTTACGCAATTCGAGGAGTAGAGTTTTAGGACCGGGGCCAAAACTTCTGATAACCATTTAGCAAGTTCATGTTGAGAGGAGCCAATCATAGATAAAATGGGCCGAAGTGGAATGTCTTCTTTGTGCGTTTTCGGTAAGCCATACATACGTGGGCGCTGTGAGCCTGTGGGTCGAATCCTATCATAAATATCACGAGTCAGGATTTTTTGGTTAACTAAGTCTAAGAGACGTTTTTGTAACTTCTGCTCGGTCTTGGCCGTATTATCATGCTGATCAACACTGCCCATGTTAAAAAACTTGGTTTTATCGTCGAGTATATAGCCCATCTTTTGGATGTAATCACTTTTATTTAAGATGACGACCCCAGAACCCTTATCAGGTTTAGTGATTAGGATCTGTTCATTAGAACGCAAGGATTTGATAGCCTGAAAATGTTCTTTATGCATACTAAAGTCTCCTAGGTCTCCTGGCACTCCAGTCGACCTAGGAGACTTTAGTATGCATAAAGAACATTTTCAGGCTATCAAATCCTTGCGTTCTAATGAACAGATCCTAATCACTAAACCTGATAAGGGTTCTGGGGTCGTCATCTTAAATAAAAGTGATTACATCCAAAAGATGGGCTATATACTCGACGATAAAACCAAGTTTTTTAACATGGGCAGTGTTGATCAGCATGATAATACGGCCAAGACCGAGCAGAAGTTACAAAAACGTCTCTTAGACTTAGTTAACCAAAAAATCCTGACTCGTGATATTTATGATAGGATTCGACCCACAGGCTCACAGCGCCCACGTATGTATGGCTTACCGAAAACGCACAAAGAAGACATTCCACTTCGGCCCATTTTATCTATGATTGGCTCCTCTCAACATGAACTTGCTAAATGGTTATCAGAAGTTTTGGCCCCGGTCCTAAAACTCTACTCCTCGAATTGCGTAAAAGATTCGTTTACATTTGCCAACTTTATCCAAAATTATAACGTTGACCCTGCCAAAACATTTCTGTGCTCCTTTGACATCAGCAGTCTATTCACCAACGTGCCATTAGATGAGACCATAGGGATTTGTGCTGATGCTTTGTATAGAGGTCAGCTTGATTGCCCTCCATTCCCCGAGGATACTTTCAAAGAATTGATGCTAGTTGCTACGCGAGGAGTGGAATTTAGTTTTGACAACCAGATGTATAAACAATTAGACGGAGTGGCAATGGGCAGCCCTTTGGGGCCAGCTTTGGCAAATATTTTCGTGGGTTTTCATGAAAGTAGACTTTTCAATAACACCATAAAGCCAGGTGTCTACTTTCGTTATGTTGACGATACTTTTGTCATTTTCGGTTCTGAGCTGGAATGTGACCGTTTTCACGTCAACCTCAACCAACTACATCCAGCCCTGAATTTTACAGTAGAGAAGGAGCAAAACAACTCCTTGAATTTTCTAGACGTTTCGGTTGAGAAAGGGGGCACAGGATTTCTCACCAGCATTTACAGGAAGCCAACGTTTACTGGTCAATACATCCGTTGGAATTCCTTTAGCCCAAAAGCTAGAAAAATCAACCTTATAAAAACTTTAGTTCACAGGGCACTTATGATTTGCTCTAAAACCAAGTTAGATTCTGAGCTGGGCACAATAAAACAACTGCTTATTGACAATGGATATCCAGAAGATGTCCTTGTTTCTTGCATTAAGGAAAAACTAGCCAACATTTCATCAGAAAAACAGTTTGGTCCTGAAAAGTGCCCGGTCTACCTAAAATTGCCCTGGATTGGAAATGTTTCTTCAAAATTTGAAAACCAAATTAACAAAGCCATTACATCTTGCTTCTATGCTGTGAAGCCCCGTGCGGTTTATAACACTAGAGTCATGCTACCATCTGCTAAAAAAGATAGCGTTCCTACCACTCAAAAAAGTTGTGTAGTTTACGAATTTTCGTGCCGATGTGAAGCTCGGTACGTAGGGCGCACCACGCAGAGACTAGCAGACAGAATAAAACAGCATGTCCCCACGAGCATCAGGACGAAAAACACAACAACAAGAGAACAGCCACCTCGTATGTGTAAAAACTCTATTTCTAAAATGAAAAGTGATTCGGCCATAGGACAACATCTTATTACAAATCCAGAATGCGCCAAAACATATACAGACGATAATTTTCGGATCATTGGGCAAGCAAGATCGTCCTTTCATTTAGGTGTTTTGGAATCGGTTTACATCAAGACTCAAAACCCAGTCTTGTGTAAACAAAAAGAGTTCGTTTTCTCACTTGGACTCTTCAAGTAAACAATGGTGAATAGGTGCTAATTGGCCAATCATAGAGCCAAATAGACGCATTATTCATCATATCACGTGTACCCGCATCTGGCTATATATTTCGTTTCACCTTTCGGTCGCTATCCGACGTTTCATACTCTGACGAGTGTCGGACGAAAAAAGCTTTCAGTATGCTAAAGCAATGTTCCCGCTTTTTCGTGCTATATATATATATATATATATATATATATATATACGACGCTTGCCCGGAATGCGAGAGACCCTGGTTCGATCCCAGGTGGTGGCAAATTTTAATTTTCTCCTGGTTTTTCTGAGCATTATATCAACCTTTCTGTTTGCACCAAAAAAGGAGAAATCCTGGTTACTCGCTAGCTACTGATCGTATATATATATATATATATATATATATATATATATATATATATATATATATATATATATATATATATATATATATATATATATATATATATATATATATATATATATATATATATATATATATATATATATATATTTGTATATATATATATATATATTTGTATATTTCTGTGTGTGTGTGTGTGTGTGTGTGTGTGTGTGTGTGTGTGTGTGTGTGTGTGTGTGTGTGTGTGTGTGTGTGTGTGTGTGTGTGTGTGTGTGTGTGTGTGTGTGTGTGTGTGTGTGTGTGTGTGTGTGTGTGTGTGTGTGTGTGTATTTGTGTTATCTATCTCAAAATTTTCACTATCGCAAACAATTCACTTGGTCCAGTGTGTCAGAAATACCAGATATATCAAACTTTCTGAGAGACACAGGCAAGAGAAACACAAATTAACAAGAGAAACACAAGCATACTTTTCTTTATCTTACAGGAAGTTATTTTTCATTGCACATAAGGTCCTGACTAAGGAGTGAAAGAGAACTTTTCCCTTCCGATGTACCATAGAACTTATGCAATGAAAGCTCCTGTAACCTAAAAAATCACCTAGATGAAACAAACTTGCTGTTTCTATCAGACATTACTTTCAAACTCTCATGAAAAAATTCTACGAACTCTTACATAATTCAAAACTCATTTGACTCAAGCTGTTTCTTTGGTCCTCTATGCTATTTCTGGTCATTTAGCTTTTCATGCAACTGTTTCTAGTGTCCCCTATGCAAAATACTCTTTTTGGCATTTTTTCGGAACAATTTACTTGTGTTAACATCAGGTGACTAATTCTGCTGTTAATGATAAATCTCTAAATATATTGCATCACAAAATTCTTTTTGCAATGGCTAACAAACAGAAGAGACTAGGCTAATTTATATTGACACTTGTACTGCCATGAATTAATTGCACGCCTTGACTATATTGTTCTGCTGATGAATATGATCCTTTCATTTCATTGAAAAAGAGTGCTATGTTATCAGTCTTTTCAACCTGTGATTAGAATTGCCATTGGCAAATGTTTGGTTACAAGATACCTTAACTTACTTTTTCTATTATTTTAGTTGCTAAATTTATGTTATGACCCCTGGGTAGACATGATATTTGCTCCTAGGGGTATCATTCCTATAGTAGCGTAGTGTCAGGTGTATGTTTAGTCAATTAGTACTATATATTATAAATTTTTAATGGAGTACAAAAAAGTGTGGTGCATCATTGATGGAGGCTAACTTTGATAGTGATGACAAGACCACACTTCATCTACCTGCCCTTCTCAGAATGAAGTTGATGGAGCCAATGAGCTGCCGTCGAAGTATGATTTCTTTTCCAACAATGTAGATATACAGTCAATATTGTCCCAATCAGGACAAAATGCTGCCCCATTAACAACAATAAATGTGTCCATCACTAATGAACCCATAATTGGCCCATTCTACTCATTTCATTTTGTTTAACTGGCAAATCACTGATATCAATACAATTTATCTTATATCAAATATAAGCAGAGAGAATAATTCTTGAATGTCTTTAACAAAATTTGAATTTCCAGGTAATTTGATTTAAATATGCCAGGTAATAGTTATGGCCAATGCCAAAATTAAGTAATAAGAATAAAGCATTTAATGTCATTACTCTAAAGAAAATAAACAAAGTTAAGTTCACAACAATTACCTGCCAATTCTGGCTAATTATTGTGCACTATCATCTATATATAGTGCATTGACTTTATTTGAAAAGGGAGCATCGAGGGTATAGAAATCATTAGATTTCAATATCAAGTATACTTCAACAGTCTATTACAAATATTTGGTCCTCAGCAAACAAACAGGAAAACAATTAATAGCTATACAGCATTGCTAAAGATTCAATTCACTCTGCAAATGCTCTTAGATCCTCACTTCTATGACCTATCTTTGCAACTATTTCAAAGTATGTTTAACATTTTCATATAAAGCCATGTCTCATTTATCACCAATGGTTAGTTTCACTATCAATGGGCCTATTTTTAATACTGAATACATCAATGTCCCATTGCAGATGTGCAGGGATTTTTTCTAGGACTGTACCAACGCTGATATGAGGTTTCAAGCAGTCCAATTCAATACTTGTTGTTGTCCCTCTTCTATGCCCCCATCTTCTTATACGCATCCTATTGGCATATTTGTTCTCACGAATAATCCCTTTAGTCTACTAAAATATGTAGCAATCCAAAACACTGGGAACAAAAGCTGCAACTTAGGCCTTCCTATATCATTCACCAATAAATTGCCTTTTCCATTTGTGCCATGTCATCCACAGTCTTCTCATATCTCAACATCACTGTACATCATCCCTATCATCATACCAATCTGGTCATTCCCTTTCAATTACTTCTCTCTCACTACCCATTGCTCTTACTCAGCAAACCTGCTTCCTTTTATAGTTATTTAGTAATATTATGTGTAATGTATCATCAGCAATATTTGTATAAATTTAGAATATAATGTTAATATTCTCTATAGTTAATCAGTAAATCAGTACATTCGCACAGCATCATATATCTCTGGCTCTGTGTTCTCTGCACGCTAAATAAGATTTCAACTCAACCAACATCAGTGAGGAAAGCCTGGTCACACTTAGCATACCATATTCCTCCTAAAAATATGGCGATATGATGGGGCATACAGAATAGTCAGGATTTCTGTATGCCACATATCTGAGGCGTGATCAACATTAGTGCTATATCTAACAGAGAAATGCCTACCACAGATAATTCCTAAGCCATTCTTTAACATAAAGGAGTAAGTTGAGGAGTTTTACCATTAACTTTCGAGCAGAGATTGGTGGAAAGCTAGGTCGCTTGACACCTTCCTCTGTGTCCATCTTTTCTTGCTTTCTTTTTCGGCTTACAAGTATATCAGTAGATGCTTCAGCTGCACCTGTGTGTCTTTCTTTTAGTTCTTTGTCCATATTGTCCGCAGTTTTATCTGAATTACTGCTAGAACTCATGTCTACCGAATCTTTACATTCGGCCATATTGGTAAAGCATGGAAGGAAAGCCATACTCTGCGCAGGCGCCTTCGTAGCCAATATCAATACTGTAAAGCCTAATAGTAAGTCTTGTTGGAGGCCAGAGTTTTGAGATATCACGAAAGCTGAATTTGACGAGTAATACTTGTACAGTAAACTCCTTACATGCTCATTCACATACAGATTTTGGTATAATATATTTTTGTTTCGCATCCATTTCATGTCATTATATGGTACCGCCATATTGTAGTTTTCTTGAAATAAAGAATTACTTCGGCATAGCAACATTTCTGTTGGAAGTAACTCTCTTCTGAGTTCAATACTTTACATAGGATTTACTTTTGATCAGAGAAAGGCTAAAGAAATATGAATTCTCTGTCTTCATATAATTTATTCATAAGAGAAGCGACTTTTATTTAAGGGAAAAATCTTTCGCTAGCAATCTTGGTAGTGATCTGAAATAGCATGCACTAATCCTTCAACTGTTGCTTGAACTCTGCATTGAGTGTCAATCAGTTCTTATAAAAGAACTACACTTTGCAGGAAAATCACAACAGTTGTATGTACTATAACAGATCAATGGTTCTTCTGGAATTTTGATATCCTCAACTTGTCGTCCATCTTTGATCAATGCTGGACAGAAATCTCATTACACCAAAGCAGGAATTTCCAAGACAGCTGTTATGCTCTAGGTTGACAAATATTTGGAAAATCTTTACATGACATCATCCTTTTCTCAATCTACGCAGGAAGCCTTTCTTTCTCTAGAGAAGAGTGGACACCTTGTAAAAATTGAAATTTTAATGCGTCGCAGGATATCGCGGAATCTTTCTTAATACAATATTCGTATATCATTGCTAAATATGAGAGGGAGTATTCATAGGTATGAGTTTTCAGCAATGATTACCTACTGACAGGTGGCTTCCACTAAATTGCTCAAAATCATAAAACTTGCTCGAAGTAAGACTTGCTCAAAATCCTAAAATTGTGTAGAAATAAAGTTGCAGACAGTTAACTTAATCCTCTATCCTCCAATATTTTAGAAAGTATCGCTCTCTAAGAAACTTCAATATCAGCTCATTTGGAGCCGGAAAATCTAAGTAATGTATTATTTATATCTATTTGTATTATTCATAAACTTTTGGATTGTGAAATACATCAAAACTAACAAAACAGCGTACATGCTTCTTTCTGTTAAAGTTGATATCTTCTGCTGCCATTTCCAGCTAAAATTAGCAAGAAGAACGTAATACAGAGCTACGAAAATAAAATTCGTATATTAAATGGAAGTTTAAATTGAAAATAAGGAATGTTAAATGTTGGAGAGAAGTGAAATTTTAAAAGCACAACAGCTATCCTGATTACCTTAGGAGAGAGCGAAGCCAATTTGAACCTGTTATAAACTATTTTGCAGGCTTTGTCTTCACCTTTCTTGATATTATTGAAGTACAGCTACCTGTATTGTCATATTGGCTGTTATGCACTCATGTAGACACTTAAAGTAACTTATCTCTTGCTTATAGGGCCTGCTGTAGGCATTATTAATGAAATATTGCTTCAAAGACAAAGCATTTTGATAGATATCAAGGACTCTTCTCTTTCACTCATCTGATAGATGATGGTTTGATCATCATCCTAATTGAAGTATGATACCCAGTGAATCATTTTTTGTCAATTTTATACTGAAATTGCTATTTGATATCTATTATTAATCTAGAGAGAGTCAATGCACGGTTTCAAAAATAAAAGAGCAAGGTCAGGTTTTAATTCTATTTGACATTCTTTTCATATTAGTAAAGAAGCCTTCGTAAAAAATATGAATGAAGAGACTGTAATGCGTGTATCTTTTCGTTATGCTATTAGCTCCGAGAGGCTTTAGTGGTTGTTGATAGTGAACAAAGCTGTCCTATTAAGATTTGATTATTGCACTATTTCGATTGCCTCTTCTCTCAATATACTTGCGAATTTCTCTTCGAGAACTTTTAATGTGATAAGAGAAAAGCAACGATTTATTATCTATAAAGAACGTACTTGTGCGTCAAGGTATCAACATGATGGTTTGCTGAGTAAAGGAACTTAGTGTTTAGTATGGGCCTTCTTTTATTAGCCTAAGTGCAGCAACAGCTACTGGTTTCCTCTACAACATGTTATTTGAGTTGAATTAAAATATTGACTAGTCAAGTCTGCACGCAAGCTATCTTTTATCTAATCATCTGTTTTGTATGCGAATTACAACTATACTCAGGTTTTGGTCTAGTTGAAAAATTATTGAAATTCTTCTGTCTAAAGGCAACTTAAAGAAATAATCATCACCAGCCATTAACTGTTTCAAATAGAAATAATCGCGTCAAAAAGAAGAGTTATGGTGGTGAATATTTTGAACAATATGGAGAGCATCATCTCTTAGTTTATTCTATAATTTTTGTCTTTCTACACTAAAATGCATTAGAACTGGTGGCCTAGAATTTGATTTGCGGTAGGTCATCATATGCAGAATTAGCATGAATATCCAAATATCTGGTATTGATACAGCTATTTACTAGTTCTTTGGGCTCATGACTTTTCTATTGTAAAAATAGAAATCTTTAATGTTCTAATTCATTGTGCTTCGATTATCGAAAAGCATGAAATGCCCACCGCACCTTTGGTCATATTATTTAACCTAATGGAAACGCTACCGATTTCTGGTTAAATTAAATATTGATGGTGCAGTTGTGTTAATTATATTGTTTTTGAAACTACTTTATAAAGTACTTGGTGTTAGAAAGGTAAATGACAGAAACTCTTAATGCAACAGTGAAATGAACACGAGCCATAAGTTATTTTCTTTCACTGCTTTCTCTATTATGCATTCATTCCTTTGGCATAGTGTAAATGTATTTACTAACTCCGAGTCCTAATATTGTCAGAATTCTGCAGCAAGCTTGTAACCTTGATTGTAGATCTATTAATAGAAATGCAAAGAAAAGCAATTGTGCCTAAACTGAGATGACTCTTCAATGCATCAAAGGCCTCGAAACTCTGAACATAGTCAGTACTTCATGCATTAATCATGTACGTTCAGGTTGTATAAACGTACAAGCAGGCGTAAATATAGTCATACCAAATGTGATTGCTAACCCAGTAAGCGTTTGCAACTGGAAGAGGTGGAGTGAAGGTAATATACTCACCAGTTCATCGCTTCCTTTCAATACATGTGTAGCAAGTACTTTTCCTTTAGCTTTGCTGGTCGACAACAGCATAACGTTCCCTAGATCACTCCCTCCATCGACACATTTGCATTTTGAAATCTTTTTAACCGAGTAATTCTCTAGTACTCTCTAGAAGATAGATTGTGGCTTAAATGATAAAATTCAGAGAGGCTGTTCATAAATATACAAGGCTTGCTTCCATGGAGTGCAAGGCATATATATTGCCTTTAGTTAATAAACAATATATATAGATGAATTATCGAAAAGGTCGCAAAAATACATGCAATGTTGCTCACTTTACATGTCACAATAAGGGATTTGTCGTATGATTGATGATTTGGACTTAGTTGTCAAGCGAGTATAAAAGTTATTTTGAAAAAGAAACCTAGAGCACTCACATTTGTAACTTCATCTGAAACAATCAAAGCATCTTCTGTCAAGTTGAATAATAGAGGGTGCGGTAAAATGCCTTCTTCGATTCTGATTTTCTAGAGAAATAAATAAGCTGAGTTACGGTGGTTAGATCATGTTATTTAAAAGGATAAAGTTGGCAAGAAAGATCCTGTAAAGGAGCATAGAATATTCAAAAAAGCTGTTGTTTTGAAGGTGTTTAGACGTATGAAGCAATAATCTTCGTGAAGATAAACAAACAAAACGGTACTTTTTCTAAAATAGGCAAATCTTTGCAAAGTACGCCAAATTAATTCCCATTGGCAACATGTTAGATATTTTGATACATTCATTCGAACTCGTGAGTTTGAAATGATCTTTCAAGACAGAAGACATAGGAACGTTATCATTCCTATTAATAAGGTATATAGTTTTAAGACTTTGAGTACAATGCAGAGACATGCAACTGATAAAATTTTGCTTGTCTATTATTGCTTGAAACAATGGTAGTCGATGAAATTTCGATTCCGATGATCATCTATCCTGTTTCGTCAGCCTTGCTGGCTCTAGAAACTAGACTACCGATCAATTATGTGGAAGGTAAGCTCTGTCTGAATACATCTGTTATGAAGCATAATATTTATGCACTATGATTTGCACGATCAAATTTTGCTACATGTACTTTAAGTGGAGTCAAAGGAATTACGGGAATTGAATTTACATGGAATTTCTTTGAGATTTACAATAAGAGTTGCCATTTGATGATTGCATTGCGACCCAATGTAGTTCATTACTTGCTGTCTTTATGCTCTCCAAGGATATGATCCCCTGTCTATATATATACATATATATATATATATATATATATATATATATATATATATATATATATATATATATATATATATATATATATATATATATATATATATATATATATATATATATATATATATATATATATATATATATATATATATATATATATATATATATGTAACTTCAAATGTTTATTAGGCAGACAATCTCGAGCTATCATTATGTCCATGATTTATAGAAGACTCATTAGTAGATGACATTTAGATAATTAAGTAGGTTATGTATGTAAATTAGCTATCACAAATGATTCTATATATTTTGATTGATGTTGTTTAAGCCTATAGTCTTAGTGTGATCAAGGCTACTTTGCGAACAGTACAATTTACACATACTCTTTCATTATGACTTCCACATCTATGGTCTTAGCAATGCTTCGCTGTGAAAAGAGTTACGTTCGGCGAGAAAAATGCACTGAGCACTATGCATTCGAAAGAGTAGGGGAATATGCTTTATCAAAGGACACACTTTAGGTTAAAGTGACACACATGACTTAGTTTTCCCGTTGGTAATATCTGGTGAAGGATTTTCACATTCGGTTGAAGACTACATGATATTACAAACAATCAAAGTGCCCTTTGGAAGTGCAATGCAATTTTTTTTGATGGATCATTTGTCCATAATTTTCTGAATGCAACGATACCACTTCCAAGCATTAATCTCAAATACTTGTAACAAAGCTGCACTATCAAATACCTAGAAAGCTTTGTTCATACATGATTCGGTAAATTGTGCGGACAGAACTGCTAAACCTGTGGAGGATCTCCTTGAATACTATTAAAGCAGTCGCCTAATGTTGTACATAGAAATCAATGCAATATTCTTACATTTACAGTTTTTACTGTACGATATTCCTTCAGATTTCCAGGGAAAGATGCCAGATGCTACGGAAGAACGATATTATTCATTGCTTCAAATAGGAAAACTTAAAAGTTAGTTCAGCCGTATGCATATAAAATTTTGCAAACAATTGTATATTAGTAATACTTGCTTCTCAGAGCTATCTAACATTATACCAACTATTCCTTTTTTATACAAGCAATGGCTAGCCTTACATTGTATGCATTTTACGCTTTTTCGTAGAGAATTATAATTTTGCAATCTGATCCTGGTTGTTCTTGTATGCAAAATAGTTTACTTGCCACCAGCACCTTTTTGCTTGCGATGGAAAAAAATTTTCTTTACCTTAAGGCTGTACATCTCTTGACACGTCTTGCTCTAAAAAAGTAAAATTGCCTTTTAGTTTTCTTTCTTCACCAGGGTTGGAACCGAGTGAAAGATAACCAGATTGTTCTAATGCTACCCAACATTCTGGAGATGACTTGAGCAGTGTAGTGGTCAAGGAAAAAAGTCATTAATGTGTCACAAACTGTGAAATTTAGTTGTTCGACCAGGGATGTACCTTAAAGGCCAGGGGGTAGTCCTGATACTTTGCACCCCCTGGTATCGTCTTCGTAGTGTTGTAAAGTAGATTGTTAGTTTGTAAATTGTTAACAATAATAATTTGCAATAATTCTTATATCTATAGAACAAAAATTACGGTAGTGCTGGCATACTTTTCTTGCATAATGCATGTAATATCATACGAATTCAGTTCAGCTCAAGCAATTGTAACGTATTAAGTCAAATAATAGTGTGCCAGGAGCACAGGGGTTAAAAAGTAAATATGCATACCCTGCATTCTGAAAGACAAACATCCAAGAATAAGAAGAATACGTGTTAAGGTAATAAAATGCAAATAGAGGAAGACATATAGGGTGCAGATAGGGTAGGGTGCAGATAGGGTAGGGTGCAGATAGGGTAGGGTGCAGATAGGGTAGGGTGCAGAAAGGGTAGGGTGCAGATAGGGTAGAGTGCAGGTAGGGTGCAGATAGGGTGCAGATAGGGTGCAGATAGGGTGCAGATAGGGTGCAGATAGGGTGCAGACAGGGTGCAGATAGGGTGTAGATAGGGTGCAGATAGGGTAGGGTGCAGGTGCGATAATGCAGAGTGTAAGGAAACTTCATTTGCTTCAATAAATTAAGAGAGGAACTCTGTAATATTGCTAGGGCTTTGGGGAGGATAACTGGGGTAAATTCTCAGGATTCGTGCCCCACCAAGTACCAGGGGGATGCTACTAATGCTAGCATTTAGCGACTTTAAATCTCAAAAGGGTTTGTGATATTTGCAATCCCGGGATCCCAAATGGTTTTCGACTGGTCCTCTGTTTCAAAGGTAATTTCCTAGAGCAAAAGAATATGTTGCAGATATTGTCATAATATTTAATGCACTTGGCACTTAAACCTATCCCCCTCACTTCTACACCTCTGACAACGTGATTCCATGCCAGTCAAGCATAATGATGAATTAATTATCTATTGACATGGGATCAATAACTAATGTTCATGAAATGTCTTGATAAATTCCAGCTGAAATAAAGGATACTATGACGCATCTTACATAATGCAATATGAAAATAATAGATGCGCTAAAACGTTTTAAAATCTTGAACACTACTGGATTTTGATTTTGAATTAAAGCTTAGAATAAGCATATTACTGTTTGACAGAGAGGCGATGAGCACTAATCTTTCAGGTCAGATATCTGTTAACTTTGCAAATTAGGAATATAATGCTTTCAAAGACAATTCAAAGCACTTTGATTGTGAAAATACTTCTTCATTGAGCTGATTTCTTCACAATCGATTTTTGAAATATACGTGGGTTCTTTCTGGGACTGTCTCATCTCAACACTCACAAGTCATATATTATTAATGCACTACAATATACATTATTTGCAATTAGGGCAGTGTATAACTACCTCCTGGCAATCCTAGAAGGAAGTGTAGAAGGCATAAGATCACGAGGTGCTCAGAGAAGAAAGTGCTCAGACGATGTGAAAGACTGGCTCAACATCACAAACTACGGTACTTTGAAAAGGACACCTGAAGATAGAACAGCTTGGAAAGTGTTGATTGACAACTTACGGTTGCCGAAATCGTCACCTTAAATGAATGAATAACTACCTCCACCCCCCTCCTCCCACTTCACAATGTAGCTGACAGGCCTACTGACAAAAGAAATGCACTGTTGACTTTAGTCGAATTATTGTCTATAGGATACATTCTGTGAAACAAAAAATGCCCAGGTGGGGGCACATCACAGTATCCTAAGTAGTTATTGAAACTAAACTGAAGGCTGCATATAATAGAATGAAGACTAGTAATGCATCTTCTTAGTTTCAACTCAGCTATTTCATGTACTCTGTTAGTCACATTGTGTATGTATGAGTCTTCCTCAGTTGTACGATAGTACATTCATTCAGCAAAAAGAGTGTGAGAGTTTACGAGGGGCAAATAAGTGATTTTTTCTTACACTTTGCTCAAAGTAGCAAAAAATTCATGGAAAAAATCCCATAAAAAGCACTTACAAATCACAAGAAAATTGTAAAATCACATGAATTCAAAAAGTCATTGCGAAAGTCACATAAAATAACTCAAAAATCATAGGAAAATGTAAAATAACATGAAATCCATAAAAATAAGCCAAAAATAAAATTCACGTGCAAAAATAATCAAAATCAAACTGAAAATTCTGCGTGAAAAATTTTCAGACAAACAATTGTCCAAAAATTTATTTGTACGAAATTTAGAGCTGTCCGAAAATTTGTTACATCAAGCGTTTCTACACATAATATGCATTGAATGATCTTAAAAATACGAAATTAATGGATGAACGTTGGTTTTCGTTTTGGCAAAGCTAACAGATCTTTTCCAGCCCTTAGACGTTAAGTGGAAGTCTGCAAAAAAGAGTTTTAAAGTAAAACTTCGAAGAGTGGTATGTAAAAGAAATGTCTTTCCAAATGAAAAGACGAAGGGGAATTTGCGAAGGCCATTGAATAGCCGTTTTGTGATAAAGCCAATGCGCGCTAGGTATCTCCATGGCTTCTAGGAATACATGCTCAGTTCCATTGATGTGACACGAACGAGCTCAGTTCCATTGACAACAATTGATGAAGCTACAGAAAGTGAACTTCAGCCAGAAGACGATTTTGAAACGAATTGAAAAATATATACCTAGATATGAAAGCTACAATAAATAATGGGTAATCGCAAAATGAAAGATTTTTCATTCCTTTTCAATGCAATTCAGAAAATGGCTAGTGTCAATACACAAATCTTTATAAGAAACTAGCCATCTGAGCCTGTTCAATACTGAATGCTCCTTAACATCAGTAATCTGACGTGCGTAGGCTCCATAATTGAAAAATCTGGCAAATATTTGTCGGAAAATTTATTTGCCCAAAATATCCAAGATTTGTCAGGAAATATTTTCCCTGAAACTTTCTGTCTGAAATGTTATTCGCTGAAAATTGTTGTTCTTACTGTAGTAAATCCCAGTCATGTCACTCTATAGCTTTCTCTTTGCGCGTGTATTGTTTGCCAGCTGCCCTCGCTTAGATTTATAATTCTATGAAATTGGGCAACTTGGGGGAAATAGCATGTTATGCACGTGTGACTCGTTCTGGCTCCATGGATTTCTCCGAGGAGCAAACCATTAATTCCTCTCGTACACCTTGCCCAAAACCACAGAAATCACAGACAAATCATTAAAAAATCACTGGAAAATCACATGACTTTTTGAAATCAAAATGTCTCATACACCTTTTCAAGTTGCAATTTGCCCCTCGAGAGTTTGAACAAAGTTGATAAGACAAGCCTTTTTAATCTATACTAGTTTTGCTACAGGAGGAATTTCTCCAGGTGAGAAGTTTAGCTTCACTGTATTGAGAAATAGCAGTGAATTCAATCAATGGCCTATCGACAGAGAGGTTCTTGTGACTTTCAATGGTGTGATCTTCCAACAACAATAGCAGTACAGTTCAAAGGTAAACTTCAAAAGGAGAAGATCTTATGATAGTATGAATAAGAACAGTAATAAAAACGCAACAGCTAATAGATAAGGGGGTGAACTGCATCTAGTCTTGTATTGAAAGCAACGAGCGCTTGTTTGATTCAAAACTTTCTTTATAACAACTTACACTCTTCTTTTTAATAAGAATACCTAAATTTTTTCCGTGCCTCAATGTTCATAAATTTTTGCGATTTTGAGCCCAGAATTCTTCTTAAATAATCCTTAAATATCAAAGGTGTAACTTCTCCTAAAAATGTAATGAAAATATCCCAATCCTTGTTGATGTTGTACTATATTAGAAAACTAAGCAAGAGTTTATATTTTGCATCGATAATGCAAAAGTACATCTGAAAGCAGTATTATAACTGTGATGCAAAAAATCTTTATGTCTTGATGAAGCTTGAGCCTCGCTTTATTCTTAAATTATTCCTGAATTTGAGCGATTTTGAGCCTCAATAGTCGTATAAACTTTATTCTTATAACAAAAAACAGTGTATTACGAAGGACAGTATTAACACTGAGCAAAAGAATGCAAACCTCGTTTGGATGGCTTTTAACTTAGTAACTCAAGATGAAATCCCATGTTTATGCAAAGTTGTCCAAGATGTCTGGCTTCAAACTGCAAAACCACCTCATACCACAATGCCTGAGATGTATTATGGTGGTGCTATTGGCTTTGGTGAATAACGCAAGATCCCAATTAATTTGTAATATTTGCTTATTTGCTGTTTATCTGTTGTACAGCCGACCATACTGTTCAGCGTTTTTGTTTTTATTGAATAATTCAGTTCGAATTTCACGCGTGAGTTAACCCATTTCAAAACTGTTCCTATATGATTTCTATACTCATTGTTCAACAAGCTTTAACTAAAAAACAATGGCAAGGCATTCTTGAAAGTTTACTTCAGCAACCTCAATAAAGATGTATTACTTGCAATCTCAGAAAATACATCACTGATACCTTAACATGGATTGACACTATTTATGGAAAAGAGTAAAAGCTATTATATTTACATATTGGATATCTAGACGACACAGATGATTTAGCAATGTTTCTAGACAAATACCGGTTACGTCTGATTTCCTACGTAGTTATTCTAGGCATACTATACCAAAAAGAATGGAACCAATGTTCTGGATCAATAATTTTATTCCAAGTATTACAAAGGCGAAACTTATTATTTTCACAAGAGGCATGACGAATATTTGCCTAACAAACGAATGTGTGGCTTGCTTAATAAAAGAGCATGCCATGCCCGTAAACATGAAAATTAAATTTTGAAACTGTTGCGTTTGTTCATTTTCCATAAACGTTACGGTCTTCTGGTCCAAAAAGCAACAACGAAAGAGCGACAGATGCAATCGTTCAGGATCGCCCTACCAATATTGGATCAGCGAGACAAAAATTGCCTGAAGGAATGCACTTGATATCATTGCAAAGGTGCTGCAACCCTCAACCCTTACTGGTTTCACCCCTTTTGTATCATTCTCACTTCAATTGTATTGTGGTCTTCTCGAATGACTTATGATAAAAGATATTGGAATGAAATATCAATCAAATGTCATTGGATATATTGAATGTATGGAAGCATTAAATCCCCCCCCCCACCCACCTTCATAACAATACCTGTGGTACCTGAAGAGTGGAGAGCAAATCGACTTGCGCAATAATATGGTTTAAGTTAAGTTCTACGAAGGAGGGGCTTTCTGCAAAACTCATTAATAAAGATGGAGGCTGTTGCGGTATGGGGCGTATTCAAAATTTAATATCCTGAAAGGGAGAATCTATTAGGTATGCAAAACATGTGTAACGAATCAACCAATTTGAGTGGAAGGATTTTTATCATCCAATTTCATTATCCTCTTCTATTTTCCTATTTAATGAAGTGTAACTGTTTTAAGATCTTGGACAGGCAATATGGACTATGCATGATTAAACACTTCAAACCATGACTGTAATTTAAATTTTCTGTTTTTCCATAATTGCATCTAAGTAAAGCTAGACACAGCAAGCCTAAACCCTATCCCTAACGCAATCCATCGAGGATGCATACGATCTGTCTCACCACGAAGATACGATCTGTCTAGTGCAACAATATTTGCGCAGAAACTATAAGCAGAAATTGCTGATGAAAGCAGGACATAATACCAAGCATCTTTCACATATGGAACACATATCACTGCTATGACGACAAAACTAAGGTAGTGCTGGCGTTGTATATTATTTTAAGGAGAATCACACCTTGGCAGGTGCTCGCATACAATGCTATACAATTGTTCTTTAAACTGACTATCAATTCTTAACCGCTGGCTGATTCGTAACCATTAACAATTAATTTATCCCTTAGATTATGTCAGCATGAATGGCTCACTATTCCTCGTAAAGTTACACAGCTGAGAGGTTGACAAAAAAGGCGATAGAAGAAAGCGAACATCTTAAAATGGTACGTATTTATTGTCGCTTATGGAGATTTTTACAGACAATCTTTAACGGTATGATTGTCAGCCTCATTCGGTTAACTTCTTAATGGACATGAGTATAGGAATGTGAGAAGCAAAGGAACCCTTGTAGTTTAAATCTTATGAACATATGTACAGTATCTGAATGATTTATATAATGAAATGTCACCATACCAAAAGGACGGCAAAGATCTTTACAACCCTAGGACTCTTACAATTTTCCACGGACAAGACAGTGAACATATATTAGTAAATCGGATTACCTTTAAATGGCAGCACTCTATCTATGAATTACAGACAATAAATTTTGATACAAGTTTGCTTTTGAAGTAAGGCAGACATAACAGAAAGTTTATGGAAACCAGGACCTAAAATAAATGTGGATCTTACTAACTTTTCGAGTTGTAAATCGAAGCTGCGCATGTGTAATTGGGGAAATTGTGGATTTGTAAATAGGGATATGTATTTGTTGCATGTACTTCGTCATAACTAGCACAAATTACTATGTGTACTGTTGACATACATGTATGAAAATTTATTAGTTTTCAGGTAACATTAGAATTCATCATTTTGCTTTTTGGATTACTTGGTAGTTTTTAGTTTCTGCCACGCCCTTTATGCAAATCCTAGGACAGACCACTTGTGTTCTATAATTGTAGGCCTGTACACACTTACTTTAGGTTCTACTTGAAACCTTTCCAGAGAATGAACTGTTTATGTACTTATTGTAATGAACATAAAATCCTCTACCTGCTTGTGGATCGAGTAAAGATGTCTCTTTGTAAGCCTACCGATTTGTTACCATATGCACATAACGCATACACAGTGTTGTCTTGACACTACTTCTACCACGCCAGAGTGGAGCTGTTCAAGTTGTCCTATTTGTATCATAAGATAAAGGTTGTGAAACTAGCAGCTCTGTTCTTTGGTAGAAAGAGGAAAATATCAATCTTAGGAAAGCAAGTTTAGCCCTTTCTCACAAAGAGATGTCAGTTAAGGCCTGAATGTCATGACAGCAGGAGGGCTCTTACTTTTTGTATATCATATAGCCAATTGAATTGTTCTTAAATACACAAATGAAAAATATGCAATATGCAATTTGGTTAGAAAAGTGAAACTTCAAGTGTAGGAACACGGGCTGCAATATCACCCATCAGTGGCGTACCCGACATGGGTTGATGTTAAAGCAACTACTATGGGCCCCCAAACCTTTGAGGCCCTAAAGGGATCCCTTAGAAGTTTTCAAGGAGCAAACTTAAAATGTTGCTTACCAAGTCGATACACCCTGTTCACAGGCTATTTTCTGTTCTTTTTATTGATGAAAGTCTTCCTGCGTTATTTTGTCTAGATTTGGGGAGAAGCTTTGAGCCTGAAAGAGGTCCATTCTATTACACCACTGTATCATGCAGATTTTTAGAATTTCATGGAGAATGTTTAGCTATACCTCGTCATGTCTTTGATCATTAATTTTATCTTGCATCACTTGTATTAGATACTACAACTTGACAAGACATTAAGGAGAGTCGTTAGGTATGAAAGATTGATGGGTGAGGTACTAAATTTGATAGAATTCTATGGGCCTTTACATTACAGCAGAATTTGAGCAAATTTGAATAAAAAGTCATTTGGCCCGTGTTATGTTATTTGCTATATTACCCAAAATATAGCATTCAATCTTGCTCGTAGCAGAAAACTCTTGCAGATTATAGCATTACCTCAAAATCTTTTCGTTCACAGTTACATCTATTCAATATCTTGATAGAATAAAAAGATTATAGCGCCGTGCAAGAGACACTCATCATTGAAATATGCTAAGATATTTAGTTCATATTCTTCCTATTATTGTGAAGAACCGTACCCATAAAATGTATGCTTTGTCAAAAGCTCCAAATCCTGGGTAGCAACCGTGAGTGATTTTGGAATTAGATAGCTAATTTATTTTGCTGATAATGTGAACAATTAGAAGACACAATCAGGGATGGTGCTAGCCACAAGGCAGGAGAGATTTTAACAGACCAAGCCATTCTTCAGACTACGCCTTTTGAGATCTTGCTCCTTGAGCACAACAGCGCAAAATAGCTTTCTCAACCATTTTGTCCTGATGAGAACTGGAAGACATTCCCCACTTCCCCTCGTGGCGCCTCCCTGGACTCAAATGCGAAGATGAGCTCCTTGTTACCGTGCAGTGATTTTGATGACGACCATGATGATTGTATTTCAATGGAGTAGAAAAACGATACAGCTGGTAGATGTAAAGATGTAGGCTGCAGTCAGACTGAACCAATCCTGAACTAGGGCCTTTATGCACTTGTATCAAACCACCATAGGTTACATCCCATGTGTTCAGATTAGGTTAAAATGCATCAGCAAGTTATGCTAGAAAATTTGTGGGTTCCAGGACAGATTTGTTACAAGCAAGAATTAGCAAGGGACAAAAACGTGGAATTTGAGTTTCTCATCACGAAAGTTGAATGGATACCTGCTATTTGGGATTCTGGAAACCCAATGAATTGCTATAGTGAATTGATGAAAAAATGTACTTGTCCGAAATCGCAAAAGTATTACGTTTGGATGAAAGCACAACACTGCTAGGTGAGTTTCTGGAAAATATAATTGAGATTTCCTGAAAAGCTTACAATATTGTTAACGAGCTATTTGCTCAGGAGAAACTGTGGTACAATGTAATGAAATAACTTTACTTTGATAAATTTGTAACATTTAAGATTACATTGAATAAGAAAATGACAAAAATTACAATTTCTACGAAATTTCTGCTCCTTTTAGACTCGTAAAAAACGATACAAATGTGCTTCTTATTTGAATGTTTGCGTTTTTCCTGATTTGCACGTCCATGAATTTCAGTGCCTTGATATCCTTCAACAAGTGAAACATTTTCGCTTAAATCGTTCAAGTGAATACATCCTCGTTCAATAGTAATGTCATACAATAAGCAAGCAGATTAAAACTTTGTCAGAATTCCTGAAAATCTGCAATTACCTAACGCTACAACAGACTTTCTTCTGGTCATATGCCGAATTTTCTGTCCTGCCTATAATGCAATCATCTGTGAAGATTTATGCAAGGCCTAAGCGATACATTCTGAAGTACTAGATATCACATTCATTCCTGTGGTTTCCGTTTGGACTTCTTCCAAGAAACGACCATCAGCACAATGTTTGGCTTACTATGATACACATCACAGGACCAATGTGTTGGTAGACACCAGACCCGTTGGTCATAGTGCAACTTTATCACAAAAATCACCAGAATCTCTCCCTCTGAAAAGTATTGGCTATGACAGTAGAGAATTGACTCCAGTGGCAACGTTGGCAGTTGAACAGCGTTACTTACAAACTGAAAAAGAGGCGCTGGCGATTTTGTGATCTTTTGAACATTTTCACTTGCATTTGTAAGGACAGCAATTTACTCTTGTTACACATCGAAGACCTCCTCTTGAAGTCATTTATGTCAGTCGCAATTCGAAACCATCGGCTAGAATCGAACGGTGGTTCTCACGACTTCAACCTTACTTGTTCAACGTTATTTATACCCCTGGCTCGGACAATCCTGTAGATTACTTTTCCAGGCACCCAGTGTCGCCTAATATTATTGTCCAACAAAATGTGACTGAACGGTTTATCATTTTTGTAGTTAAGCATAGTGCACCTAAAGAAATGTCTCTTAAGGGAATCAAAAGTTCAAAGAGGAATTAACAATTTGTTCGCAAAATGTCCCTCGCGTGACAATATTTGCTATTCCCAAATCTTGCAAAGCGTGCCGTTGGGTTGGCATATGAAAGCCATCAAGGCTTGGCCAAAAACAAGGCATCATTACAAAGATAATTTGCTTTAATGGAGTTAACGAGTTAGTCCAACAAGTCATTGATTCCTGTCTTGCTTGTCAAGCTGTAGGGAATTAAATCCTTTCATAACTTTGGAACCATCAGAAATGCCTATTCGTCATGGCATACCTTGTATATTAACTCATCATTCCTTCGTAACTCCAAACTGACTCCAAGCTAACGGTAAAGTTGAACGTGTCAATCAGCCTTTACAAATAGAATTCAGACAGTAGTCATTGAAGGAAGATGTAGAGACAAGAGCTAAATTGTTTGTTGTTACAGTAGCAATTCCATTATTAGTTACTTTCTTTTCCACTCCAGTCATTCATTTATTGTGTGTTTTTCCTACAACACATTGCTATGACTTCCTCTAAACTAGCGCAAAAACTAACATCACACTAACCTTCTATTGTGTTATAACACCCTTCCCTTTGTTTAGGCCTATTTTCATACCAGCTTTCATGCCTTGCCATAGCTAGCCTAGCCCTTCCTTTCCCACATAGGTTTTGTTTATTTCATCTTTTTGCGTAATTCGGGGGAACAAATGTATACAGCATATTAAAATTGTTCCTTGTTTCAACTCTACAAATGATAATAAAGCAAAAACTAAAATTGTATGCAAACCCCCCCCCCCCCCATTGCACAACTAAAATTGTACGCAAGAAACTTTATTTTTATCGGGCAACACTTTGGGTTCTTCTTATGAGGGTGAGCAGTTACCATAACTGCATCGGACCTTAAGCCCAGAAAGGCTGTTTACTACATACAACAAGACTCCACAGGAAGGCAAGATGGCAACAAGATGGCCTAAGTAATACGAAATACAACACAACATAACTAAAACACCAAACTCAATCCGTTACACCTTCCCCTCCCTTAAAGCTACAGGGTACTACAACGATAGCTGCCTGAGTCCAAGTAAGACACAAAAACAATAATGGTCAAAGAACCTGCATGGGTCCCTGGACGTAGACTGGCAAACAAAGGCAGTGCTTGCATCATCACTGGATGTTTCCAGCCACCAAGTAATATCTTTGAAAATAAACGAAAAACTTGAAGGCTCACTCTGGCACTTCTCCTGCAACCCTCAATGGCTAGTATACTTTTGCTCTAGTCGGGTATCTTCTTAGACTTTGGAACTTGGAAAGTCAGTGTCGTAGTCGAACGTTAGGAGGTAGTATACAAATTGCCATAGGAATTGAACGAATCGCGGATCAAAGCATAAAATGAGACATGTAAAAGTCAGGAAAAAGCAACAGCACTTAGCCATCATCAATAAGTCTCACATCCGCAAAATAGCAGTACCTTATCCTTTCTGAATACTTCTACCATCCACTGTTCACCACTATCCCACCTCTGTCACCAATTACAACGCTTTGGGTTCTGCTTACGATGGTGAGCAGTCACCATAATTGCATCGTACCTTAAGCCCAGTAAGGGTATTTACTACACACAACAAGACTCCCTAGGAATTCAAGGCTGAACTACGAAAAACAACACAACATAACTAAAAGATCAAACTCAATACGTTTCTTACGAAAAAGATCTTTATTAACCGTCAAAATTAAGTTTGTCAGAATGAAAAGCAACAGCAACTATATAATAAGGCATATGCTGACAAACTTCGACATGCGACGGAAGATAAACTTAAAATTGAAGACATATATATATATATATATATATATATATATATAAATTCTTTTATAGATATAGTTCCATAATTGCATAATCTAATTCAGTATCAGAATGTTTGGTTTAGATAGTAGGTGAGGATGGCAACAGAAATATCATTTACTCCTTTCGTGTTCTTCTGAGCAGTAAATATTGAAGTAGAGATAGTAGTAAATTTTTGGCATTTACAAGCAACCAGTTGCATATCTAAATATGATATTTCTTCAATACGCTAGAAAATGATCTAAAATGGGTTAAGAATATCTCAAAATTCTTGGCTATGCAAATCTTGTTTTTCTCAAAAAGTGCTGTCCGAATGTTTATAGGATCAATTCATGGTTCAACGTCCTTTACAAAATAAGCAAAATTCTGCGTAGCTGAGAAGAGCAATAGCATAATTTATACAAATATTCGGAGTATCGCTGCTCAAGGAATGAAATAATTGAATGTTAAATGAAATTTAATTGCATTTGAATAGCATCGATAGAAGAGAGAACCGTAATTTAACAAGATGCTACATTAAAGTTATTGAGGTTGGTTTGTTCGTTACTTTAACTTTTCGAATCAATTGTCTTGCAGGAAATGAAAAAGAAACAAACAGTATCTGAAGAACAATTAAGAGGTATAGGGCACTGTAACATATAGTTACACATTTGTCATTATTACAGTTACATACAGATTCAGTGATTATCAAGGCACTTGCCTAGAAAAGGATGGCGACAAAAATAGAGATATTCCTTCCCTTGATCTTCCCTTTGAATTGAATTTTTGTATAAGCTTCAATGTATCACTGCCTTGCTGATGATGGCATATGGATGAGTCAAAGTATCTAAGTCTTCTCAAGTATACTGACTATGTAGCTCTCAACTAAATGTGTCGATCTAATTTATCGAGTGTACAAAATGAAGATATCGAAGTTTCTTACAGATGAAGAAATGCCTCTATGCCTCTATGCTTTGTCGCAATCTTTAATCGAAAGTTCTTCCTCAAAGCTACGTTTTTCCACAACTAAACCATCTACAGCACGAAAAAGTGCGATAATGAAGTTCTGTAGTACCAACAGACTTTAAACCATCTACCTAGATAACAGTACCTGCACTTTTTGCAGATATTGAAGTTTCTCTTAGATTAAGGTTTATCACTGCCTTGCTGATGATGGCATATGGATGAGTCAAAGTATCTAAGTCTTCTCAAGTATACTGACTATGTAGCTCTCAACTAAATGTGTCGATCTAATTTATCGAGTGTACAAAATGAAGATATCGAAGTTTCTTACAGATGAAGAAATGCCTCTATGCCTCTATGCTTTGTCGCAATCTTTAATCGAAAGTTCTTCCTCAAAGCTACGTTTTTCCACAACTAAACCATCTACAGCACGAAAAAGTGCGATAGTGAAGTTCTGTAGTACCAACAGACTTTAAACCATCTACCTAGATAACAGTACCTGCACTTTTTGCAGATATTGAAGTTTCTCTTAGATTAAGGTTGGTTGTAGCTTTATTGATAAATTGCCTGTTGATGGAAGAAGAAGCAACTGATCACAACTTAGGTGACTATCCATGTTTTACTCAGTTATGAACAAAAAATAATTCTTCGCAATCATTCTGAAATTAAGGTAAGATTCCCTAGTTTTAGCTCGATGAGTATGTGAAACCAAAGATCCACCTTGAGAGAAACATTCCTCATTCTTGCTAAGCCTCATATTCCTAACTGCAATGAATTTTTCAACAAAAAATTATGAAAATATACAACAAAATAGGACATTTCATTTAAATAGAGCGTCTGATCGTCTCAGATCTGTCATGGTAAGTGGAATAAACAACTTAAAATGACAAACGTAGTTAAGTGCTCTAAGCACGCCCTCTGGTATGCTTTCAGGTCATTGATTTCAAATCATTTCTTTTTATTCAATGTCTGTCTGATTTATCTTTTGCAGAATTTCATGACGCCTTCTGCGCATTTGATCGAAAGCAAGAGGGTTATATTGTGAACAGTGATATCAAATTGGTTATGCGCTCACTTGGCTTCAACCCTACTGAAAGGGAGGTCGAGAACATGTGCATGAAAGTCGATATGGACGGTCAGCATCTCTTTTGAATATAGTAGATCATAGCGTATTATAGCGCGCCATTAACAATTTGGTACCTTGGATAAAGAGGCCTGCAGAAGTAAGATGTGTGGGAGGTGTCACACCCTTCTCAAGTTTCGCAGAACAGTTGATAATCCTTTTGCTCTTCCTTAAAAATTTTCGTAGTGATCATTTCTTGTAAGGGAGCGGTCATTATTTATGGTCGGGGTGGGGACTGAAGAGAAAATGTTTTGTGCCCTCAAAAAAATTTTACCCCACGATTTGAGTAAGTCAAATTTTATTTACCCCACCAAAGGAAAATAGTAAAACAAAGGTGCATTCATGCTTAAATATGGTATATGTTTTTACACTACCCCTGTGGTCAAAAATCATTCTTCTACCCCACCTTTTGGTGCTTATTTTTTTCAGTTACCCCACCATTTTATCTTCAGTCCCTATCCCGGTCATAAATAATGACTGCTCCTTAAGTAACTATAGGCTGTTTGATACGGCGAGCAGTGCCGTGCCGTGCCAAGCGATTTGTGGTTGGTTTAGCACTGTACGATCAAATAAAAGCAAAGACGTACCCGTAGTTGAACTATTGACAAACCAAGTGCCCACAGTTCTGGTACATCACAAATCGACATATAAAATAGCCCCTATGGTGTCTTGTCGGTAATTATTTGCTTTGTAGTTAGTTAGAGCGCCTTGTTCAAACCTATCGGTAAACTTCTTTTCTGCGCCATCCACTAAAAATTCTGGCGCTTTATCATTCCTATAGATAGTACTGTTGATTTGTTCATTCTATCATTGGCTAGTCTTCAGTCCTTCGGCATGTCACTGTATTGACAGTAGCTATAACATAAAGGTAAAGGTTAGTCCCACATACAATTCCATACGTTGGGGAGTGCCTTTTGGAGAGGACACTTATGCTGAGCCGCAGGCATAGTGAGGTAGGGTGGCCAGTTCATTTCCTCGCAGCCTTTAATTTCCCTAGTATTGCCACTGGATACCCATTTGCTTCTGGGTGGACAGTGAGCGAGCGTCCCAACCATGATCCGAGGGTTCGGCTCGAACCATCGATGTTTGCTCAGCAGCAAAGCACCCTAACCACTTGGCCATTCGCCCATAGCTATAACATACAAACACCTTTAGCAACTATTTTTGTCTTCCCAAGAATCTTCTATTTATTGAAAGCCAGCAAAATAGCCACGGTACCTTTTATGGTACAGAATGAAATAACAGCATGTTATGCATTAAAGCATTATCAATGACAGAACGAACTAACCAACAGACCTATCGATATGACTAATAAAGCACCAGTAAGCGAAGATTGGCTGGAATGTAAACTGAAGTTTCTTCGAGTTCTTAAAGCTTGTATCGAGGAGGCTTTATAGATTAACATGTGATAAGCGATATCAACTGTTTACTATCTATAAATCATGCCACCTTTCTCAATTGCATGTACAATTCTCTTCTCTAGCCAATATTCACTTTTATGGCGGTAACACACAGGTGCTAAGTACTTTGAGCTCTATTATAGCCATTTCAAGGACTACATTGCTATTCAGTTTTAAGGTGATATCTTAAGATTCCAAAGTTAAGCATTGCAGTAGGATAAGATTCCAGCTTCAGATATTGATTATGTGCATAATACAATACTATTGATGATAAATATGACGACGGTGATGAAGATTACTACAACAATCGCAATAATAGGTGATGATAATAACGACTTTGGAGATCACTTCTCTTATCTTCTGCTCCCAAAGAATTTGTGGGATATTTTTATCCTTAGAATAGGTGGTTTCTAGTAATTTATTGCGTTTTCAGATTTCTCTATGTTTTCCCATAATAATGGTATAAATTTCAACATGAATATTGTAGGTATGAAAACAACGAATATCACCTTATATAAATATAACCTAACAAAATATATGCATTACTTTGTGTTTTAATTGTTTTATGAGCATACAAAAAACATGCTTTTAACAGCAAACTGCCTTAGGAAAAACAATCGGGTACTTTAAGTTAGGAACTGGCCACCCTACCTCACTATGCTGGCGGCTCAGGATAAGTGTCCCTCTAACGGGCACTCCCCCAACGTACGGAATCGTACATGGGACTCACCTTTACATTACCTTAAGCTATTCATTCTGCTATCTCTTATCCTTTTCACGATTTAGGTAACGGGCAAGTCGATTTCAATGAATTCATTGACCTCATGTTGGAGCTTGAGAATCCAGAGTTAGATCAACAGAACTTTCTAGATACCTTTCGAGCATTTGACAACACAGGCAAAGGATACATACAGTCATCATTGATACGAGAAATTTTATGTGATGTTATGGGACAGCGTGAAAAAGATAGAGAACACGTGTTCAATGTTTTTCAGTTGAACAGAGATCGTAAAGTCTCATTTGAAGGTACAGTAGGCACACTCTTAAACCTTGATCAATACATCCAACTTGTCATCCAACATTTTGTCCAACATTTCATGCAACATTTCATACAATATTTCATCGAACAATTCATATAACATTCCAGCCAGCATTTTATATAACATTTCATGCAACATTCCAGCCAACATTTCACACAACATTTCATCCAATATTTCATATAACTTTTCATCCAACATTCCATACAACATTTCAGCCAGCATTTTATGCCACATTACATACAACATTTCATCCAACGCTTCATCCAACAGTAATGCAACATTTCATCCAACATTTCATACAACATTTCATCCAACTCTTCAACCAGCATTTATACGACATTTTATCTAACATTTCATACAACATTTCAGCCAGCATTTTATATAACATTTCATCCAACGCTTTAACCAGCATTTATACGACATTTTATCCAACATTTCATACAACATTTCAGCCAGCATTTTATATAACATTTCATACAACATTCCGGCCAACATTTCATGCAACATTTTATCCAACGCTTCATCCAACAGTTACAGTATGCAACTTTTCATCCAACATTTATGCAACATTTCATCCAACATTTCATACAATATTTCATACAACATTTCATCCAACACTTCATAGAACATTCCATCAAATATTGCTTACAACATTTCCAGCATCTAATAATTCCTGCTCAGTGAAACATTTAAGAAGTCTTTAAGAACTTTCCACGCATGACCAAAAATGAAATTTTGGATGAAATCCTGAATATGATGGTCAAGTGTATCCAACATTTCAAAAGTAGCCATTGTTTTTGATTTTGAGCCAACTTCATCCAACGTCGCTTCGCAAATTTTGGGTGATCCTACATGGGTAGCCAATCCCGTCCAACAATTCATCTAACACTTGTCTTCAGGATGTTGGATGAAATTTTGGATGCGTTTGGCAGGACATTTGTCCACTCTATATATTCTTTGGCATATTCTTCTCCGGCCATTTTGAATGCTCATACCAGGCAGGAATATACACATCTTTCAAACAACAACACCAACGAAAGTTGATTTGATCTATCAATCATTCTATCATTCAGTCAGTCATTTAAGCCAATCCGTTCATGATAATTGAGGTATTTTATTTTTTTTAGAATTCAAACTGATGATTGCATCAACTTGATTTTGCTACCTAACTTAACATATGAGGAGAACTTTGGAAATATTCGTTAACTAAATGAAAATTGTAGTTAATAATCGACTATCATTTGACGTATAAGCAGTGGAGCTTTTTTAGACAAAATGCTTTTAGAGGCATAGTATTTAACTTATGATAATAAAATATGAAAATAAAAAAGAGCTGAATGGTAAAATAAGTTCAATGATAACTTCACAGTTTTTCGGTACAAAGGTATCAATTGATAATTCTCGTTTACAGTAAGATGAATGTACTGTATAGATATTTAATGGCTTCGAGTATTATGTTTCTATTAATGGCTGTCATGTATTACTAGCATCTTTTCACCTATCGTTCCTGTCTCTAGACAAACTCTATGGAAGAGACTCAGACATTGCACTGTGTAACAAATGACTGGCTGCATATTAAGCATTTAGGGGTAGCTAATTCACATCCTAGCTAAAGGTTATACGTTCTTACTTGCTACCTGACAAAATATTTTTCAACTATTGTAGCCTTTTATAGAATGATTCTGTATTGGTAAATCACTCTTTATGACGTGGCTTTTAAGAAATCATATAATGAGATACATAGACTACTGAAATACCATCGTTCACGTACACAGATGCTTCCTCACTACCATTCCATCAGTTTAATCCTCCATTTTCTCCCTCTAGTGCCTAGCCTGATACATTGTTTATCTCCGTTATTATTGCGGATGACTCTAGTAGAGAATTGAAAGTCTAATATTTATTATTATATCATAAATATGAATGTGCCCAATTTTATCCTACTGGCTTGTGTCAACTTTAACCGGAATACATCAAGAATATTAAATAGTTATAAAAAGAAATGTCTCCTTTCTATCGCTGTTTTTATTTTGAATTTTATTCTAGAGCTGTGTTTCCTTTCATTAAAGACTCCTCTAATGCAGCAGGCATTCTAAGTTGCTTATTGAGCCTACTGTAAGATAGCAGTTTTAGACC
Organism: Mastigias papua; assembly: GCA_964019165.1. Taxonomy (NCBI): domain Eukaryota; kingdom Metazoa; phylum Cnidaria; class Scyphozoa; order Rhizostomeae; family Mastigiidae; genus Mastigias; species Mastigias papua. Next base: position 11,412,438 of record OZ025269.1, read on the forward strand.
AGAAATTAGCAAGGATGATTTAAACTTTACATAGAAATACACTATGACGGATAATACTTTACGCAACTTGTTGATTTACCTATTTTCAAGAAAGAATGTGACCAGTTCAGGTTCAGTAAAAGGAATTTACCTTCAAGTTTCAGCAAAGGCCCCATAGTTACCTGAATACCGACAAGCCATAATCGTCACATGTCAACTTTTACCGAAGAGCCAAAAATTACCGAAGTCTTTTTCAAAAGTGGCACAGTCTGACAACTCCATGCCTCCTGGTTTGGCAAGGCCAATATCCCTTGATCTCATTCTACGCTTTTTACGAAAATTATTCATTATTAAATGCTAACTGAATGAAGGCCAGTTAGCAATATATATTGTTCATCGAACATGCATCAAAGCTCTGTCCTAGACAAGTTATCTCCACATTACTCAGATGCACTTTTTGCTATTCTTCCAACACTGCTTTGCTTTGATGACAGGGGGATCTCTTCCATAGCATTTCATAAAAGGGACAATAATCTGGCGAAAGCTAGGAATCGGGTATATTGTATATACCTCTGTATCATGTCGTATATGCAGCCTTGTTTATATATTCGTCATACACTGCAGTCTCATTAGATGTATGCCTGTTTCCATACAACATGATCTAGCTAAACAGTTATGCAGCAATGGCCTCAAACACCAGACAAGAACTGAAATAATCTTGACAGGAGATCAAAGTTGAGGAACTTTATTAATGAAAATGGGAAGCTCCTTAGTTTCCCCCTACCATCAGTTCCCTTATGCAAATAATAGCATATTTTTCTGTTTACCAGTTTCCTAATAAAATTTCAACAAATTTTAAGGTAACGAATGTTACGTGGCAATACCACTAAAAGATCTAGTATAGATGTGATGGTGGCTAGCGGAACTAGGAAAGTCCATAAAATGAGACAAAGCTTCCTTTCGCGAGCTTCTGCTTTCAGGTAGGAAAACTGATGACAAAACTTAAAGACTGGCAAGCATTTTCATTCAAAGAATCACTTGCCTCTTCATGTTCACCTGAAATTTTGGTCACTATTTGGTATTACACGCTTTTACGAGGCTCCCAACTAACTTAATGCCTGTTTCTTCAACTACCTAATTTTTGAGCCCATTTGACCACAAATACCAGGTTTAGTTGAGCATTTACAGCTATAGACATTGCAAGTGTTAAGTAATAAGACAGGATAATGAAAATGCTGCAGTTTTCAAAGGACGCCTCTCTGTGAAACATGTACTGCATGGAGTTTACCTAATGCATGCAAATTTGACTGCAATGAATGGTACCAGCTTTCTAATTTTCAGTTGTTTGCTTGGATAAAGTAAGAGAGCTTGCAAAGCTTCTTAGCGATTTTACCAGTAGTAGTATATAAGTATAAGCTCCTTAAAATTTTTTGACCATTCTATATGTATGTTCCTTACGAAGGGCTAAAAAAGAATACTTATATTATGTCAGAGAAGCATGAAAACAACACTTTTTGTACTTCAGATAGGCTCTAAAAAGTTAATCCACGAGCCACTTGCAAAACCTTTATGTGACATGTAATGAGCGTGGTAAAAAATTGCTAAGTCATATAGCCTTCAACAGTCTGTTGGTACTACAGACTTCCATTACTGCACAAGTAAGCAGGAACATTTTTTATGAACTTTTTCAATCTTTTCATGCAATACTGTAATGATAACATAAGCTTCGAGCCATCCATGTTCCTCTTGACAACAGAACGGAGCATCAATGGTTTGAACTGAACCCTTGCAGTAGCCACAACAAAAGCTAATCTACGCCTACTATCTAACAATAATACAAAGTAAGTAGCTAGAGATACATGTACAGATATTTACAATGTTTACAATGTCTAAGTATCTTCCACGTTTTTAGTGCATGTCCAAGAGCCAAACCTGAGCTACGAAAGGTCGGCATATTCTACAGTTACACTCCTCTCCTCTCCATGCCCTGATTACCCTTTTGAAACTGGAGAGGGTATCTTACTGTTTTACATTGTTGGAAAGTGTCTACCATAGCCTGCACCCATAAATGATATTGTTTCTAGCCCATAGCATGTAGTACGTGCTTTTGGCAAGGATAAGTTATGGCGGCCTTAAACCCATAAGACACCTGTTTCTCGACAAATATTTATTTCGTAGTGCTAGGATTGAGGTTCAGTTTTTGTCTTGAACACTTCAGTCATTAGCAATTACAAATTCCTCGTGTGAAATGGAGTGGTATACTGCCTCAATGTCCACCCAGTAGCAAATAGGTACCCGGTGGCAACATTGGGGGAGTTGAATGCGACGAAGAAAGGAACTGGCCACCCTACCACGTTGTGATGATGGCTCAGAAGTGTCCTCTCAAGACACTACCCAACGTACGGAATCGTACATGGCACTAACCTTGGTCTTTATCTTTTTCTACAGTAGTATCATACAGCCTTTTTTACCAGGATATTACAACTGTCAACTTCAGGACAGTACATAACTAGAAATGCATGCGATATTAGACAAGATTTTATGGGAAAAAACAAGAACCACTACCCAATAAAAAATTGACAATAGAAGGGCAAAATGAAGGGAGCAAGAAGTTTCTGGGTGCAAGGACCTTTCACAGTCTTTTATAACGAGATATAACTTGAAGAATATCCACAAATGATTAGGCAGTAGTAGAAAGGACTTTCGTTTTTCCAAGATGTTGGCAAAATTTTTAAAAAATCAATATTATTTTACAACTAATATACACAACTGGATCACACAAAGCTTTTTAAACCACTGTCCGTCAACATTTATTCATTCGTCTAGCAGTGACTCCGTATTGTCTCGATTTGCAGCATATTTGATAACTGACAGATATAAACATCTCAAGATTAATCTTTAATGATTATATTATCAATTCAATGCTACCTTCTTTGAGACTTGTCTAGACCTTGCGATATGGCTGTGCAAAGTCAATTTTTCTTAATAAAACTTGCATTTGCCAACTAGGAAATTAAACGCAGTCCTATTTAGGAACTTTCCAAGTAAGCAAACGTTATGGTGATTGTATAATCAAGTAAACATTATGCCGCTTGGCGTGGACAGTTCTGCGATAATTCACGTTAAGAACATGCAACTACTAATAACTGAGATATTTAAGACACAACATAGCCTCAACCGAACATTTATGAAAAAACATTTGCTACTAAAAAGAAGACGTATGATCTCATGAATCAAATGAACATCTTATCAAGCTTCCAAGACCACGAACTGCCACTTTTCGAGAAAAAAAGCATCTCATTTATTGGGGGAAAGTTGTGGCATGAACTGTCTCTAGAAGCAAAGGAAGCTGTAAACTTCAGTCAGTTTCATTTCAGTCAGTTAGTAAAATTCGGGATCCTGGCCTTCTGATTGGTCAATAAGGCAGAAGATTCCCCAATTGGGGATCGCGCTAACAGCCAATCAAGATTTTTCCACTATGCTAATACTCGCATAAAAAGCTGGAAAGGAGAAGAATGTAGCTGTCCTTTATGTGGGTGCTACATGGCTCAGTTTGGCTTTATTTGGTAAAAAGAACATAACGCTAAAAAGCTTATTGCGCAAAACAGAAAACTTCACTCGTATATTTCATTTACATGGACTTTTTATGTTGGACTGACAGCTGTTTATAATTACTCATTTGTAAAGAAGACCTAAATTAGCTCTTATAATTAGCTATATTATTTTAACCTACAGTGAATACATTGATTATATATCATATATAATATATACTGTTGATACCCATGTTTTTTTGTATCTATTAGTAGTGTCGAGGAGCGGGTCTGAAGTTTCAAAACAAAGTAGATAGTATTTCTGAATATATGAGACTGAATACGTTGAATGCCAGTTCAGAAATTAGTAACAGAACAAATAGCACTGAAATCAAATGGCTTAGTAATAAAGACAGCAAAGCAAACAAGATCATTTTTCAGAGGTATTGCTATTGATCTACGATTTGGGAGACCAATTGAAAGCTAATAATTAGGCAAAGACATGTATATTATCATCATTATTACAAAAATATTTACAGTTGGTATCATGCATAGTTAATTGACCTAACCCAAACCAACTATTTACATTACAAACAGCAAAGTTTTCAAATTGTTATGCTGCTAGCATTGTAACCTCTTTTTGTTTAATTATACATCTTGCAGTTGCATTTTTCCCCATTCCATGATCTAACTATTCTTATAAATATCGCAGTAGAGATTACGTTCTTGTATGGCATCTGGTAGCGTATTCCGAAGGTGAGTACCTCAGTATACAAGGGAGCTAGCTCCAAATGGTTTTTTTATTAGGTATCTGTAATAGAGTTCTTGTTCGTACTTCATGTTGTATGTGCCTGTTTTCAAAGAATACCCACATGAACGACGGATTTCTTTTCGGCAATTAAATATTTGAAGCATCAATTTTTGCAAACTTTTTGTGTGAACTTTTCGATAATATGTTCTTCTAAGAAGTGCTTCAAAATGGCGCATTGAAGTCATGTGTAAAATTTTGAATGCTCTTTTTGAACACGGTCTACCCGATTATTGGAAATCTTCCCATCATGCATCCAGATCAAGGACAGTAGCTTAAATTCGACATTATAAATGTATTGTGGAGTATCTTACTCCTTTTTTTGTTCAGAAAAGAGGACCCCCTTGAAGAAGCATTGACTTGCCTGTTCGCTGTCAGACAGAAGGCTGTACTATTGTAGCCAAATTTCAGTTGGGAGTCACTAGTGATTTAACGATGTCCGTAAGGGGAATGATTTACCATTAATTTCGGGGAAAATTTTAGGCTGTTCTCTACCCCATAAAACAGTAACCTGAAAATTACTGGGGTTAGCTGCCATATAACTATCTCTGAACCAGTTAAGGGTGATAGATAGGTCTTCATCAAGTTTTATTGTCACACTTTCATTATCTTTCCCATTCGTACAGATTGTAGTGTCATCCGCAAAATTATGAATTTCCAACACTTTTATTGCAAAAAGTAGATCATTAATAAAGATATTGAAGAGTCGTCTAAGAAATGACCCTTGTGGAACACCTGATTTGATCTCTAGCTATTTCTAAACTCGGACTCCACTTTGACGAGTTGTTTTCTATTCGGAAGGTACCTTTGAATTAATAGTAGTCTAGATTAGGTAAATCCATAAGTCACAAGTTTAGCTACTATAAGATCGTGGGGTATGCCGTTATATGCTTTTGAAAGATCCATAAGCGTCATTTCCACAATCCTCTCATCAGTTAGGCTCTTGCGATCCATTTCTGAGTCTGAATTGGGCCTACTCTGCACTATGTCTATCTCTGAGTGCATAATAATTTAAAAAGGAGCTTGTAAGCAAATGGGCAACTTTGTTTAACTATCAAGTGGTCACATATTTTCCGAACATTTGGTTTACAAAAGTGTCCAATATTCGAGGCAGTTATCAGCAATAGTGTTACTAAATCTGAAGCGCCACCGCTCTAAAATTTCGGGATAAAGCACAGTGTCGTTTTTTCTTTTCGGAATTGTCTTGTAAATTTGTAGCTGATTTATCTTTAAAATATAAATAGCAAATATAAATGAAACTATATACAATGAAATATCTACGTGAGACTTTGCTAAGAAACATTCTGAAGCTGATTTTCAAGACCTTCTATGAAAGATATGCAGAACAAAGATACAGCTCATATAGCAGAAAAAGTATATAAACCAACTGGGAACTTTCCTTCTTAGAGAAGTAGTTGCTCAGAACCAAATACGGAGTGTGCCCGTTTAACATCTCTTAAAAGGTGCATATAAGGAACATCCTTCAACCCTGCTAATGCCATATGACTGATCTTTTATGGGATTTAATGAATAACTGGAAACGTTTCTAGGCCTTAGTGACAACGCTTGACTCTGTCATATCACTGCCATATAATTGACGCTAACAACTAACATTACTGTAACAAATCCTTAATCTCCTGAAGCAGATAATAGTTATAGTAGCACAAATTTGTCGTTACCATCATTGCTTAGCCATTGTTATGAATGAATAAATCACAATAAATTTCCTATATTCAGTCACTCCCAAAGATCTGATTTAAGTTACTTTACTAATTGTTGGTTCAAGATGACAAAGAATTCTTCAAAGCTTACCATCATACAGGTAGGCTATTTCACCTTGCAACACAACATACTCTGTTGAAGCTGAAAGTGAAGTGAAGCCACAAAATCACAAAAATACACAGGGACGATTGCAAGCTTCCCAACTATAGGCCCTCTTTCACCAGCACAATCATCCATCAAGACAGGAACCCCTTATCCAGTATACAGGGGGGCACTGGTCAGAAATATGCGGGAGTGGACAGGTGATCAGTAGGTTGCTCGCAACTTCAAACAGGATGCTCCCTCTGAAGTGCTGAAGTGTCTCTTTTTAAAAGATATTGCAAAGAGTACAATGATGAAAAAATGTTTCTTACAGTGCGCTTTTTAAGTCCGCTTAGATTGCAAACGTTGCAAGTAATGAGGAAGTAATAGGAAACATAACCCAGCCCCTACAGGCTCATTTCTTTCATCGATTTTGAGCGAACTAAAAAATAGACCTGCGAAACACAAGTTGCATATATTATCTACCAATGTTGTTTGTCTGTTCGCGAATAATTCTCGAGCATTTGGCTTGTCAGCCTTAAAGATCCGAGATTCTTGCAAGGGACCAGGGCTAGTATTCTTTAGTAATCTTGTCATTTTTGTAGCTATTCACTTGAACGTCCAGATCAATTTATGAAGCAAATATAATCACAACTTTAATTTATTTTTGTTACGTAACAATATGCAAAAATTATCTCTATATTAACAAATTTCCATTTCAACTAGCATTATACGTTTTACTTTTCCTTCGTGTTGCTATTCTAGCCTTCATGCTACTTCAAGGAGTAAACTAAGAAATTTTTATAAATTCGCAGTTTTTTCAAAATTTATGCTGATTTCGTTTTCGGTCACTGGTGTTTTCAGCCAATTATTTACAAGGATGCCGTAAAATATAACACAAATTTCACTTATGTAGGTAGCCTCATACCCAACAGTGAGTTTGCATAAAACCCCAACATATGCACTTCCTTTGTTTTTCTCATAAATTTAAAAATTCGAAATCTATTCTCACTGAGGAGGTTGCCAAAAGGCAACGAAAATCATGTGAAAAAGTAGAGACAGAGTAAGTGTGTTTTTTAATTATGGATGTTTAATGTAAACTCGATGTGCATATTAAAATACCTAAATAGAACTTGTGTGGATTTCTTTTGCAATTAAACCGAGAATTAAACGATGGATGCGGTAGAAATTAAACATAGCAAGCTACCATGAATCGAGCAGCACTAAAGCTCAATGCTACCCAAAGGTTATTAAATTTTAATATATATCATTAGTACACAAGTCAATGTGTGCAAATTGCCATAACCAACTGTCGATAAACCGATAAACTCTGTTTATTAATCAACATTTTCCCCAATCACAGATCCACAGTTTCAAAATGCAAATGCACAAAATGAGTTAGACCCCTACTTATTTTAGGCCCTGTGTTTCATATTGCAAGTTTTATTATCTAATCTCTGACAGACAAATCTGTAACACCATTTAATTTACTGGTTAGCACTACTTCCAATGGATATAACGGTCTGTGTTTTCAGAAATGACACAACAACGCATCTTGTCTTATTTCCAAATTTCCATTCGAATTCATTATTAAAGCTTTGCAAATTGCAATATTCACATCAGTAGCACATCTATACGTTATGTATTGTCTATTGATGTTACTTATTACCTACCCCAAATTTTGACTGTATTGCTCAGAATCTGCATCATCCACACCATTTCCTATCATTTGTTCACATTGACAATCATTTGAGATCTCCCACGAAAGGTATTTCGTGAGAGATCTATCGACAGAGCCAGGGACAGATCTAGTCTAAAATTTGACCGTTGCAATTACTTGCAAAGTTCAGCCACACCCATTATATAAATAAACATACGTACAAACATACATACATACATATATATATATATATATATATATATATATATATATATATATATATATATATATATATATATATATATATATATATATTTATATGTAATATAGTACGCTTGGCTCTGAAGAAGGCATTATATGCTGAAACATAGAGAAGGCCCTAGATGCGTCGAGGGACTCACGGTGGAGTGACCTTAGAATTCTACCGCTATTCTTTTGTGCCTGGATTGCGCAATTGATTAGCTCAGTAGTCTTCTGATCTAAACATCGTGAGTTCGAATCCGCACTGGGCCCAAAATAAGTTTTCCAATTGTGGTAGCCCACTCATGACTTTATATATATATATATATATATATATATATATATATATATATATATATATATATATATATATATATATATATATATATATATATATATATATATATATATATATATATATATATATATATATATATATTTATCAATTTATCTATTTATCCATTTATCTATTTATCCATTTATCTATTTATCCATTTATCTATTTATCCATTTATCTATTTATCAATTTATCTATTTATCCATTTATCTATTTATCCATTTATCTATTTATCCATTTATCTATTTATCCATTTATCTATTTATCCATTTATCTATTTATCCATTTATCTATTTCTCCATTTATCTATTTATCCATTTATCTATTTATCTATTTATCTATTTATCTATTTATCTATTTATCTATTTATCTATTTATCTATTTATCCATTTATCTATTTATCCATTTATCTATTTATCCATTTATCTATTTATCCATTTATCTATTTATCCATTTATCTATTTATCCATTTATCTATTTATCTATTTATCTATTTATCTATTTATCTATTTATCTATTTGTCTATTTGTCTATTTGTCTATTTATCTATTTATCTATTTATCTATTTATCTATTTATCTATTTATCTATTTATATATTTATCTATTTATCCATTTATCTATTTATCTATTTATCTATTTATCTATTTATCTATTTATCTATTTATCTATTTATCTATTTATCTATTTATCTATTTATCTATTTATCTATTTATATATTTATCTATTTATCCATTTATCTATTTATCTATTTATCTATTGATATATTTATATATTTATATATTTATCTATTTATCTATTTATCTATTTATCTATTTATCTATTTATCTATTTATCTATTTATCTATTTATCTATTTGTCTATTTGTCTATTTGTCTATTTATCTATTTATCTATTTATCTATTTATCTATTTATCTATTTATATATTTCTCTATTTACCTGTTTATCTATTTATTTGAAAGGACAGCTGACAAAAATGTGATGCTACAAATGTCATTATTTTCTCAAATATTCTCAGATGTATTACTAGGCAGGAAAAAAACATCAACAGCACCTGTCAATGGAAACACTTTTAGTTTCATTGCATGCTAAATCTAACATTGCAGTATTGATAAGTACAGGGTTAAAATAATCTTGATCAGAGCAATATTAATTAACTTGACTCAGGGAAGCATAGTGATCTCTCTTAGAAAGAATGATCAGTTTTTAAGATAATAAAAAGACATTGATTCAAAAGGAAAAGTTGTAGTTTGTCAGGACACCCTTCTATTTTCTGTATTGGCAAGATGGTGAATCTGAACATGCAGGATAGAGAGCTTGTATTCTTTTAAAAGCCAATTTGAAGTTAGGATTCAATTTGTAATTAAAGAATGCTAGAGAGTGGTAACAGAAAATAGAAAGTGTGAGAATTTAAAGTTTATTGCATTTAATGTTCCCTCAGCAATAGCCCCTACTTCTTCCTGCCCCTGCTTCACACAATCCTAAATCAGCACCTCTCAAGCACACAGCAAATGCATTTTTCAAGCTTTTATTACCATCAGCTATGTGTTGCTGTATAATAGCTGGATGTTTAGTTTAAAACGATGAATTGTAGATTGATGCCTGTATGAGATCTTAACTAAGTGGGCAATTTTCCATTGCCAACCACTGCAACAGAAATTGAATTATAAGCAATTATGCAATAAACTTCTGCCATAGTTATGTAGATAAGAAGTTAAATAGTACTGATGAATAGAAGCACACTACAAAGGTACAAGACCCAATTTAACACTTTACATAGATTTGGCTATAATTATGCTGCAACCTGACTTGCAATGAGACACTACTTCAAAATTCTTTTTAGACAGATAAGCTCAGAAATGCAGTCTACCACAAATTGAATAGGAAAACATAGCACTTTTTAGATTAGCACAAAGAAATTAAACACACTTTTGCATTGAGAGTATACCTGAAGTTAATACCAACAATGGCACTGACAGTTGAGATAGTAGTAAATAAATTTTTCAAATCAAATAATAAAAGTATTAGAAATACTATCAGACCATTTACTTGTAGGATCAAGCTAAACCTCGAGTGAATCACAAGAGTCAAATACATTGCTAAACCAAAGTTATATACTTTATATGATTTAGTAGATCTTTCTTAATACTTAAATCCATTGTGAAGGTGCTACCAAAGGAAGTAGCTTTTTGCACTGGGTGTATTGTGGCAGGAAACCATATCAGATCCTATACTTAAATGCAGACAACCAGCAATAGTACTTGAGGATGTAGTTACTCCCAAAAGTTCCTGATGCATTTTGCTTATGTACAAAAAAGTTATTGCTTAGATTCATTTGGATAAAACTAGGGTGAAGTAATAATTGAGCTAGCAATACCAAAGACAGTCAAAATTGCTAATGAAAGGCATTGAACATCAAACCTTAGAGCGATTAACAGTTTTGTTCAAATTGCTGACATTAGTAAGGATGAAAGTATTAAATAAAATAGAATCTTAACACATACTTGACAGGCTTGTGATTTTCTGATCTTAACGTTTCTAACACTCCTGGAACTACGGCATTGAGGAATGACTGCCTACTAAATCGGGCCAACTGTGGTGTCAAAATGAAGTCAACCATCTTGTATAATAGGAAACAATTTATATTGATAAGTCTTGATCTTAGGTGGTTTTCAACCGTTGTATATTTCTTCAGAAATTTTTGTTGATAGATCGGAGTTACAGCGAGCAGCCATTTTACAAGAATGTGAAACCATTTTGTAGTGAGCCTCGTTATAAGATTTCGCGCCAGAACTTTCGCAACTTCATTTGAGTTTATGATTGGTGGAGGAGCAAAATTTGAAATTGTAAAGTTGCTCACTGTAGCTCGCGCCAAAACTTGGATGTAAATACGAAGTTCTGATTGGTAAAGAGCTAGAATTGGAACTGAACAAGTTGCTTAACGTGGCCCCCGCCACAGAAAAAGCCGATTTGGATTACAGTGGCTCTCGCCAGCTTTTGAATATGAATTTCTTGTAAACTTACTGGTTGTTCTACCCGACAATACTACATCTGATTGGTTCAAAATTGAAAATTAATCGATTCGGTTAATCATTCCATGACAAGCTTCGGTACGAAGAGGAAGGGAACTAATGACTCCAAAGCATTGATATCCCTACTTTCATTCGGCATGTTGGTACTGAAAGTAGATCAAATAAATATGGTACTTGAAATCTGACCATGGTTTAAGCGATGCTCGCAACCCCCTAGATCCGTCCCTGAGAGCTGATTACCACTAGAGTTTTTCACAAATATTACTTGTATTGTTATAATACTAGTTGTATTTTTTTCTTTGATTTCATCATGTTAAGTAACGATGGTTCTCTGTTCCTATGTGTTCCGTTTTCTGTCGCCCCGTCATCATAATTCTAAGTGTAGCATCATCATCATCTCCCACAGTTACTGTCATCATGTTGCTTTACTTGTCTGTGACGTATTGTCTAATCTTCGTATACTGTTGTTTGTTGTGTTGTGTTACCATGCCATTGCATTGCCCCCTTAGTCCGTCATATGTTATAATTATTTTTTTACGTCATGTGTGTTAATATAAATAAAGTATTTAATGTTCTGTGTAGTCAGTCGTTATGTGAAGTCGTCGTTAACAGTTGTCACGAGTTACAGTCAAAGTCGTCGGTCGTGTTTAGAGTTTTCGTGTTGCCGGTTTGGAATTTATTAAGTATTGCCGTGCTGGAATTCGTTCCTTTATTACTAGTTTTGTATTAGAGTGGAAACATTTATCGTTACAAAGAGACTTGTTTATTTGTGTTGCGTCATTTTCTATTTGTTAACCCGTAAAACCCCAGTTATTTTACAGTATTAACTGATAAAGTTCTAGCTTATGCCTAAGACAGAGATTCCATTGTAAGTAGGACCCCAACTTTGTTTCCCCAGTTTTCAACATCTGTTTACTCTTAGCTCACCACAAGATGCAGGCTATTTAATTGCACTAATTGCAGCAGTAGAATATTCAGCTGATAAATCAGATTGTGATTTTGCGTTCAATCCTTATGATGTTATTTACGTACACTTGAATTTATGCACCTACGTCCCGTTCTATTCGTAAAAGCCACATCATAGCGCCGACGCTATATGCATTGTCTATTTTAGCATCAGGGTGTGCAGGTTTAAAATTCAAGCCTAAAAGGACACAAATTCAAGCCCTGATTAGCCAAGTCATCATGGAGGAGCTAATGTGCTTTTGTTTTGAATCACAGTGGTGTCTGTTTATCTGCTTCAATATACATACGTTTTATTATGGCAGGGTGCTCTATTGGGTATTCAGCTAATTATGGTAACTGTCATGTATCTGTTCAATAGCTGGTGATACAGCAGGTGCACTGATATACTGCAGCATTGACTATACTGAGTGGGCCTTCACCTCACATTCAATTGCTGATTGAGCAGGAAAGTGCTATTGCATATACACTTGAATAGTCTATGTTTTTAGCCCGTGTAATAAACCGACAAATGTACGTAGTTTTTCATTTGAATTTCATCTGCACTGCGTGAAGCACTTCTGATCGACAATACTAAAGTTCATGGACATTAATCATGGCAAGTGACATTATGTTTTTACTTTTTTAGAAATTGAGTACAAAAATTTGAAACTTTTAGATTCAGATAGTTAGATTCCTATCTAAGTTGGTAGAAAGTTCTTGGCTTGCACTTTTGCTTAGAATTGCTATTTAAAGCCATAATCATTCAACTTCAAATGTTTCACAAGTTACTTCCTAGCTTATTTGAACGAGTTTCCTTAACATTTTGTCATTTTGAAGCTGAATCTTATTTCGTGTCAAACGAGCTTGCTTTCTTCGTAATAAATCTATCACTCTCCAAGAGATCGTATTCATATGTGCAAATAATTCTTTGTCCATACGGTTGGTCCATATTTACATCTACCAGATATTGTGGGCTTTTTATATAGCAAATTCCGTCCGTGATTTCGCGTGGTTGTGCTTTCTAGGTTGAGCCACACAGACCAAAGTTGTCAGAGGAACAATTAAGAGGTAATGTTACTTTCAAAACAGTAACAGTTCATTTTCCTAGGTTTCCTTCTAGATTAGTTGTTCTCAATTGGGGTCCACATGGACCACCAAGGTTAATGATATTTTTTTAACTCAAACCCAGCTTGCACTCCCATATGTTGACTGGTGGGTACTTCAATCGAATTTCTCAAATCATATAATATCGCTTTGTCTTTCGTGTGTAGTGAGGAACGTTTTATATTTTTCAGAGTTTCACGATGCATTCTGTGTGTTTGACAAGAAACATAAAGGACATATTGGAAACAGTGACATAAAACTTTTAATGAGATCATTAGGCTTTAATCCAACTGAAACTGAGGTTGAAAATATGTGCATGAAAGTGGATTATGACGGTAATTATCAACTACCTCGAATTCAAACTCAAATTCTCGGTGTTTGCAAATAAATGAAGAGTATCATCTCGTAATGATAAAATCGTGTTTCGATGTATCGTGTTTCTTTACTCTTGATCTTGCTACTTCTTGCCAGCTCGTGCCCAATGACTAGCCGTTATGAAGTTATGCAGCCAATAACAGCTATTACTCTCACAAAAATGGAGCAGCTATTGTTACTCAGTAGCAAATAAATGCCTTTCAAGGTATGCAAAAGCATACACTTCAGGAAATGTATATAAGAAGTTATTGATTTTACAGCACAGTAACATCGTTAGTGGGCAAATGTTCACTTTATAATAGCATGAGTAAATGACAGCTTTCATTTTGAGACTCGCATGTGTCCTTAAGACACGATTCTGAGCTATAAATTTAATGAAAACTCTATCTTGGTATGCATATTGCTATATCACAAGAGAAGCCTTTCAGCGAAAAATTTTCCATGCTGCAATTCATTAAATATATTACAGTAAGCATAAAGTAATTACCAAATGCTGCTGCCATGTCTTCTTAAGAAAAAACAATGTCAATACAGGTGCCCAACTACAGGATGGGTCCTACAGGTGTGGACCCTTACTTTTTCCCTAAAAGATGTAAAACTGCAATTTTTCTTGAAGAATTCTGAAAATGTTTAATGTATTTTTATTAAATTGAGCTGTTTATAACCTTTGTTACACATGAAAGTAAAGAAATCCCGAAACTTCCCGTACGAATCCTTTATTTCTTAATCTGAAAAATATTATTTCAGATATATTCTCTTTAGAAGGCTATTTAGTGTGCTCTTTCTTGTTGGTTATTCCCCTGCCCTCAAAAATTCCTAGTTGCACGCCTGCAATAATTTGGCGAAATTTTTCTGCTTCGTGTATCATAACAGTACATAGAATTGACTAACACTGAAGATGCCACGAAGGAGTTAGGCAGTCATTCTCATTAAAGCTTCTGTTGCATGAAGCTAGAAGGTAGGATCACTGAACTTAAAACAATTAGGACTGCAGGTTAATTGCTTGACATGATCTTAATGAAAGTAATTTTTATTACGTTTTAGCCATTTTCCAATTTAACTACAAACTTGCTGTCTTTAACTGACATTCCATACTATTTCATAGGAAATGGAAAAGTTGACTTCAACGAGTTTATCGACCTCATGCTTGAGCTAGAGAACCCCGAGCTGGACCAGCAAAGTTATCTGGATGCTTTTAGGGCATTCGATAATACAAACAGAGGATATATTAACTCAGCATTGATAAAAGAAATACTCCTTGACGTAATGGGACAAAGGGAGAAAGAAATTCAACACATCATCAACGTTTTTCATCTAGATAGAGAAAGGAAGGTTTCATATGAAGGTAAGCTAATGCAAATATGATAAACTTACAACAGACATGATTAGTGACAAAATTACACCAGAGAGAATAGTTGAAACCTTGTGGTTTGTATAGTCAAATTACTACTCAGTATGTGTGAAACTGACGGTTTTTCAGCAATGGAGTATCTTGTTTACATTTTCATATATTATGAGCAGAATATTGATATGGTAGGCCTGGTGGGTCAACTCTCATTGTCAAGTGTAAGCACCCACGTCTGAGGTTCTAGAAAATAGACCTTAAAAATAAACTTTTCCTATATTTTTTGGTGATTTTTCTCAAAAACACCCCTTTTTCAAACTTGTACGTTCTAGGTTTGGCATGGAATTGAACCCCTTTCTCGGAGATTTTAAAGACACGGGTGCTTACACTTGACAATAAGAGCTGGCCCACCGGGGTGGTAGGATTCTGGCTGGGTTCATTGCTTTGCTATCAATAATTAATGCCACAGCCGTAATGGGGTAATATCACAATATTACTTTTTTAAATATCACTTACGAATTTAAAGAACGACATTGTACTTAGTTTGCACCATAAACAGCAGGAAAAGACACTGGGTCATCTGGTCCCAATTTCCAATGGTCCTTAATATTCAATATATCTACAAGATAATCAAAGGTCATCTCACATTAGATGTCACGTCTTTTACAGGAAGTAGAGATGTATAATTGGACAGTTTTAAATGTCCAACATAAATAAATATAAATCTATAGAATAGACAATTACAGATGTCCAATAATTCTTGACAGCTAATGTGAGATGAGTTTTTAAAACTATTAATCAAAACAACAAAGAATGAAAAGAACACATTACCTTCATGCATTGCAAAAACTAAGTTAGATATTGTCATACTAAAACTTTGTAAATAGTAGATACTGGCTCCTTGAACAGCTCTGATTATTGAATTCAGTAGGTTTGGGACCATGCAAATAAACCTGCCTGGGTACTAGCCACTTACTATTACTGTAGCTATACTGTAAGTGAAGATGTAACCACCCGAGCTGCTTATTCACAGAATCAATGTAAAGAATGCCTCTAATGTTTATAGAAATGGTGATAAAAAGAGTAACAGAGATTCCAAAAGGTTTCTTTGACTGGGGAAATACCCATGCGAAAGATTTATATGTGTAAGACTGATAGCTATAGTTGGTTTTAGAAACTCTGAAGGGGAAATTTGAATGAAGGAATTATTATGAGCTTTAAAACTAAAAAGTGATTTGTAAACTGAGGGGCCATAACATTGCTACAATGATTTCCATGGTTGCCCTGAATGCAAAAGGGTTTAATGTTTTTAAATGAGTAACATGTTGTTGTTGCTATTGTTGTTGTTATTGTTGTTGCTATTGTTGTTGCTTACTTTAGTTTGAATAGGCTGTTATATCTAGCATTTTCAGCTAATTTAGGCCTACTGTGCATACCGCATCCAGGCATGGGACCCCTAGTTTGACGTCCCTTCCGAAGGATGGCGGAGTGAATTGCTTTGGTCATTTATTTGGAAATTCGCCCATCAAGTTACTTATCTAACACAGCCAAGCTTAACTTCAACTAGCTAACGGACGCTGGTCTGACTGCTTGGCCACTCACCTCACTTATTTAAATCATTCAAATTTCTGCTAGCTTCGAAAGCAAAAAGTATGTTTAAAGTTCAGGCTAATATCAACTCCATTTTGCGTTCTATACGCATATATCATGTTATGTGTTCACGTGTCTGTGGATAAAATAGCCAAAGTTCTAGCTTTGTGGATATAAATTCTTCTCCATAACCTATTGCGTAAGTTTATCTCATATGGAAAGTGATGTAATACTCATGGGTTGATTTCTTGAAACAGTCTTATACAAATATTCGCTCGCTTTTTCTCCATTCGTTGGGTATTCCTATTCAGATAGGCATTAAATATCTCCTCTGCGCACCTTTAAACCATGATGTATCGGTAAATCTGCAACACATAATCAGTGCATGGCATTGTTTTGCATAACTCTTGAATTTGATGTGCAGATTAACATGTCTATGCATATCTGGGAATAGGATAATCAACATGAGCGGGAAGAAGAATTTTGTCCCTGAGACCTAACTCATTTGTAAAAGTTACTTTCAAGACGTACACCCTAAACATCCATGTTAACTTTGAACATAGGCTCACAGCTAGGGGGCTGCGTCCCCCCGCGCCCCCTTCTTCTACACCACTGGTTGCAAAAGTTTAAGTGTTAAGACTGGTCACGGCAAGATTCAACAGAAACCCCCCTATGAAACTTTTGCTGTAAGGATTACAAAGACAATTTATGCGACTTTGGCTTCTTAATCCTCAATTGTTTGCAGTGATAAGCATACTTGAAATTGAAACTTCTTTAAGGTTTTTTTCGTTAGTAATAGGAGTACCTTAGATTCTTTGGTATTCAATAGGTAGGTTCTTAAAAACCTGCCTAAAATTAACAGAACCGTAATGAAATCGTCTTCATAATCGAGTTATCATCAGAATAGAATAGAGTTGGAATTGTCTGTGACATGCTGAGAAAATTTCACAATGGTAACCCTTTTTCGTAGTCCTCATCTTCAAATGTAACTAAATCTTGAACCTTTAAGCTTGTTTCTACTTTCTCGCCTATTTCAGCAATTTTTCGTTCATTTTGTAGAGTTCAAATTAATGATAAGCTCAGCCCAATAAAACATCACACAATGGATGCAGTACCAGCAACTAAAGTGAATATTGTCTATGGCAAATATATCGCTAAGTGAGTGACAGGAATATACCGCAGACAATTCATAGTAGTTTTGTAAAATTTATAGAATTTATTAAACGCCATGTATTGTAAACAAATGTGATTTAGCAAGTATAGATCACCGTACATTTCATTTTTGAAGAAAACTAGTTTTCTAATCTTCTCTAATTTTTTAATTCTCATTGCTTCATTGTTAATTATTAATATACTCGAAGAGCTTTATGAATTTATCTCATAAAGAATGCTATAAAAATTCTGTAAGTAGAAATAATTCACCGCTCATAGCTCTATTGCATCTTGAAAGTTAAGGTAATTCCTGCATTTGTGGTTTTATCTTCTAAAATCTGTCTCGTTGCTTTACATTCTTTTATAATAAAAGCACACTTTATAATCAACATCGAAGCTCGATTTGCCAAGAAAAATAAGAACAGCTAGAACATGCTTAGCCTAGTATGAGAATTTTCACACGCAATCAGCTACTCGCATTTTGTTTGGCTAGCAAACTCTGATGATGTTATTACTGAGCATTAGCATTCGTTGTTTATTTGTTCGTTATTTTCAAAAGTACCCCAGTAAAATGTCTGGTAAAGTATATATTTGCATGTAGTTTCTCAAATATTTGCAAAAAGTCACTCTTGAAATAAGAACAAATCTAAAAGCACTTGAGTCATGAAAAATCATGAAATGATCAAGTACATCGAGCATCGAGAAAAATTTCTTGTCCTTATAAAAGATAGAGTGTACCTCAGAAATCAAGGCCACCATAACACTTCTAGTACTACAACCTAGTAGCAGTGTAGTAATAAGTAGTTAGAAAAAGACCACGGCTGGGAAAGCTTGACCTTTTGCGCTCACTTTGAATTTATAAGGGAAGAATTTCGTTGAAGGGAAGAAAGCTCAGTTGGATATCATAGAAACTGCATGCTGTAAGTATTTCTCAAATATGTGAAAAATTCAGACTTGAAATAAGAGCAATTTTAAGAACATTCGAGTCTCAAATTATAAAAAAACTAACAACATTGAGCCTCAGCAAAAATCTTCTGGCTGTTATGAAATAGAAAACTTAAAGGTTACGAGTACATGCCACCCAAAGCAATACTTTTCAGGCAGATCTAAGTCTAACATTATACAAAAAATGCAAATATAATCCTTATCAGAGTTTTCTTTCCCGATATCATTTTATTCTGTAGCTCCCTGCTTCAAAGAATGGCATTCTAATTTAGTCGCCCCTCCCCAATAAATATAGCTACGTTCATTGCTTATACCTGGATTAACATTTTCCAGAGACGATTGTATTTAGCACTTATTATGTATTACAGTGTCATGTCATACGAACTATTTATACATAAAAGACTATCACATACAATTTGTTAGCAGCAGCTTCAAAATACTTTCGATTTAAATTACTGTTGTGATCTTCAAAGTTTATACCTTTTCTTGAATAAAACGTGGAGTGTCAATCTATGTTGGTATCTATCCTGCTTCACAGCTGTTAATTGGGCTATAAACATAGTCTTCGTGCATCAGTGATATAATGTGCTTTCTGTTGATATAGAAGCTTTTAAATCACCTTCCTTACTATACATCTTTGCTGGGAGGGAGGGGGTGGTGGATTCATGACAAAATATACATTTCAAATATAACTGCTAAAAATATTAAATTTAGATTTACTCCATTCCTTTTAAGGAAATGAGATTCTTCTTAAAATCCAAGCAATTTAGCTAAATACATACCATCTTCAGTTTCTTTCCCTATTACAGAATGGCCGCGATGTGATAGAAAATCTACTGCAATCGTTGAAAACAATCGTTCACATTTAACTCAAGTTTTGTTAAAACTTGCCCGTGTAATAAATGGGTTTTAAACCTGAATAAGGCTTTCTGTTATTCAGAGATCAGAATACAAGTTACCCGCTTGATGCCATAGCATGCAAATCTAGAATTCAGCACTTAGCATGATGTACTTAACTTCTCGGAGCAAAAATGTTTTAATATGGAAATTATCGTTAATGCATAGAGGAAAATCCATCCTCTTTCATTATTGCCTTTTTAACCCAGCAGCAAGTCATATGATTTCCTTTTCAATACACAATTTTGTGGCTCTTTAGCCCTCAGATACTACATGATTTTGTGTAAGGAACCTAACTCAAGGCTAACATTCATTTTTAGGTAATACATTATAAGGAACCTACCTGTAGAATGCCGAAATATTTAAAGAACTTATACTACTAAAGAGAATCATCCACTGTTTTTAAGGTTGGGTTGAAGGCTAAACACCTATTACTATTGTCAGTTCAGATTAATTTTCATGGTCGATGAACTGCGATAAATGGTGCTTAACTCTTTGAGCTTTGTCTGCTACTGTATACAAACCATGGTTGCCATTCACAGTTAAACTGAGCGCTTGTTATTACTGAAAACTACACTCTTTGTTTGACAACACTCAGACTAATGTAGCTGTCTTGTGATTGATTTGAATTTTGAACCCGATACTTTCACTGGCAACTTTAGGTATGACACTGTTGCTTTATTTCTTATTGCTAATATCTTGGCAGAAATGGCAAGCATCTTTCAGTTTCTAAGATACTTGAATTTTTTCTTATTTTTGAATTACGGCGCCATCTTGCCTTCCTTTAAAGCAACGTAGCGTCCCAGGGTGCATTTCTTACCACTGAGCGTATCCCTACTTATCTTTTGAACTGCATGTAGCATTTTGGAGCAGAAATGACATGGGCTGGTGGGCAAATGAGCTGCATTTACTTCTCATTAGCTATGAATTGACAGCATGCACGTGTTTTTATAATAACGTGACTTATAAGAAAACATTTCTCGACAACCAAAAATGAAAAGAAAGTTAAGTACTGGATTTTTGAGACCTAAGAAAGTTGATAATTAAATTTAAATATTCACACAAACACACCTTCTCATTTCTTTGATTTCCATAGATTTCCTTTTAAATTCTTTAAACTTTAGTTTTATATTTGAGCCATGCCTATCTGTCTGGGTAACATTGCAGTGTTCCACAATCTCGAGCATTCTCGTTAAGAAAGTCGTCAGAAAGTTTCACTACTGAAATCCTTAAAAAGATAGGACAGTTTCAATACTGGGAGAAAAAGGTTCCTATCAACAAAAGAACCTAGAAAATAAGAACATAGTTAGAATATCTAGACGAAAAATTTCTACGCATTTGAAATCAAAATATAAAACTCAGGTAGTAGCTTCAAAGTAAAGGAGGATTGTAATTTGTGGATATTTCATATAGCTAATAAAAATCTCAGTCATAATTGAGTTTTTGCTTCAATTTTTCTTTCAAAACACAGCAAAGTTAGCTATTCTATTCTATTCTCAATTATCATAAATCTTTGAGCAATACATAATTCCTTTTATACTTTTGGATGGGGACTAATATGGGGAGGGGATTACTAAAAGGGGCTTATAGAATTATCTAAAACATGCCATAAAAAATTCCTTTTCTCTACAATATAAAAGAACAGTCAAAATATAAGCATCAGCTTATAACAAGGCCTCAATTCCCACAAAAATTTAAATCCTCCTTGACTTGAGTACATTAGAGTGTAAAATTGTCAAAGGACATCTAATTGTTAAGTGTGCCTTCAGCTTAACAAATGCGTGAGTTACAAACGAAGCACAAAAGGTAATAGAAGTTTAAGAGTAACTTACGACATGAGATAAACGCTCGCTTGGGTTTTTTCTGTAACGTTATTTAACGTATCAACAGCAAAGCAAAGGCAATCAATCGACAAAACTGAGCTTTTGGTACACGTTCACTTCGTATCTTTGTTATGGACTGGTTAACAATGTCAATACCGTCAAGCTATCTGAGACAGCTCCTTTGATCTTTACAAAACAACGGTCACAAAAGACGTATTTAATACAATAATTCAAGTACAGTAAATTGTTTAATGCAAATTGCAAACATTTTCTTCTCTTCAAAACAGCATTTTCCTCACACGGGGCACCAATGTTAAGTGTGCCTTCAGCTTAGCAAATGCGTGAGTTACAAACGAAGCACTAAAGATAATAGAAGTTTAAGAGTAACTTACAACCTGAGACAAACACTCGCTTGGGTCTTTCTGTAACTTTATTTAACATACCAACAGCAAAACAATGGGAATCAATCGACTTGGAAATAATGTATAAGTAAACAGTTTCGTCTATAATCGTCTCTTCGTTTAAATCTTCTTGATGTGCGGCATCACAACTTCATCATTCTCAGCTCGGCCAAACCCTCAACTAACTAACCTAGATAAATCTTACACACTAATAGAGAAAGCTTAGCATAATAGTGCCAAACCTTTTACCATATAAAGAAATGCAATTACGTAAAAAAGAGAAATACAATACAAATATTATTTGCATTATATAACGTCCAGCTGCGGAGCAAGTTCGTTCACGTTCAGATATAGAACCGTCCTGAAAATGTTCCAAGTAATATGTTGCATGCTGCAGTCAAGTTCCTACGTGATAGTTTGCTGTAAAAACAACTATTGGTGCAAATGTAAAATGGCGGGACCGTCTATATCACAACATAATAATTTATCTGCTGCCTCTGGTGGCCTTACAGCAAATCTTTTTTGTCTCTTAGCTTTTGGGCAAACAAATGTTTTCATCTTATAGCTGTTGGAACGGCAAAGAAGGGGAACATATTTTGGTTGTTCCGGCAATGTCCCCATGTCTCCCCCCCACCCTATTTAGTTTTATGTCTGATTTATCAATGAGAAGTAAAGCAACGCTGCGTTCAATGAGAAGGAAAGGTTATGGTGACGTTCAGAGGAAACTAATGATCATTATAAAGATATTAAATATAACAGGAAGAACTCATGGGCTATACACATCAAGAACAGGACCATGAAGTAATATCAACAACAATACGGTCGTCATGAATTTTAGAGAAATTTCACACTCTGTAAGATTGAATCTGGAAGTATGATTCTATTATGCACTTTCTATAATAAATATCAATAACAATAGGGCCAAAAATTCTAAAAGAGGCAAAAATAGATTAATACGCCCTTGATATCCAGCCGTTCGAAGATGCTCCTGAGGTAGCCGCAAAAGTGTAGCCATGATAATAACAGATATAAATACCCATCAAACCTCAAAGGTAAGACAGTCGAAAACACTTTCTTAGATATTTTTAGAGATAATGTTTATAAATTCTTACTTAGTTCAGATAGCATCAAAATATCACTAAGCAAATTTTTAACGCATTTGTTGCTATTCAATGTTAACAAGAGTAATATCGATTAAATTTGGCATCTTTCTTCAAGTACATTGCTCTCTAGTTGGTAAAGTGCTTTGATAAATCCAGAATTCAGGAAATCTCGCAATTTTTAATACTTCGTACAATGCACTTTTTGATCATATATAATCCCCAAAACTCAACATGCATTTTCAAGGCAATGTAAGATATAAATATTCCATCATAGATATAGCCTTAGTCTTCTTTCGAATTGCATTATTTTACTGATAACATTAACTTTTCACGTATTGTCAGCTGGAATCCATTGAAAGTGTTAAAAGTTAAATCCTGTATTTACATACAAGTTTTTGCATAAAGCAACTGTTTAAGAACATCTTTGGAAACCTATTGTTTTGCAGCATATTTGCCTCCAATATAATCAGGCATTTCTCTACTTCTATTTCAAATACAAGTAAATAAGAGGAAACGCTTTAGTGGTCGTGCATAACTCTCTCCACTCATCACAGAATTCGAATAATGCGAATAATGTGGGGTGAGTGGCCAAGTGGTTCAGCTAGCTTACGTTAGCTAGCTGAAGTAAAGCTTGACTGCGGTAGGACAGCTACTGGATGGGCGACTTTCCAGAAAGATGACCAACGCAACTCACTCTGCCATCCTTCGGAAGGGACGTTAAACTAGGGGTCCCGCGCCTGGATGCAGCATGTACAGTAGGCCTTAATTGGCTGAAAACGCTAGATATAACAGCCTACTCAAAAAAGTAAAACAAACAAGCAAAGAAAGGTAATTGCTATACCAATTATCGCTTCAATCATTCCATGTATTTCTATAAGAAACCGCGGTTAACCGGTCTATAAGAAACTAAAAAGGCTAAAAGGGCCAATATTTCAAGGACGGAAAGGCCATGTTGCTTCAATCGTATGAAACTGATCAGTCGCATATGTAACAAAATGAGTTTTAAAATACATAATTTCCACGTAACTCCTTCTGCTAAAGGCACAGGATTCAAGCGATGAGAATCCTTTTTCGATATATACACTCTATATTTATCTTTTGTCAGCCAATTTTGAATCAAAAAGCCGTTAGGGCAGTTCTCTTATACAAAAGTCGTATTTCTTCATTACACGTCATTTTATATGAAAAAAGCTTTGTTGTATAATACATCTACGAGGGGGGGCAAAATTCCGCACACTCAGAGGGAGGGGGGATGAAACATAAAGAGCATTTTAAGAAGAAGTATGAAGTATCTTCTGAAGTCCTGGAGGGTGAACCAAGATTTTTACATGAATCTGAGAGGAGGAGTGAAAATTCCATCAAACATATGAGGATGTCTTCTGCCCCCCCCCCCCACAAGTAATGAATGACTCGTCCCTTAGATGATACTTTTTCTGTTATCTGCAAAAGAGACTTATCATCCTGATGGTTGATTTAAGGCATTGAATACATTATTGACAGGGCTGCAAGTTCTAGAGACTCGATATCTATATATCACCCCTCTCCCCTCATAAGTCAGTCAACTTTGTTAAGCCACAATTCTGACCGATGCTCAAGCACTGCTTGCCCTGGTCTGAAAGGCCAAGGTGATTGAAAGAAGAAGAAATGTCCTGTTTATGTTGAAGATGTAGAAAACCTCTTGGAAAGGCTAGGTGATGTTTTCACGGGAAATGACAACCTGTGTCGTCTCTCCTTGTTTGGACTGAAAAAGATTGTCAGTGTCCCACTTCTCTATATTCGTCTAGTCATCGGTAAGAAATGAAGTTGAGGTGCTACGATAGGGTGAAGCATTATAGCAGGCATGGTGTCGAAGATTAGATGAAAAAGGTTAACATAAATAAATGTGGTCAGCGATTAAGTACTAAAAGATATAGAGGAAATTAGATCATTTATGAAGAAAATGAATAGAACAAGAGAGATAATAGGGCCCTGAGGTACACCAGAATTGATAGAATAAGGCTTAGAGAGGACACCATCGACCCTAATTGCAATTCCTTACTTAGCAATTCAAGACCCTAATCCAGCAGAACTCTTTTTCTTCTAGTTCTAGTCTGGCTCTCGGTGTCAATCCTATTAAGCTCTCTAAACAAGAAACAAACATTCTGCTTTCAGCCTGGATGACTTTTAGCATTTTTTTTAAATCCAGTCTGAACCAAGTCTTAAAGGTTTCTTAAAATTCAAGAAGATGAATCAGGAGTTCAACTTTCCAGTTGACTTTATGACAGAATACCTTATTGCTGCCATATGCGCCAAGTGAATGATCTTAAATGATGAGCTTGTTTCCAGGTTAATAAAAAGATCTCTTGTAAAAGCAGCTATTCAAGTTTACTTCTTGACGTTCTCTCAATTTTCATAATTTTTTGTGATTTGACTTTTGTGTCTCTTATATAGTTGTTTTTTGTATAAGAAATTGTACTAAGTATCAGGTATCTTTTACTAGTCTTGAATGTAATTACATATACTTCCTAAATCGAAAACTCACTGCTTCTTCATGACATTAATTACTACGATCTGTATTGTATTGGTGCAATGCTAACCAAGAATCTCTTGACAAAGTACAATACTCGCCAAAAGTCCTTGGGACACTATAAAAAACTGATAAAAACTACTTTCCTCCACATATTGTCATCGTGCTACATAAACGCGCCCTCCTTCCCCCTAGAACAATGTTGGTTCGTTTGTGACACACTTGAAGTTGGCGCGCACGCAAAGTTTTCCCATTATCACATGTACTTCTCCAAAAAACTAACATTGTTTTAGGGGGAGAGGGGATGAAAGTTCATTGCAGAATACAAAAAGTGCAGTGTCCAAGGGCTTTGGGCGACTATTGTAGGTATCATGAGCAAAATTATAGCTCAACTAAATCTGTGAATAAAAATTTTCTTCATCTGCAGTAAATGTGAGAAGTAAAATGCTCAAATTTGTCTGATTTGCATATTTTACCGTGTCTGAGGCAAATCTAACTTGTCAGACATCTAGATGATATATTGTGATGGGGCACCTACTCCAATTTAGTTACCACAATCTATCTCAAATAATACTTCTTAGAAAAGCATTGTTTTATTTGTGGAAATTATATTTCCTACATTCAAGCCAAGTCTTGTGCATAAAAGATATATTTCACTTACACCGCATTTAAATTATGATCCTTTCTTGGACGGGCCTATCATTTTTAGACTGGGGTAATTACCTAGAAAATTCCCTGTCCCACTCCTATAGTTGGCGAAATTGATAGCAGATTAATCTTTATGAAATAAAGCCAGTTTCATTTTCATTTACCTATCCTCTGTTATATTATCTAACTTTGTTATCATTAAATGCTCAGGTAATACCTTGCACCTTATTGTTTTCGTCATCAACTTTGCGATATTTTCAAGAAGTGACCTGCACAATTGCTCTTCTGAGCGGCTTCAGATTATCTGTTTCGAAAATGTTTGCTTAGAAATAAGCCATACATACTAAAGTGAGATTATATACACGTATTAAGGGTATTCTCATGTCTCAAATGTATCTAAATTCACGCTCAAGTGTATCTAAATTCACGCGGTACTATATTTCGCGCGGACGTAAATTTGCGCTTTTTAATTCGCGCGCACAAAGTAGATATATTCGCGCGGACTTCAGTTTGCATAACTTGAATATGTGAAAGAACGTAGAACTGAATGAAGACAGTTTGTTGCTTACTACATCAATTTCTGGGAACTTTGCAACTCCCCCGTCAAAAAGCACGTGCCTCCTTTAGACTAAGACCAACTTCAGCAGCAGCAGCATTGACAGATGATTTGGGAATCACGTTAAAATAATTTTTGATAGGCATCCTTTAGAATTACTGCAAACACTTGAACTCCAATCAATGACAACGTTATTTAGACTGTGTATTCAATTTTCATAGCTTGAATCTGACACTTTATTCGATACATTCGATTATTCTGCCAGATTCAGAATAGACATTTGTTAACGATGGAGGAAAGAAACTGATTATATTTAAAATTCAACTACAGTTTTATTGATTTTAAGTTCAAAGACATCTTTGAAATGATTACATTTTATGTGAAACCTAAATCCCACCTTGCCCCCACTAATACGTGGTTAAACGAATGTTTTATACCTTTTACTTTCTTACCTTTTCACAAGGACAAATTTTCGTGCTGTACTAGTGCGCGACAAAATAGCACTTCGCAAATTTGAATATAAAATGTACTTTAGGTATTCAGCTATTGTAGCTGGATAGCCCCTGAGGACAAATTTTGTCTACTTTAAGGCTTTGCTTGATACACTTATAAATTTTTGTCCCTTCATCAACTGGACTCCTAGCTTGTGAAAGAGCATCTGCACAAGGTTCTCTGAGAATATATAATGTTTTCTCTATACTTTTCCAATTGCATCTGGGTCAGGATAAATTGGAATGTTGCAGCTTAATAGCAGGTGGCCAGTGTGTCTGTGAGAAGAATTAGATCTTGCTCTATTACAAAGAAGATTAACACAAGGTGGTATGAGAATGATTTTTCCATTGCTTACAAATGCTTCGCAAAGACTCTTTGAGCGGACGTCAGTCACTTTTTCGTCAGAAGAAACCACTATAGGAAGCAATTAACTTTCTCAATGATATCAATGAAACCTGAATGCAAAACCAACGAAGTTCTTGAAACACATTTAATGAATTTCAATACGATTGCATATTTTCATAAAAGATGCTAAAAGATCATTACTGCTAGATAATTGAATGTTGTTAAAATACTTCTGCTTTTCAATTTAAGTATTGAAAATATGGTCACAATAACACATTGTAGCTTTTACATTTACGCGCTATTTAAAGAACTTATACTACTAAAGGAAAATTCCCTAAGGAGCTATTCAATTTGAACAATTTTTTTAACACCAAACAATGAAGAATTAGGAAGTTCTGTTCACTTGCAGCAAAAATCCGCATAGATTGTTTGCTATACTTGTGTTAGGTCCTTCATTTTTCATTGATCTTACGTTACAGCTTAAATTAATGGCAAAATTGAAGACTTCACTGTTTGCCTTATGCCTGTATCATCTTTATTGCACTACTTGTGCGCTGAAAATCAAGAAACTGTTAAGGAACTTTTAGTACTAAATTTGATCATCAGAGGTCCAAAAATAAGGAACTTTTGGAAGTAGGCCTTGAGCTAGGTTCCTTATAAAAAGAGCTTACATAACGAAACATGTTGACTAAAACTGAAGCGATGTGGAACTTACTCGTGTGTTGATGAAAAATAAACATTCACATAGCTTTAGCCCAAATCTGCCACACAGAAAGCTTTGCAATGCCTAGCTACCAAAATATCATATTGATACCTATAGGGGTACTGCACCCTAGCTCCTTTGAGAGTGGCATCTTCTGGAGGTCGAGGACGCTGCAGACAATCGTAGGTTCAATGCAGAATCCAGCATTGCTGAAGAATCCTGTAATGATGAAATTTTTCAAATGTAAGTGGCACTATGGATGATGCTAACATTGGACAGATTGCTCACGTAACAGAAAATAGAATGATTGTTTTGATAACGTTTCGGATATATTTTTAAACTGCAAGTTTCCTTAGAGTAATATAAACTCAAACGGCTTTTCCAGTCAGAACACTGTCACTCAGGGGTGCCGTTCAAAAAAATAAAGAAAAGGGTTGGGCTGAAGCTACTTCTATTAGTCATGCCCATAACCTCACTCCATATTTCATTCAAAGTGTTCAAATTTAGATACAAATGAAGTTACACATATGTTAAGCTTAGGTAAAGCAACATACTCTGAGTCAAAAGCCCAGTAAACTAGGCAAAGCCCCCCCCCCAGCTTCCCTTCATGACCCCATTGCTGTTCATATTATTCTTTTATTTGCTTTATTACATTTCTTGTCAAGGCAATTTGAGAGTTATTGGATGCATTAAACATAAAGTGGAAGGTAGTAGATCTAAATGAGAGTATGCCTGCATGAGGCGTACAGTATTTTTATACATTTTCCCTGGCACGTTGTGTTGCAGCTTGTCAACAAGGGAGGCTAATAAACAAGGGCGGCTAATAAACAAGCGTTGCTTATAAATAAGGGCGATATATAATTGAAGAAATACGGTAGTCTAAAATGCGTATGCATGGGCACAAGAGAGAAGGAGGTTAAGATTTTCCAAAATTTGTGCATGCATACTATGCGCGTGATGTACTGTCGAAACTGAGCTCCCAGTTTGCACAAGAATAGCAATATGATTATTCCAATGAGTATCCTGTGTAATACTGGCCACAGTGCATTATTTCTTATTCAATAAAGTGACTGAGCAGATCAGTACTTAAAGTGAACATACTGGCCTTTACCAATATCAGTCGATCACTAATACGCTGTATTCGACACAATACTGTCTATATGGACGATCCATTCGGACAATGATGCCCAAGATATTGATTAAATAGCATTGGATGATTAAAATTATCTGGTTAACTTGAAGTTTGTTCAATGAAAATTTATCAGAATTTTTAATTTGGGGACGAAGAGCCACTGCTGATATTGCAAGAACCTGAAAATTAATTGATTGAAATCAAGCTCATCGGATGTGAGTCTTTCTTGTATAACAGTATCATTACTACTGTACAGACTGCTTTCTCTAGAGTATTGTATTCATCAGTCAAAGCAACTTATTTTACGTAAATTTTGGTGAAAAAAGAATCTATGAGATTGAAATGATAGAAAATGGATAACGAAACACCTGCAGAGATCTGATACAGAGATGTTATCGGAAATACTATTGCACAACAAATGTCGTGAAATCCTATGCAGTCAGTACAGTAAACCATCGTTGTCAATTTTAGACAGAAATCTGTAAATATAATTTAGCTTTCTGCGTAGAGATGTCATAGATGTAAAATTTCTAATCCTACAAAACCGATATGTGTAGATAAAGGACAACGCTCCGAAATAATTTTAGGCCTCTCATTTTATGTGGGTGCAGAAACTAGTGCAGCATATGTACTATAGTTAATTCACCCTTTAGCTACTTCTTGAAGCACCTCTGCAAGATCTGTAGCTCATTTATGGTTGCTGGTTAGACCTGGTTGCAGTATATCAATTCTTAGATTAAAATATAATATTCACAATACATAAATAGAGGTATATATAAGCAGAAACGTAGCTATTTGGGGGGGATGGGAACACCCCCTAATATCACTACAAGTGAGAAAATCCTGGAATATTTTCTAAATTAAAATATTTTTGTCTTAAGTTTATTGCATTGGAAGAACTTTTTTTCAGACAAATGTAAAACGAACAACTTAAATTGTTATTTTGAGCAGAATCATATTATCAAATCTGTTACACTTAAGCCTTTATCAATTTGAATTGAATTCGAATATAAAATGTGATAAGAAAATTCTGATAAAAATTATTGGCATCCCCTTTCCAAGTTTTGAAGTATCGATACGCTCCTGCATATAAGCTATTTGTAAATAATCGATGCCGCAGAAGTCAAATTTTTATACTGAGCTTTGCATTTACGTCTAGCAATAATATCCCTGTATTGATGATTCCTCGCCAAAATTACTGACTGACGTCAGTCAGAAAGATAAGTGCATATGTTACTGAAAAAGTTTACTTTCCGATTACAGCTTTAATGGCATAGAGTTCTTTCATTCAACAATAGAGCATATTTTTATCACTTTTCTTTAAATTTAGTTTCCATGTACTGAAGAAAGAAAATCGCTATCACGTGTTTCGCACAGTTGGTTGTGAGAAAAGGAGAGCGTATGAAGGCTGTGAAACCCATTCCGACTGAATACTCTCGCAATAAAATCACTGAACTAGAATGTGAAATACAGTTGGGTGTGTCAGGAAATCTTTCTCATGACTGATCTGGTCTTCAGCACGTAACCTTAGTACAAAATCCAGCTAATAACAAATGGCGATACTCAGTACTTTGAAGTTTAAGGACGAAGCCTTTCTCCATTAGTATTTGTGAATTTTTTAGTGTTGCTGTATAATACAAAGTTTAGAATTCTATACATAGTATGCGCTTTCAGATGAAACTGAATTATCTCTATTCAACATAAACGGAAGCATTCACTAAGCAATATAGTTGGATCTTTTCTCAAAGAGGAATAAACAAAGAAGTAAAGGATAAAAATATCCACTACTTCAAGAAATCACAATAGACCAATCTACTAATGAAAAGCAGCGAATTTCTTAGAATCATAACGACTTGCTGCTTAATTTTGATGTATCATAAGCTTTGCAACCTTCTTTTAATGCTATGCAAGATTAACTTTGAAATACAACGTATCAGTAAAGAAAACTCTACTTTCGCTACTCTCAGCTAAGTGAGTGCTGACGACGTAGTAAAATAATTTCTATAGTAAAGGATTCCAACAGTAGAAACTGCGGCTTTTATAAGTACACTATGATGACTACCATAGTTCCTTTAAGATAATGAAATCAAATATTCTTTTATACCTTCAATATTCCCTGATACCGTAAATTTCGCAACTTAGAGATAACCAAATTTTTCAGTCTAGAAATGTGGGGTCAAATAAACCACATTGATCTTGATCTGAAACTTAATTTTCGATTGCCTCCGCAATTTCTCATACGCACGAAAGTTCTTACTTCATGCAAAATTTACACTAGAAGGCTTGATGCCACACTTGTAAGCCCTTTACGTGAACCTTGATTATTCTGTGTTCAAATTGTGTTTGTTGTGTTGGAGTAGGCCGGCAAAGAGCTTCAATGGCAAAGAACTTTAGATAGCTGTATGCAATTTGAGAAATTTTTATTTTACATTACCTTTTTAGCTATCATATTATGTCTATCCGCTATGAGCTATTGTAACTTACAATATACTTAACTTGCCAAAAGATATAACGAGGTACAAACAACTTCATTCATAAGGAGACCTACTTGATGTTCAACTACCAGTTTGAATATTTAATGCGCAGATCACTGCAAATTCTATTGAATTGGTCACGAGGTCTGTTGCAAAGCATTTTCATAGAAGATAATTTCCTTGGTTGCAGGTGGAAGTCTCAAAACAGTGGACATTGTTTTTGAAGGCAAGTGAGCTGTAAAATCGCTCAGTAGACTACCAAGAGCTACAAAAAGCATAGCATTTGATGGATACTTCTAGACTAGCTTTGATCGATGTAATCTGGTGGATTTAAGACTGTTCTTCGAACTTCATCTTCACGTTATGGCGGTATGGACTCCTAGCATTCTTTTATGTTTTTGCAATATGATTGAGCAATAAAATTTAATCAACTTCCTAATTGTGGAGATCTCTGCATAAGGTGTTCGAGGCATATCTATCGCAAAGGTCGCTTTGTAACTTGCTGAGAACAAACAAGGTTAAGTTCTATAGACAACATGAACTTAAGACTAGCTCAACTCACAGACGGAATCAAAGCACTTGTCAATTTATTCAATAAGTTCTCTTAACGACGCTTATTTGGAAGAGAAGAATAGTAATGCTATCTACAATTGATGGAGCTACAGTATCTAATTTTCTGTTAATTCTTACACTGTTGCAAATCCTCTTATTGGTTGGTAGTTGCTCCATGCTTCTTCGCTGCTCTGTTATCCACTATTTATGATTTGATTTTGTGCAGAGATTCATAAATATTGATAGTACCTGCTTCCTGTTTCTACAAAGTGGTAACAGCAAGGAATTTTGAATAGAAGCCATTTAACTTCAAAGATTGAATATTGAATTCCATAATACAGTATAAAGCGGCAAATAATTTGTGAGGCCGTTATGCAAAGCATGTATAAAATATACTAACCAAAATTTTTGGCAATATTTTGATGAACAATAAGAGGACGGCACAACAGTATGCACAATACTGAATAAAACGAAGGTACTTTCTGGTATTTCTGATCAATTTCTTGAAAAGAAACAAACGAGAGAGCAAACTATTATATCTACATACCAACATACAAACATACCAACATATATATATATATATATATATATATATATATATATATATATATATATATATATATATATATATATATATATATATATATATATATATATATATATATATTTATATATTGTAGGGAGTACGGTGAAATTCTATACTATTAGTTGTTTGTAGTGAGCACTCTGATATTGTTGTTAGGTGCAGTATACGCTTAGCTCACCACCTTCGTAGCTTGAACACTCTTAGAGCATTTACTATACGCTCAATTGAGATAAACTGATGAGGCATAATTCGAAACATGGCATGAAGTAGCACTATTGTTGATAGGTCACTATTCAAAATATGTGGAGCATCGCAAAATTTACTAAATGCTTGTTGTAAGGCAGGTTGAGTTAATACATTGTAATTTTACTTTGCAACTTTAATCCTATTCCATTGGTGAGTAGACTTTGCTTATAGTAGGTGATGTGAAATTTCAAGAAATAATAAAAAGCTGCATTTAATGCTAAATTTCTTTAAGTTCAAAGATTTTCACTTTCTGAGCAACAACTTTCCATTAATTCAACTGGTTAAAATCTAAGATTGATCTTAAATCATTCTGAAGTAAATATGTTGAAGAATGAAAGAAAGAAAATGGAATATCGCCTCTTTGCTTTCACCCAGATTAAATTCAAGCCAAAACCAAAGATGGCTCTGCTATAGATAAGTTTTATTTTCAGCTTGGCGTGACTTGTGAGTAAATTTACGCTAAGATATTAAATTTAAATAGCATTTAATCCTAGATGTTTTCGCTTAACAGCATTCTAAGTTGTGTGAGTACTTCTCTGTTTGATTAACAAAGGGGCACTTTTCTATAAATAAAATGTACATTCTGTAAATGAAATAATCATCATCCTTCGTTCAGATAATCGAAAGGAGTTGATGTTATGCTGTTCATGCTTGCTTATCTTCCTAGACATGCCAATATTAAACAGATCAGGTCCGTAGTCAAGGGAAGCCTAGGGGTATGGCCTCTCTTAGAGCTTTGAAATCTACATTTGGTGGCCCCTAGAAAAATATAGCAGTGCGCGTTCCAATATTGTTTGCTTCATGCCGCATTTGTCCGAAATTGCTCGCTTGCAAACAGGTTGTCAAATAAAATGTTTTATAGCAGCACGTAGAAAGCTTGCACACCATAGAGTGGCTCGTTTAATCCAGATTTTTTATTCTTCCTTGCTCACCATCACCCCTACATCCCTCTGTGAAGGCAACTAGAAAGTGTGGCCCTGGTTATCCGTCTCGCATTAAAGCAAGATACTTAAAGAAAACAACACTAATGTGTTTTTTACTCTAACGAAGTCCAGCTTTGAATTGACTTTCTTCTTTCTGATTTTATCGAGGAAATATGGCGTGACTGTTTCTGCAAAAATTGCTTTGTTTTTTATTCATCAGGTGTGGTACCACTGGGGGATGGAGGTTTAGCAAGAACTTTTTCCTAAGAAATTGTCTTCCTCTCTATTTTACGTTTAATTGTAAATTTTTCCTAAAACGGTGCCTGAACACCACATTAATCAGTCATATTGTATTCAGGGAGAAGCAATTTTAACAAATCTACAGGAAAAATTTTTGCAAAATTCTCTGTCGCATCGGACCCAATCACTGTGCCCCCCCCCCTAAATCACTAAACAAAGCCATTAACCCTCTCACAAGTCACAACTGCTCATACGCCAGTTAGCAGATTGGTATTTTGCTATGCTCTGAGTACCTGTGTCCCCTTAACAAAACCCCTCTGTCTATGGGCCTGATTGGCAATGAATCAGGTCTATTGATCATCAGGAATCCAGTACATTTTGTGCTAGTGAAGTGTAAGTCAATCCACTTCAAAGTACCTTTCAGCTGCTCCTTTGAGTCCTCTTTTGCGAGAGAAGTCGATAGAACGCCTGTTCCTCTTTTTATATATATATACCAGTTGCTGAGCTTCAGTAGTCTTTTTGTAATTTCATATGTAGTTTCATCTCATCAGAAGGAGCTGATATTTTGCAAAGCCTGGTGGATATCTTCTTGCTCTTGCTGGAATTAATTAAGTTGACTCCAATTTTAATTCCCTGGGATTTCAAACGCGGCTATTAATTTACAGAAGTTGAACACAAGCTTAGATTGACTTAAGTTCATATGCTCAAGACTTTCATAGCTAGAATGAACTTCCAACGATTCTTTAAAGCTAATCTCTGCTAACTTTTTATTGCATTATTGATTCCAACAGTACGGTTAATAACATCCTTTGCACCATGTTCTTTGGCAGGAGAGAGACCGCTTAAGATTCTCCAACAGCGCGACCAATGATGCTGTTTGTTCCTCCTAAAGAAGACCATTGTTAGCTCATAAATCAAAAGAACGTAATTAGGTTTATTAGCCGTATGTCAAAGAAATTCGATTTTTTAGAACATTTCAAGTGTAAGAAATTTACAATTGTCTTGATATTACAGTATTTTACTTCATTTTAGTTACTTAGTATCGCAAATGCTCAAAATGTATCTTGGAAATTTTAGTCTAGCGCTCTTAAAAAGAGCTGACCATGTGAAATCCTTTTAGTGAGAAATATTGGTAAGTGCGGGTACCATATGAAGGAATAATAGGGTGGTAAATTGGCTGGCGTTAGGTTTTTTTGATGTATACCCCTGTGTTGAGAATTATTTTACTTCTAGCTGCTGTACAGTGCTGACACTGTTTTCTAT
The DNA here is from genome assembly GCA_964019165.1 of Mastigias papua. Taxonomy (NCBI): domain Eukaryota; kingdom Metazoa; phylum Cnidaria; class Scyphozoa; order Rhizostomeae; family Mastigiidae; genus Mastigias; species Mastigias papua. Next base: position 11,448,172 of record OZ025269.1, read on the forward strand.
CTATTTACTCTACATATCCCTTGTCTTTCCCTATTAAAACTACATCTGACTATATATATAGATATATATATATATATATATATATATATATATATATATATATATATATATATATATATATATATATATATATATATATATATATATATATATATATATATATATATATATATATATATATATATATATATATATATATATATATATATATATATATATATATATATATCATTTCAACTTTCTGCCGCTATTCCGACATATATTACTCTGGCGAATGTCGCACGAAAAATGTCCTTTCAGTATGCTAGAAAATGTTCCCTCTCTTTCGTTCAATCATGAAATTCTGTACAGCCAGCAGATTATTCGTCAATGTCTTTAATCATATATCCTTGAGGCGTTTCTTAACACCAGTCATTAATAAGATATAAATGTACTACCAGGAATTCTCCTCTCTGCTAGCAGCCTTACACCTTTTTAATTGCTTCCTTCGGTAGTTTACTTTCCTTCGCTCCAAGAACGGGTTTTGCAAGCTGCTTCTTTAGACTTTATCATGAATTAACCACTCCCTACCCTTTAGATTAAGCAAAAATGTCTGCAATTGATGCAGCAGGTGCGCCAAACAGGTGATTTTTTAATTATGTGACCTCGCTTAAAACGCTCAGTTAAGCTTATGCTTTTATCTGGTAATATAGTTTTATAAGGTAGTGACAGCAAAACATTGCAACACATACAAATTTCTGTGATGAAATAACAAGAAGATCTCATTGGAGTCTCGTTCCCTTGCCTCATTGTTCATTTCATATCAAAGCATCGGTTGTTCGTCCACAACCTCATGAAAATTGACTTCTCACAGCTGCGTTCACTTCAAGCTCTTTGAAATTTACTATACATCCATACATTTTCTGTTCGCTGTTGATTCAGGGAAGAACGGCCCGAGTACTTTCTACACTAGAATCAATCGTCTTGGTCAGAGGAGACTCAAATAAAGTTAGTTAACTGAAAAATATCAATAGGCGAAGGAGACAGGGGCCTGGGGGCAGCAGTCCCTTCCGGTTGGACAGAAATCCATTTCGGACAGACAATTTCTTCAGAAAAACCATAGTTTTTTCTCGTAAATAGCTGCAGCTTTGTACAGCTAGATAACAATTCATTCGGGCAACAGATCAATGCTTCGGGCAGGTAGTTTGCAGACCCCCGCATGCACATGGCCAACACTAACACTAATCCAGTCTCCTCTTCTCAAATGCTACAGCTATGGCAAGTGCTTGCTATCGCATACCAGTGTGGTAGTTACTTTCTTAGGTATGATCTCAGCTTTATCAAAATAATTCAATAATGAGTCAAGAAGAAGACATCACTTAGAGGAAAGGTCGTTATTCAATTTTGGGTTTGGGAATTATTCACTATAACAGATTGTGGCACGTTCTGCTAATGTAGAAAAATAATAGCATGAAAGAGGCGGTATTCCCATAATGTGGTTAAAATATCTTGAACGAAAGAGAATAATATTGAACTAATAGGACAATAAAAGACTTAATTTTGCCACCCTGCTCTACCATTCAAGAAATATATTAAATCGATGAAAGCCTTTACAGGGGAAGACCATTTGACCGTTTTGATTTTGATGCTGCAAAAGCAACTGGAGGCAGCAGAAGCGGTTATTTCTTCTACGCAGAAGCAAAATTTTTGGCGGTATATAGTGGTGCAACAAACCCAAATAATCTGGAAAATGGAGTTTTCCGGTAATTTTGTAGGCTACCAGTATATCACTAGGTCGATTCTGGAATTTAATTTATTTGCACCAGCATATTATTGATCAGAAATGAGTATTGCATAATTTTTGTCCCATCCTTTTGCACTTATCTCTCTGTTAAAGTAACAAACCATGGCAGGTTGCTTACGAAGAGTACATCACTCGTAGAAAATTTTACGAAGCTTTTGCGATTTAGTGACATTTAACTTTTGCAGCTTTTTGTGATTTGCTACAGTGTACAGGATTTTCCAAATAACATGCCCTACGATTCCTCACTTGTGGCAACACTTGCTTTCTATCCACAGCTGTTACGCAGTATTGTATGCGCGGTAATGGATTCTTCTGAAATTTTCATGACAACAGACCGCAACGAGGCAAATTAGTAAAACTCGGTGTTTTTAGAAAATTGTTATAAATCACAAGAAAATCACACAAAGTTGAAATAATTTTACCTATAAAGAGCAATCTTTCATTGATGGAGGCTGTTAATTAGTTTTTCCACAGAGTATTCTTAATCGCTGGAAAAAATCCCGATGCAATGGCCGTTATCACGATTTTCAGTCGAGAACGTGATTTTGGCCTAAAGTGCTAGTTACTTTTTTGATCGGCGCTTCCAAGCCGTTTATGATATTTACTTCATGTTTTTTGCATGAAATAGCTTAATAACGAGGCTAAAGAAATGAGTGTGGTGTCCTTATTAGGAAAAATTGCAAAGCGACTCAAATTCAACTTTTTGTACTTTAGCGCCAGTTTTGAATAGGACCGGTTTTGCTGCATAGTAGGACACCATGCTAAAAATCTAACCTGGGCGTAACCTGGGTGGTCATAATTATATAGCTTTTAAGGGTAAGAACAGTAATTCACGGAAGCGCCAACGACTTTTATGAGACCCACTAGTACCCAAACAGCGGGCAGCGGAGGCGATATCGCTGCCTCTGCGCGGCAGCTCATTCTCTTTGGCGAATAGACATGGCAGAAGTATAAATAAATAAATAAATATATGTATATATATGAATATATGTCGAAGGTAGGTCTTAGTGACAATTGCTTAGAAGACGTAGCAACAATAAATATGCTCCAGATTGGTGAATTAATAACAAACGGACTTATTCTAGAACTTTCTTCAACCTTTACTTTACTATATACAGACTTTTGAAATTGTTATGGCTTTGGCACCTTCATCATCACCTGAGTCTGTTAGGGTATACATTTCACTTACAGCTTTTCGAAAACGAGTAAGACATTTAGAAATAATTTATTTAATTTTTTTATGGGGGCTTTGCTATAAATAATTGAGATGCACTGTTCTATACAATTGATACACAAGTTCTACTGTGCTACAAGTTTCTTAGAGAAAACTTTCATTGAATATCTAAAAATATGGTAGAAGGCGTAAAATGTGCTAAATTGTTAACTACAGTGTCTTGTTATACAGAATTCAATCGTTGTAAGTGGATGCGATCGAAATACATACCGTTTTCCAGCAAACCTCCTTGCGATGTTCTGTTGTCGCGTGATGCGCGGTACGGAAAACTCGAAGAAAAAATTAATTTCTACGGCCATAATATGATTTCATGCCGAAATTGGACGCACATTAGATAATCAAATACTGGAGAATTCAAAAAAAGACAAAGCGCGTCAATATCTCGTGTATTTTCCAAGATATAGCCGCGTTTTTACAGTAAGGTACGCAAATAGGCCTAGGCCTAGGCCTCAGTCTCAAGAATCCATTACCGCCGATCGCGAAACCATATCACTTTTGTCAGGCAATGCAGACCGTCGGCACATACTGCAATTCCATACACAATGAAAATAGGTACCCTGGATGGTACCGGCAATGCTAGAAGCGTTTTGAACAGCACTGACTGTACTATCAAAGACTATGCCCTTTCCTTAGACGCAACACCTATTTCATCGACCAAGTTTTCTTTTACATCCTCTCCCAGGAGTGCCAACTTGGCGACAACTCTGATCTTCTGGATCATTCCCGAAGACCTTAGCGACCTCAGTGACCCCCACTACTTTGTGCCGGAAACGTAAATAAACGATCCTGATTTTGGCCAAAATCAGTGTCACTGGCATAGAAATGTGATCTATCTCTCCTTTCCTCATCCTTGTGATCACCAGGATCGTTCTTGCAAATTTCCATATGGTCGCTACCGTCGCTACGGTCGCTGAAGCTTTGCTGTGATGTAAATAGCCCAATCATTGATATGGAAACTAGACTTAAAAGTGAATTTCTGTTAAATGTTAAGTCTTTTCTTTATCATTCTATATCTCGGCAAATAGACAAATTTTTAAATATTAGTAAAGTCTCCTTGATAAGGAACCTTAGGCATAGCTGAAGTTGATGGCGTTTTACGACTGATTCATTGAATTTATTCAAAACTCCTCCTAAGCTGAGTGCTTTTACGCACAAGCCATTTAGAATGTTTTCAACTTCAACAGTGACAATCTTGCCCATTAATTTTATCATGACTATTGTTGTCATTAAAAAAATATAACTATAAAAGCCATGATATTTTCATCTATTATTTATTGTGTTTGATAAGATTCAATCTTATTTTGATTAGCCTCATCAAAATTAAACGACAGTAATAATCATTCACTAAATCTCAAATATGGATGGGCATCTTTTCAATTATTAAGTATGATCGTAATGAGGAAAATCGCTTGGATCTAAGTTCAAATCTACAAGATTATTCTTCTCTCTCATAGATTTTAACCTTAGAGGCTCGCTTAGATTCAGTGACTTATTATTTTCAAAGAGTCTTGTGTGACACAGTCCACATATTTCACATTGTCATATCTTTAGGAGAAGGAGAAGAAGGAGTAGAAGGAAAGAATTGTCCATAACACAATTTATTTTTATCTAAAGCGTTGGACCATCATACTTGATGCCACTCTGAAATGAGAAGACGAGAAAAGGATCTACATTACTAATGTGTCTCTGTTAACAAAGCGTTGTTTAAAACACTTACCCATTTCTCTGAATTCTAAATCAAGAAAAATGTCAACGTTGTAATCTGACCTGGCCGAAAACGTATCTACGAGGCAAAAGCAATGATTATTATGACGTATCCAAGTAAACGTAAGGATTAATGCCTAACAGGATAACGAAACGAAAACGGTATAAGCATAAGAAAATTTAGACTTTTCTTCATGTCCCTAAGTTCAAATATCAGAAAGCAACCTCAGCCATTTGCCATTTTGTTTCACACTTGGCTAACCATAATGGATATTTAGCTAGCGTCATTTTTAGTCCTAATCTTATAATTTCAAGCTCTTACTTTTCGTCCTTTTGCAGTAAACGCATACACTTGTTAGTTATATATATATATATATATATATATATATATATATATATATATATATATATATATATATATATATATATATATATATATATATATATATATATATATATATATATATATATATATATAAAACTGCTAAGAAACCTAGTACTAGACGGTTTAAAATGTAAGAAACTTTTAGAACTACAGGTAAAGAGTTAAGAAACTTTAGAAATTTCTGTGCCATCTTTTACAGTTTCAAAAACACATTTTTCCTCCTAGGATCTAAAAGTGTCCATTACAGTATGTTTTATGTGAAGCCAGTAAGCCTTCTGAGCACTACAAAAGATTATGTTTTTTAACGTTTTGTTTTCGCTTTCACTACAATTTTCCTCGGTAAATCAAGAAACTTTCAAGAAGCTTTTAGAACTAAAATGTGGCCGGAAATTAAGATAGTTTTAATACTAGGCCATTAGCCAGGATTCTAATAAAAAAGCCTTTAATCACAAAATGATCATTATAATTCCAATCTGTATTATTTAATCAATTAATTTAGCCCACTAAACTTAGCTAAACATCCCAACAAGGTTGGCCTGGCCGCAATGTTCTAAACAATTGATTGAGATCTCCCGGTTGACTGAGGCTGTTGTTGGCCGACCTCTCCCAATTGACTGAAACTATACGTAGCCAAGCTGTCAGACGAGCGAAAGCCGTTGTTATTCTTAATACCACATTCATAGCTAATCTTCGTCACAATTGCAATTAAAAACCTTTTTCTATTATTACTAGACACCATGCCTCATTTGTCCCAAGGTGGATCCTAGCCTGTCTTTTACTTCATTTAGTGTTGTTCGCAGTTTGTGGCCCCGAACGGAAGTCCTGCAAATACTATATGCAACAGACACAGGTTAGAATTCGCGTTTTAATATATACGCTTCTAAGAATGGTTGACTGGAAACAGCTTATCAGCATTTTTATTTACTTAATCATTCCTAATTTGTAAGTTCATCTTTGTTGAAAATTTTGAGCAGCTTTCCCACAAGACACGTATGAAATTGATTAGGCAATCCTTGTTATGAAGGAAAATGCCAAGAGCCATAACTGAAACCTCCATAAATTCACACGATAAACTTTAATGCAAAACCTCATTTGCAAGCAAGAAGTCGAACTTATGAAGTATGAAGTTTTATGAACGTTGCCTCTGTATTCCGACAGCTTTTCAGGAGCAATGTTAATATGATCTCTTTGAGTTGTTTTCTTCCGATTTCATACAAAAGTCATGCCTAATTCTTTATAAGAAAACTTTACACATAAAATTCTCGATGAATTTACCATGAATATATACCGATATGAAAGCTTTTTACTTCCATATCGATGCAACATCAACCGATCCACTGGCATTATAATTATCGTTTGAGATTGAGAGTCTGTACACGAATTTTTTGTAAGAAAAAGTTTAAAGAAAGTGAGGCTCAAAAGGGCAAAATCTTAAGAAAGTAACAAGGCTCAACTCCAAAGTTCATCTTCTTTATGTGCCAGAAATCGGTTTTAGCTCATTCTTTGCAAGCTCCTGTACAAAGCTAGAAACTTGTCTTTGATATTCTTGGGTAACAAATATCAAGCTTTTTTATAACAAGTAATGGTAACCTCTTTTAGCCACTTTACTTCCCTAAAAGTTAAGAAAATCTCAGTCTCAATTTCGGGAAGAGTTACGAAAACCGAGGCTCAGGTAAAAAAGTGGGTTTCTTATAAAAAAGCAGCAGGTTCACATACTTGCAGTAACTAGTGCAGCATAATTAAGAAGCCATGGTTTTGATGGATCATCTGATCTTCTACATAAGTTTACTTGCAATTGCTTCTGCATAAACAATGCACATGGAATCGTGTCCAGAAGCTCGTAAGGATCGAGAAAACACCATGTAACAGCCATTTAGTAATGAGAAGTGACTTGCGAAAGCAGCATAGGCTGCAACTAGAGAAGGATTTTTCTACAAAATTATTTGAATTTCATTAGACATGGTACTTTTAATGACAAAACTACCTGAGCTAAATAGACGGATCCAGAGTTTGGTTTTGGCGGGGGGGGGGCATTTCGGAAAGAAAACTGTGGGGGAATTTTTCATTGCCACACCCTTTTAAGACTCTTGGAGAGTTGTGTAGAGTGCTCAATTTATTTCTGGTTTATATCCTTGTCTAATTCATGTAGCAAATCTCTGAACACAACTTATTGAGATACGAAATATTGCCGTTTGGGGGGCATAGCCCCCTCCCCCCTTGGATCCGCGCTCGCAGCTAAAATATCTGTAGCAGAATAGCTACTTGTTCTTCATTTGAAGTCTGTATTTGGTTGAATGGGAGACTTAATAGCAAGTAGACGTAACAAAGGCTTTTTGTTTGTGCTTTTTAGTTAGGGAGATATATCCTATAAATAATATGTTACCCTACAGCTACCTCCGAATAATTGTTAGGCCTGGTTCCATATCGTCGTAAACGATGGGAACACTTCTCAGTAATCGGAGGCACGACGTCAATGCATAGAAATGTTCTCAATACTTGAACCTATCTCAACATTTTTAAACTCGCTGTGGACATCTACGACATAATGGGGATGTCTGGGGCATTACTAAAACAAACCTTACCACATGATCATAAGCGTCCCAATAAAATCGCCAGTTCAATGACTGGGATGCGTCTCCTTCAGTTACGACGAAATGGAAGCCAGACCCTACCAGATTTCACTCATCTCATAGGTAGATATATACCAAAATAAAAATTTTCTGCGAGTTACTTGCAAAAAATATCAGAGTGAGAAGAATTTTGGTGAGAGTGAATAGTGATAGCGGAAGCGTAAGGATCAAGCTATCAATAGAGTTTGAACCTCAAGCAAATTAATTTATTATTTTAAACTTACTTCAAAGCATTCGGATTCCGCTTATGTAGATTTACAGCTCTGAGACTCTTAGCTCCTCTTCTATTATTGAAAAAGCCTCCATTTATCTTGTGGCTAATCGATGTTTCAAGAAGGTTTATCTGCGAATTTCACCATTGCATAGGGTTTTTGGAGATTACAGAACAAAAACCAAAATTTATCTCCAACTGGCTTATTTAGCTCTCAGATTTGCAGACCTATCATCAATGTTTCTGAGGTAGATTTGGTTCCTGTGTGTAAAATAAGATTGACCAGAAGCTACTAATTGGGCTCCTTGCCTCCTCAGTGCCATTGTAAATGGTGAGTTACAGCTGTTACTCTTTAAATCCATTGCTGGAACTTATTTAGAAATGTTTGCAACATGAATTTGCAGCTCAAATACACAATTTCAAATGCACGAATTAAACCAGAATTTAGTGGGATAAGTTACTCTGCCCACTAGCATTGACAGGCCTCATTTTATATCTATTTTGCATACTAAGTCCAGTCACCTTTTTCAGAGGCATGTTTTTCTTTTTTGGTAATAGCTATTGACTCTTTTTAATCATATTTTACCTTGAATTGCAAAATTAGCACTGATCTTTATCTTATGACTTAACCAATGTTTTTTCTCAAAGTCATCCTGCCTATTTTTGTATCAAATTTGTTAATTAGAAGGAACACAATGCTCTATACCCATTTAATTTTTAAAACCTAAATTGCTTCTTAATTCAAATCTCTTATTACTATTATCATAGCTAGTCACAGTTAAAATCAACAATTAATTTAGTAAGTGAAAAGCATACCCTTAAATATAAAAGAGCCATTTTCTAGAAATTATGGTTTCTCCAAAGATCAAATGCCAAAATAGGAAATCTTTGCCACTGTTGTCCAACTGATCCTACAAATGACTTATAAACGCTTGCATACTAGCCACATCTTTTCCAAGAAAATTCACCACTTTTTACATAGTTTGTTAATTATTACCAGTAGAGGACTGAGGCAAATACTCTGGTGATTTGGAAAGGGATAAATAGATTTTAAGTTCATGCAAATAGCCTAATTGATACAGTACTTGACGTAAAGCAGCACTTAATACAAAGAAGTCGGCAAATGACGAGCAGTGCGGCGCCTTCCCGTTAAACAGATTGACCCTCAGTGTTCACTGTATGTTACTTTTTAAACCATTCTCGGCATTTTGGGTAGAGAAAATGAAGTTAAGACAAATTCTAATGTGACGTTAAGACATTATATGAAAGAATGAGAAATGAGAGGATTTAGATAATGAAATTCAAATTCAAGCGAAAATAATGGAAATAATACATTAAAAAAAGGTAGTGCCAAATTTTACTATAATTGGCTGCCAACAACAGGTATGGAATTTCATTTTCACAAGCAAAGAAATCCTTTGGTATAAGATTAATAAATCGAAGCCATCCTCCAAAAGAAGCCGCAATAAATAGAAAAAAACAAATATAGAAGCCGAAACATCTGCTCAAGGACAATGACATAAACCATCGGAGCCTTTTGAATTATGCCTCTCATATCTTTACACGAAAGTTTTAAGTCATCGTTTCTTGTGAAATACTGAAGTTATCATTTAATAGTTATATTCATTTATGCAGATACTCTTAGATCATGGGAGACACACCCATTTTGCCGGCAAATGGAAAGTTCTAAAACTCCTCTAACGAAAATTTCTGGGAAAGATCCTAATTTAGTCAATCATTTTCGTTTTACTTTTCTTTACTTGTTTTTAATTTATATGGATTTCAATGAATTTTACATGACAACTTTATAGCTGAATTATGTTCAAGTCTGTAAATTTATATATTTCTTTCAACTTCTGGGATTTTGCTGGAAAACCCTTTTCGTTCCAGCCTTTGCTGTGAAGGGCTATCTCCTATGGAAAATTGAAACGAAAATGAAACAGCAAAACAGTGCTTTGCTCATAGTTTATTTGCCAAAAGAGAGCATTCTTTTCATTCAGATTCTTTTCACATGGTGCAAATTCCATTGTTACAAACATATCCACACTTGAGAAAAGTATTTGAAAATTAAGTGACAATCAGGTGAAAATGTATAAAATAGCTGGCCTTAGAAAAAATAATGCCTTATTAGAATATTATTTTTCAAGTAACTCAAAAGTCGAGAAACTATCCGTCCGTCGACATGCGAAAACAAACTTTTCCACTTTCAATTTGACTGCTGTAATTTTCGGCACGCTCTCTACTGGTGAAGAATATTAGCCTGAAACTTAGGCACAGCTATCATTAACAATAAAAGCTTCTTATTAGAAAGCGGTACATAAATAGGCGTAAGAGGCGGGGGGGTTGGGAGGGCGCAGAGTCAACCAGTTGGGAAGCAATCTATTCATTTCTGGCCTCCTCTGAACGAACAATAGCATTTCCCCGCTAATGTGGAGTAGCATAATACGGCTAGACCACAAATTATTCGGACAACAGATTAGTAATTCCAGCAGAAAACTTGCAGCCCCCCCCCCCCCCAAACTTTAAAGCACTCTCTACGCCCATGGCTACAACAGTTCGATACTGAATTACGTGGATGTTTGATGCCTAAAGTCTATAAGTTAGCATCATACATTTCAGATTCTAATTTTCGCCCAAGCGCATCACTTCTTTGATTTGTATAAATTTCCTCTGCCATAATCTGTGCATTCCTGCTTATTTTTCCTTCGTGCCAGTTTGCAATGTTACAAAAATCGAAATGTTCTTGCTCAGAAAGTCCTAAGAAGGTTCTCTTGTTGAGATGTTTGTCCGATCTGTCGTGTTTTTTAGATTTGTCAAAGCTTTTCCAAAATACTAGAGCACGAATTAAAAGAGATTTCTCGGAAAATTTTCCTCTTTGGCCATTCAAAAATCTGTAGACCCACGAAAATTTGAATAAAGGGCCAAAAAACTTTCTCATAAAGGACTGTGTAGTATCAAAAAACATTTTAAGCCTGAAGCTGAGAAGTGGGCGAAAATAGAAGTAGAATGAAATGAGTTTCTCTTGCCATGGACACGAATATAACAAAATCATTTCATTCAAAAATTGAATGTAAGTAATTTCCACTTTTCAAGTACTGTAATTAAGAAAGACAATATCTACTTTAATTTGCACCAAAACAAGACTAGCTACAATTGACCTTAGTCTCGTCGTGAATATTTGAAAAAGATTTCAGGGTAGGAGTCCCCTGGAAGTCAATAATTTTATATTAATCACACTACTCCAATTTCAATCTTGTTTGCATCACTAAGGAAATGACATTGAAGTTTCCTTTTACTCTAAATAGGTGGACATTGGTTAATTAACTTCCAATTTTAGCAAATTTCAGCTCATGTTGTCAGACAGATGGCCAATGTAATTGCTTTGGTTTAAGTCCCGCTCGACTATATCCAGACTCGTTGCGATTGATCCCTCTTCGATAGGGAGGCTTAGATCCAGTACAAGTATGAGAACGAGTACGAGCGAGGCCTCCTGCGTAGCTGAGAGCTCAAACTCGCAGTCGTGCATTTATTTACAGTGTTAAGATATCTCACATCTCAAAACAGCGACGAGATTTAAGTGGCGAACGATATAAACGCAGTTTTATGTCTTTATTCAGAATGTACCTGAAGATTTTGATTTTTTGAGTGCTTCTAGGAAAAGAATCTAGATGATCTGTGCTTATGTTTTCTTATCCATAAGTTATAGTATTAGAGTTTCGCGATAGTTAATATGGCCATTATGAGTGAACAAGTCAAAAACTGAAATTCGTTCAAAAAGGATGGAATTCCGCATCTAATGAAACTCGTTTGGCTTTCCTTGTAGCGTTTCAAGAGCTAGACTCGATATTGTTGATATTTGATTCTCCATACTATTGGAATTCCCTCTATTTGGTCTCCATCCCTTGCCTCGCTTCGTAGATAAGATATGTGAACGAATATTTCGATGAGAAGCGTTCTAATCACAATTTCTGTATCATCATCTCATTATCCGTATCTTACTCATACAAGATTCATTTTGAGAAAAGGATCTTATGAGACATTGTATTCATAAAACAATACAATAGGGAATTAGCAATTCTTTTCTGAGGCTAGGCAGATGTCTACGAACGAATTGAATAAATTCTAACACCAGTCTTTACCGTGAACAACGCATTGTGTTTAAAAAAACAAGGCATTTAAAAAAAACTGTGTTATTTTTCAACAGCAATCTATTTACAAGCCAGTTATATAATATTGAGAACCAGTTTGAAAATATTTACAGGCTGGGGGACCCTGCTTTTTTCAACTGGTTGCATCCGTTGCCGTATGTTTTATAACCTATGATTATGATTGTATAGATGCATGTGGCAGTATACGATAACTGAACGGCAACACAAAGACATATACTTGCAGGTTACAGCATTCGTATCGAAGTAAATGTGTAATTTTGCTGTGTTTTCAGGAAAAGATGCAGTTAAGTGAAGAACAGCTGAAAGGTGAGCATATTGGTCTACTTAATAAACTTGATGTTAGGCCTATTTCTACGTTACACTCACCAGTTACATTCAACTTTCACTGCACTGATGACAAAACAGGCATTGTTATTTTTCATTTGGCATAAACCTGATATTACCGATGAGCTTCACTTTTATGCCCGATTCAATTTTCAGCCAGAAGTTGCCTGATTTTGCAAATCTCAGAGCACTGGAAGGAAATTACATTCTGTGGGTTTTCCACTTGATGCTGTAAGGGAGCAACAAATATGACAAAAGTCAGTGAATATCAAAGGCGAATGAGTCACTCAGGTCTTGAAAGCAACTTTAATATCATTTATACTAAAGATGAATGAAGCTTTTAGACGCTAGGATAGGTCAATAACTAGTAGAGTCAGATTCAATGATATTTGGACCATTTCATTCTTGGAATATTCTGTAACGCGAAGGAAAGAATGCCAGACAGTACGTTCTAGGGCAGATAAATAACACAAATAACTAAGATGTATTGAAAAATTGAATGAGTCTACGCAGCGTTGCTTTTCTTATCATCTAATTACTAGCATTATAGTGCTGCATTTTTAATAAGAACAACTGAAAAACAGAACTCTCTGCCTGGAAAATTTTTGAGATAAGACCTTGAGAATCACGTAAAATTAGTCCACATCTTTTCTCGATATTCCACTGGGTTGAACATAATTTGCAATTCATTTCTATAGTAGCTGGAACAAATATACAAAAAGTTTGCAAATCTCACCAAAGCACAAAAGTCAACGACAGATTTCAACGACTTGAAAGTCCAAGGGGATTCAGCCCCCATCCAGGAAAAGAAGCCCCTATAAACTTAACAAGAACGCTACACCTCCTTGAACCCCCAGAACTGCAACCCTGCTAATCAGAGCTAGTGCCAGGAATTTTCCGATGGGGGCTGACTCGTCCGACAGAGGACTAAGATACGGTGGACAGGGTACTAGAACTGATAGAATAGGTCGAAAAAGAGCATTTCACTATCCGATGGGGGACTAGCATGCTTTGAAGAGGAGCTATATCCCCTGGCTCTTCCCTGGTGCCACAGTTGCTGCTAATTACATCAACACACCTGATTTTCCACAGAGATGGTGAATTTAATAGGCTATTTGATGGATCAGTAGACAATCAGTGCATTAGATCTTGTGCGGGATAGGAGACCATATTAAGAAATAATCATGGGGACAAATGAATGTTCAAGCAAACTTATGAGGTCACAAACTTCCAACAAAACCTCCATTTTGTGCTTAGACACGAAGAATCCAAAATCAATTCGTGTTCCTAGAAAAAAAGTACACGGGAATCCGAGTTTATCTTGAAATGAATTTTTCCATTCATTATGCAAAACGCTTAAATTGTTTTACTAAACCTCACCAAAGAAGCACAGCAACTACCTCCTTGAAGCTATGATAAAAATCTTTAATATGTAGTTTAATTCTTTGTGGTTTTAATCGGTTTCTATATTTCTACGTAGCTAGACAAACAATAAAGCTGAGCACATTCAAATCTTTAGTAAATCTCAGTTGGTAGAGTACCGACGTACAAAGTCAGGGGTCGCGAGTTCGAATCCCGCTCGGGTCGGTTATTTTCTCGCACTTTCACTTTACATTCAAATCTGCGTGCTTCTTTTAGTGCTAGCCTCACAATCTCATCTAACAATGATATATAATATATACGCTGGTTAAGAATATGAATTATGTCATAAGCTGAAACTACCTGCTAAAGCTCAACTGGGCCCTCCATTTTCCCATAGTATTCCGAGCCTTGGGCTGAATAAGCCTAGTTTGCATTATCAAACCTAACTATCTAACGTAATAACCAACTAACTGACGAACTGACTAATTTACGTTCTAACTTATTTCCTCACTAGCTTTCTCACTAACTAACCAACTCAGAGGATCGACAACCTCACATCCAAATTACTTGCAGCCCCAAGCTGACTTATAACTTACCTAACTGGAATACGTAATGGTATTACTTCATTACAATGTGAAGGAAAAGTAATAAAGACTTAGGGGTACTTTATTATTGAGGGTGATAAATACTAAATTTGAACTGTAAATTTGATATATCGAAGTCAAAACCTTGAAGCCAACTGTTTGTTTATTTGTGTTATAGAATTTAAAGAAGCATTTTCCTTGTTTGATGCGAAGGGGAATGGTTCTATATCAGAACAAGATTTGGGTGTTGTTATGCGAAGCCTCGGACAAAACCCCACAGAGAAGGAAATTGAAACAATGATAAAAGAAGTTGATGTTGATGGTAGGTATCTTGGCAACAGTTAAGATTATTTTTTTTTGGAGCAAGTAGTTTTGTATAGTCAATAGTTAACAAAAATAACTTCATCATATTGCTATGCTATCTGCAGCATGTGATAGTGACCATGGAATATTACGGTCTGACTGATGAAGTATAAGGTTTCATGTTATACAGGAACGTATTTATACCTCAAGTTTTTGGAGGATGTCAGAAATTTTAGCAAATGTTCCTAGGACATGAAACGATAATACTTCAATTCAATTCAATGTGAATTGAACTGCAAGAGATCCTTTCAAAGATTTAAATTCATGTTGTGCGTTTTTATGCATGACCGCCTGATTAAACGGTACTTGCGACCTCAGAACGAATAATTAGCTATATCCAATGTAATTACAGCTGTTTATGTTTGCTCTCACGTTGAATATTTATCTGTGAACAGGGCTCTCATGAATGCAAAACAATTTAACCTGACTATGCTGTCTTTCAAAAATTTTTAGATTTCTCCCGTTGTTTGGAAATGTTTGAAAGCATTGCTCCCCTTACCCATAATTCCTACTCATGATTGAAGGATGTCGCAAACATATCTTTTATCTACAATCCATATACATATACATATACATATACATATACATATACATATACATATACATATACATTTACATATACATATACATATACATATACATATACATATACATATACATATACATATACATATACATATACATATACATATACATATACATATACATATACATATACATATACATATACATTTACATATACATCTACATCTACATCTTACATGTACATATACATATACATCTTCAGTTATAGATTAAGCATATTACTTGTCCTTATATCTTTTGCACCATGTAATATGCTTAATCTGTAACTGAAGGTGGGTGTCGAAGCAATCGAAAAATAAATTCTGCAAATTGAAATTAATTTTCGCTTTTCTTAAGTTTGTTTGCTAACATTATATACATATACATACTTCCAGACTTTTATCCCCAGAGCTCCATGCTTGCTATGAAATGGCTTCCTTAAGTGCAGTTGAAATCGTCTTTTACAATTCATACTCTTCCTATTTTAATATTTACTGCTCAGAGGAACACGAAAATGTAAGAGTATTAAGCCTTCTCCTTGGATCAACAGGAAATGGTGAAATAGATTTTTCAGAGTTTGTTCAAATGATGAAAACTCAAATGAAAAATCGAGACGTGAATCAAGAATTAATGGAAGCTTTTCAAGTATTTGACTGCAACAAGAATGGCAGAATCAGGTAAATCGTCTTGTTGGTAGGAGTGTATGTATTTCTTCCAGGAAAGTAATGATTGCTCTGCGGTTACTAAGTCACCCTCAGAGGAACACGAACTGTGGGGCAATTTATCGAACACAAAGCTCCAGCATCTTCAACATCTACAGAAGAGAGCAAAAACTTTGATAGAGAACTTTAGGTCAAAGGATGGGTGGAGATGCAACTGGTTGTCAATTTCAAATACAATACATTTTGAGAAAGCAATAATGATCTCTAAGATAGTGAACGGTCTCTGCCCGGACACCCTAAGAGGGAGACTTATTCCCAGATCTCAGTTATCGAGCTACTCGACAAGAAATCAGTCAGATCTGGACATTCTGAGGTTGAACCTAGAGTTCTCAAAAAATAATTTCTTTTACTCTCGAGTAAAGACTTGGAATAGCATCCCATTGGAAATTAGAACAAGTCCAACAACTACTATGTTCAAAAGGAAACTGAAGGAGTTCCTACAAAATTAGCATCCTTCCCGAAGCACGATCCCTAGGAAGAACAGTAAATCCATGCTTTCTAATCTCTTTTTATGTATTATTAGATGTAAACGTATAAAAAATTTTCGTTAGTTTTATCATTAAGTAGTAGCTGATAGGGTTTCGTGGTTAAATATGATATGATATGATATGATATGATATGATATGATATGATATGATATGATATGATATGATATGATATGATATGATATGATATGATATGATATGATATGATATGATATGATATGATATGATATGATATAATATGATATGATATGATATGATATGATATGATATGATATGATATGATATGATATGATTGATATGATTTGATATGATATGATATGATATGATATGATTGATATGATTTGATATGATATGATATGATATGATATGATTGATATGATATGATATGATGTGATATGATGTGATATGATGTGATATGATGTGATATGATATGATATATGCAAGTCTGGATTCATTTTGAATTCCGTTGTAGAGACTTCTGTAATAAACAATCTTCGATTTCAGCCCAACTGAACTGAAGGTTACAATGAAGAATCTGGGCCAGGAGTTGACAGAAGATCAGTTAAAGTTGATGATTAGGGAAGCAGATTGTAATGGAGACGGTGTTATTGATTTTGAAGGTAAATGGCAGTTCATTATTTACCATTTTGCTTATCTTATACATATGGTTCTTCAGCTGTCAGTTGTCTGCATGGTCAATTATGTGACGAAAAAGAGTAAAAGTAAAAGTTAAGCAAACAGTAATAACTGCCTGTTCAAACATGAATCAGTTCTAGTGATTTTCAGCTACGACCTCAGCTGCTCCATTCTATGCTTATCTTTGAGCATACTGAAAGTATGATTTGAAAAGTCTGTTGGTACTACAGAACTTCACTATAGCACGAAAAAGCGGGGACATTTTTGAGCATACTGAAAGCTTTTTTCGTCCGACACTCGTCAGAGTATGAAACGTCGGATAACAACCGAAAGATGAGCTGAAATATATAGCCAGATGCGGGTACACGTGATATGATGAATAATGCGTCTATTTGGCCCTATGATTGGCCAATTAGCACCTATTCACCATTGTTTACTTGAAGAGTCCAAATGAGAAAATGAACTCTTTTTGATTACTCAAGACTGGGCTTTGAGTCTTAATATAAACTGATTTCAGAACACTTAAATGACAGGACGATCTTTCTTGCCCAATGATCCGAAAATTATCGTCTGTATATGTTTTGGCGCATCTGGATTTGTAATAAGATGTTGTCCTATGGCCGAATCACAAGTCATTTTAGGATTATAGTTTTTGGATATACGAGGTGGTTGTTCTCTTACTGTATTGCTTTTCTCCCTGATGCTCGTGGGAACGTGTTGTTTTATTCTGTCTGCTAGTCTCTGCGTTCTGTGTCCTACTCTGACGAGTGTTGGACGAAAAAAGCTTTCAGTATGCTAAAAGAATTTTCCCGCTTTTTCGCGCTATATTGACCGTATCCCTTGCTATTTTCAGGAAAATTACTAGGAATATTGCGAGGAAAATTTATCTGAAATCTGGTTTCCAATGTGCTGTAAACTGCTGGAGACTATCGCAGGCAATGGAGTCAGCGGCACTTATGGTACTGGGAAACATACTGCCTAAGAGCTGTCGCCGGCATCTACAGGCACTGTTACAAAAGTTGAAAACATTTCAATTTTGTTCCCGGTACCACCGGTAGCCGAATCGTGATATATGTTCTTTCAATTTGGAATTTGTTATCACATTAATACATCATGCCCATTTTTCAACTGGAAGAACGTTTATACAAGGAAATCAAGAGAGCACACAGTTTGAAGTCTCTTGGGTTAATCATAGATGAGAAACAAAACTGGAACAACCACTTTAAACTCTTAAAGGGAAAGATTGCTGATGGTTTGTTATCCTTGAAACAACTTAAAAATATCTTCCCCCAATCTAAATTATGTTCTGTTTACAGAGTCTTAGTTAAAAGATATAATCGGTATGCTAATGTCATTTGGGGTAACCAATCTAAGACCAAATTCGACACACTGCAGCGTTTCCAGGGCCGACCCTTGTCTATTATAAAATATGCAAGAATTAAAGACGAATGGCAAGGAAACTTGGCTGAAACTTGAAAATCTCATCAAGCTCGACCAGGCGGTAGTGATGCTCAAAATCAAAATTTTTGCACGGAAAACTTATGGAACAAATTAAGGCAAAGATACGAAATCTCTTACTATAATACCAGAAACTGTAAGAATTTAGAAATCCCAAACGACCCTAGAAAAGACCAAGAAAGGCTTTCGTCACACAGGCCTTAAAGTTTGGAATAGCATTCCAAATGAAGATTTAGAGCTCCCTTTGTACTATCAATTTGAAAACAGTAAAACATTTCTTACAGAGCTTGAAAACTCCTTTTTCTGCTGTTTTTTAAAAATACAACTGCCTGTAAGAACATCATCCACAAGATATGCATATATTCTTAAATTTTCTATTATTACGTATACATTGCTGTACTGATTTTGTATTGTAATTTAGCTGAGGGGATTCCCTCTATAAAGAATGGATGGAAACTTTCATTTGATCATTCTAAAACTACCGTAGAAATGTTAAACTTAGCCTATCCAGCCAACTTTCCCAAATTGGACTTTGGTTGTGTACTCACATAGTTCAATAAGTAAGTTTCATAATGCCTCTAAATACTACCTATGAAAGCTTAAAAGTTCAGGAGATATCCACTCTAATTCTACGACAAAATGTATAATAAGATAATCTTATGCAGGTATTTATTATTTGCTTAGTGAGAAACGGAATTTCATTCTCTGGTTCAGAAGTCATAAATGTTCAAAGAAGTTTTTGCTGTCTTTTTCTATAAATCCGCAAGTACCCATGGACACATTGACACAGTGAACTTCATCATATGTCGACATTAAGTTTGCCTTAAACGATTTGTATTTGTCCCATTTTCTTTTACTATTTCCTTCCATATAGGTTGAGAATAACTTCTAACCGACGTTTTGTTGTCAATTGATGAAATCTTCACTGGTTATATCACTTCCAATTCTGGTTGCAACGGTTCTTGACTTAATTGACGTTCTTGACAGCTAAGCAGCATCTCTTAACAAGTTGTTAGGTACTAATGACCCTTAATAATTGGTAGGACTCTCACTTAATTTTGGGAATCAGTCAACTACATATAGCAGTATTAAAATGTCTTATACAAAGAGATTAAATTGAATAATTGATGCATTACTAGATTTAATCGACATGCTTTCACTTTACTTTCAAGTCACTATTGCTAGTCCTTTAATTCTGACAATTAGCTGATATGCTACTAAATGGAATGATATATTGTGCTTTTTCAAGGTGGAGATGTACTCCGGGGGTGAAAAGCCTTGCAGAACATTTCGAGTTGAGTCTAATAAATAGGCTAAAAGCTGTTTGGAAAATAGAAAACCAACACGTCAAATATCGCACTGAAATGTTTGTCACATCTTTAACAGTTTATCAGTGCAATCCAATGGGAAGACAAAACTGTCTTGAGGATCACAAAAAAATTGAAATTAAAGTGATAATTTAGTACAGAGAAGTGCTAAAGCTTGCAACAGAGAAGAATTTTCATTTGTGATTACAGGTAGCATGAGATGAAAACTTCCAACCTTGGTTAAATTACTGCTCTATTCCTTTCATAGAAATTTACCATTTACTATGTCAACTAGAAGTTATTGAAAACGGAAAGCTACAATCAGATTAAATAGTCAATTGAATTTGCTAGTCTAAATACAATATTTCCTTCTAGAATTCAAGAAGCTTGTGAACAACCTAGAGAAGTCTATTGATTCGCCGTCAAGAATCTTCTGGAATAATAACTCTTAGCAATGTGAAGGCAAGCATTGTTGATTGATGCATGTTTTCTTACTGCATTTTCTATCCAAATGAAAATATCAATTGACATGGAGCAACACGAAAAGAACTTTATTGCAGAGTCAACGAATGAACCATGTACTTGTGATAGTGGGCAGGATGCAGCAATTCTTTTATATTAGAGTTCAATTCTGGTCCTCAGTTGATACCCTATGGTAGTGAACAGAGCAATGCATCGAAGCTGCTTATAGATCAAAAAATCGAATTGGTCTATGCTACCTTTAGACAATAGAGCAGATTACTAGCAGGATTGCTTCATAGTCTATTCAGAATATTAGGGTAGATTGGCTCTAGATATCGTTTTTCTTCGATTATAATAAGCTTCCCTTGAATGTAAGCCGCATTCACAAAACCCAAAGCGAAACTTTGCTTAAAAAAATTGTCGACCATGCTCAGGTATGTATTAGAGAAAGTTAGGTAAATCTGCTTACATGATCAGGCTGGGTAAGGCAAGGTGTCATGAAGCTTGTAAGCACATGGCTTCAATACAACTGACTTTCATGCGTATAGGACACGGCGTGTCTTGGAATTGAAGTGATATGGTGGTTTTCGGTGGTTTTGACATGCTGGACAAAATGTGTAAGCCTCCCTTTATAATACACCTGAACAAAATGTCCCAGGAAAAATGTAAGCTGAGGGTTATAATCAAAGAGACACGCGGCAACTTGAGAATGATGCCAAGCACTATTAGTATATTCCAATGTTTTTCGCTATAGGATTTTAAAATGGAGGTGCTAATTAAAAAGTAACACTTGTGCCTTTCTTGTTAACTACAATGTCGTTTATTTCTTACTTAGATTCTAATAATAATCACCTACTTCTGCGGTATGGCTTTGACAAGGCCATCTTCAAGAGTACAGTTGTAGAGCATGCACTCTGATTACAAACCAACTTCGGGGATGCTTGAAGTTTATGCACTTACAGGTTGCTCAAGCGTTTATACCTCAGTAGTCGTACTGTTGGCGCCTCTAGTACACAATAATGGCTTCATTATGTGAGATACTCTTTGGAATCTTCCGATAAAGGAAGCGAAAGTAGAGCAAATGTTGTGATGTAGTAACAGAATCTAGTAAAGTTACACCTGTACAACTGTTGTAAAGATGACCCCTAAGCCATTATGACAGTGGTCTCTCTTACTCCGAAGGGCCTACAGTGACTATATGTATCATGGCAACCGATCTATACAGGATTGGAGTATATTCATGGCGCACCTACCGGGCAGTGTGGGGTGGTACACCCCCACTTTTCAGATGGTTGGTAAAATCATACCATTTGTACAAATGCTAATGAGATCGCAAAAAGATGATAACCATTATCAGTAATGTAAGATTCTCTGGTCGGTAAAATAGCAATGATAATTGATAGTAATATTAAGGTATTCTGATCTGTAGAGTGGCAACCAAAATTACTAGTAACAATCAGGCACTCTCGTCGGTAAAATTTTTAATGATATTTGTAAATTACACTAAGATACCCTGATCGGTAAAATAGCAATGATGATTGGTAGTAATATTAAGATATTCTGATCTGTAGAGTGGCAACCAAAATTACTAGTAACAATCAGGCACTCTGGTCGGTAAAGTTTTTAATGATATTTGTTAATAACATTAAGATACGCTGATCGGTAAAATAGCAATAATAAATATTAGTAAAATTAAAACTATCCCAGTGCCATTGGCAGGGGGGGATTTAGCTCCTCGCTTTCTGGAAAATTGGTATTTTTTCTCTATTTGATCGTTCATTGTAGACTTGTCTTTGAAGCGCTTCTGAAAACCATACGATTCAGTCAACGTTAAGTCTGTGAGATGCATTCTAGATGGCAAAATTTTAAAATTTCTCCCATATTCGACCCATCCATGATGGGCCCTCCTTCGTCACTAAGTTACTAAAACTGTCAATGATCAAATGCAGTTAGTATGCAAGAAGAATCATATTTCTTCGTAATGGGAAAAATTGAATGATAAAACAGTCAAATTTCGGGAGCAAAATAACCGCAAAAGATATGTCACGTTGATTAGGAAGACTTTCATTTTCATCGGCAAATTCACGCTTGTGTACTCAAAATGGTCAAAGTACGCCACTTAGTGAATTCACTTATGTCTTACAATAGTCTGCTTTCGTTAGCGTTGCAAGTCTTAGTTTGAGAAAGCCATGATGATCAGCCATAAATCATATGATATTATTTCTGAGGCCACTAATCCATTTAGTATAGAAGAATGCTTAAAAAAATAACTAGTAGCAAAGCTGAGATGCTCGAACTAACAGCTGTTTAGAGATCTATTACAAATAAATTAATAAATGTGGTAGAAAATGACCGAATGAGGCATGTAATACATGTAGCCTAATAGATGTTAAAATATTGAAAGTATTTTATAGTAGGTTATCTAAAATCAGTTCAAAATAATTCATAGAAATGGTCATCATTTAACTTTCCTGAATATAAGATCTGTATTTAAGTTTTAAGAATTGCGGGTTACTAACTAACTTTATATCAGTATCAAAGTGGAGACAACACGTATCACTGATGAAAGCTGCCACTTTTAACTAACAATATAGCCTACAATGTTTCATGTGTACTTAATCTTCTCTCTTGATAGTGTTTGATTGATAACGACGTTCTCAAACAAACGTCGAACGTAAACATTCAATTTCTATTGCTTTAAAATGATTTACATTTTCGATGGACAATGAAAAGTGGTGGGTGTGCAGAAATCAAACACAATTTTAGCGCACGGTTAAATGAGCTAATATTCAGGATGTTGATGCACTGCATTTCAAAGTGTAAACCAAACTGCCCTGGTCATCACTGGGGAGCAACCACTTCAAATTTTGACCTCAACTGCGATAGATATTAAAAAGTCTCAGTGGGATAATCTCTAATTCTTTTTCAAAACTTCCATTAAAAAGCAGAACTATTGAATAGAATTATATGTTTAGCGACTGGAATGCTAGTGCATCATTGTTCACTTTGGTTTATACTCAAAAGATAGTCATTATTTGCAAATAATTGACCATGTAAATAGATAAGTGAGCTTATCTGCTCTTTGAAGTACATTAAAATTGAGAATTCACTTACACTTGAGTACCGAATAAAAGGGGGTGAGAATAATTGGGGGGATTGGAAAATGTTCTGAAAAATAATGATCGGGCGGTTGGAACAAATTGGAGGGTTTGGAGTATATAATACGTGGATACTGTGAAGAATAACTTAGGAAGATTAACTAACCATAGATTATAGATAAACAGCAAGGTAAAGGAGATTATAGTTGTACTGTAAGCAATTGTTAGATAAATTCCTGGCTATTCTCTAAGTAAAGGAAAACATTCCCTTCGAAAAACACAATTTCACCGAAAAATTCTTTAAGCTAATAAATGGACGGTTTGAATAAGTGCGGGGGTTGGAAAAAAATTTAAAAAAATTAACAATCAGGGGGGGGATTATTCGGTAGTCAAGAGTACTTATCTTAGAATGTATCAAAAACATTTGCTCAAATATCTTTTACATTGAAAACCAAGGAGTCATTACGTTACCAATGGTATGTTAAGGCGAAAACTGAACCATGATAGATTATACTAGAAGGCAGTTAGATAGTCTACATCTTATTTGCTGAATAAAGACCATGTAATTACGGAGCTGATCGAAACCAGTTATGACCAGAAAGCATATAAAATGGCAGTTGATGGTAGATCCCTAAAGCTGTTTGCTTTTAGCCGACATACATTTTATTTCTTTCCAAGCGTAATATAACGTAATCCAGTCAGCTTAGACCCTTTCGTATAGTGCTGGTAGATGTTCATCCTTTTTATTGGAAAAATGATAAAACATTCTCGAGTTTTTTTCCAAAATGCTAGTTGGGTGCCAGAAAACGATGCTATTTATTGCAATCAAAACGTACAAAATGCAGCTCTTGTGGAGTTATCTTTAACAGTGGAATATGCAAACGTGCTCTACATTTTCTCAATCCTCGTCTAAAGCCACAAATTAGCTATACTACAAGTTATGTAAGTCCTCAGCGCCTTTCTACCAAGCCATGGTATTGACCTGAAGGTGGTCAACAATAGCACCATCTTGTTGATCATTAAAAGATGTCTTCAGCACAGAGCAGTTTCTTAACTCAGAATTCTAGCAATGATGGAGGGAACCGGACGGTCAGAATGTCCTTCAACTGATTCTAATTCTTGAGATGGCATAAACGTAATTCCCGATCATGTATTTACGATCCAATGCTCTTTTGGGAAATTTTCAAAGTGATGAGTCAGACAAAGAAAACTGGCCTAAGAAGGATCGTTTATCGCGTTCTATCAAGAGCAATGAAGCAGGCAAACTACACGGTTTTATAAGAAAGTGGCTTTATAATAAAACCAGTATTTGGCTGTTAAAAAAGTTAAGCAAGTTGAGAAATGGATTTCAGAGGTCTAAGGCAGTTCATAAGTTGATACACACTTGAAATCCAAATTTTAACCCTAGCCAAACAGCACCTTTGATTAATTTATTTAAGTTACATAGATTTTATGAGAAAATCTATGTATTTCCATGTTACGTTTGCGTAGTGCCTATCTGTAGTACCTACACAAACTCGAATATTCTAACTAAAAAGGAAAATTGTCAGTACCGATATCATGAAAAAGCTAAGAAATTCTGAGTAAGAAGAAAAAGCTAACATTGATCGAGAACAAAACGTGGCTATGCTGAGTGCTGGGCGAAACATTTTTCTCATAAAACAAAAATAATGTATTCACTGAAGTTCAAAGATGATTATGTTTAATTCCTGTGTTTAAAAATGCCAACTTTAAGATCCACTATAGTAAAAGTGTAAAATATGCTAGTTGAGTTGTTGTAAATGTAGTAATTGTATATTAGCAATATTAGTACTATAAATAATAATTGTTTGTAAACTATATTCTTAGACACAAATCAGTGCCTCTCTTCTTCTTCTTTTTCAAGAGAACATTTCTTCTCTTACTGTACAGAGGGCTGAAGCAAAACGAATCAGTGGGTAAGGTTATCAAGCCATAGTTTTCACTAAGATTACACAAGAAAACCCGTCACTAGGGGGGCGTGAAGAGTGTCTCACCCCCTGGAAAAACACTTCACCCGCAAGGCTTTCCTTTTATCCGTCAATCCTAATATTTCTACGCTAAAGAAGTAGGCTCGTTGGTAAATATTGTCACTTTCACAATTATCGGAAATAGGCATCTTGATATCGGCAGTCCTTGGGTACCACGCGCATGTTGTGGGCAAATTTTTATTTCACACCCTATAGAAGGATTATCTTCGCGACCACCCTATACATAACTCTCACCCAACTCTTGTGGATGGAATAGTTTTTGTTTCAGTGAGAGTTGTTTTGAACACACATTTTAACCTGTCTTCCATTCTGCCATTACCACAAGAAAAGAAATCATTTCTTTATAGACCTAATAGAATTTTGAGATTTTAGGCACTGTCAAATCCCGGCTTCCGAAGGCTTGAACAAACAGCATGCCGTGTAAACTTCATTCATGGGGCAAAAACCTTTCCTTGTCCTGGTTATCAAATTTATCAGTTAGCTGTGCTTCCCAAACGGTATCTTAATTTAAACTGACTTTTAGTTTAAAACTTGCGACAGTTTTGAGTACTTGAAGGCCTGGGTTGCCAGATTTGTTTATTCGGAAGTACACTAAATCAGTTAAGAAATATACCAGAATGATTTAAAATACGCCAACTTTCTTTCATTCACAGGGGCTTTTCTATAGAATGATTTTTTCTGTATAGAGAGAATACAGGGAGAAATTTCAAGTGTGGATCAATTAACAACTTTCTTAGGTCCCAGAAATTGAGCATTTCTTTAATTTTTTGTCGGTATTTTTAAAGTCAGTATTTTTTACATCTTGGACAAACCTTACGGGGTCAGACTTTTAATAACTACGATATTGAATAAACTTGGGTTTAAGACGGGGTAACTGTGTTTTCATTATTGTTGAGACAAATCAATGAAAGTCGCCTAGACCAGTCTCAAAACTGTCGTATTATAAAAGCTCCTAGGTTTATTCGTGAGGAAAACGTCAATTGATGAACTGTAACTTTTTGTGAAGCAGGTCTTGTCCTTTACTATATTAGATCGTCCAAAAACATCACAGAATGAATTTAATTTAGTATGTCCATAATGCTTAATATCATGTGTGTCTATGTTCATATCACCCATAATTATGACATTACCATGTTTGTCCAAAGCCGAGTTTAACGAAGAAGACAGTTCATTGAGGAATAATTCCAGATTGGAAATTTCAGGTGCTCGGTAAATGCTAAACATAACCCATCTCTTTTTGCAAACAGTCAGTTCAGAACAGATGCACTCTATAGCAGGACTCTCAAAAGTAGAAACTCTTTTCCAAATGACCCCTTTCCTAGCAAATAGCATTAAGCCACCCCCCCCCCATTATTCATTTCTATCACGTCGAATTGGCTTTTGGTAGTTATTAATAAGAAAGGAGTCAGTTTTGAAATCGGAAGTTAGCTTTGTTTCTTGTATTACCAAATATCAGGCAAGCACCTTTCCATCACCAATCTTAAATCAGTTGCTTTATTTCGAAGACTATTTATATTTAAGAAACCAATCAAAGGATTGTTCGGATTTTTTCTCCTTAGACTGAAAAACTCATCAAGATCACTAAAATTTTTTTTTCGGTTGCTTAGGTCCGATTGAAGATACAGAAGAAGAAAGATCAAGTTCACTGGGCGTACTAGAGCCATGTGAAGGGAGATTTAAGTCAGAGGAAGGTGTATAGAGTTGATCAAGTATTTCTAAATTTGGGCTTATAGCAAGAGTTCCAAGTTGACAATCAGGACGACGACAAAAGGCGAAATCATTTTAATTTTAGACAAATCATGACTATTCCAGTGGTTACATTTTCGGTATGACTAATCCAGTATGACAAATCCGACGTTTCGACTCAGCCTTGAGTCATCTTCAGTAAAGAGAAGAGGGAGAAGGGATACCGTATTTTCTCGAATAGAAGCCGCGGCTTCTATTAATTTTCTTTTGTTTAAATTACGGCTTCTATTTGAGCACGGCTTGTATTCGAGGGCGGCTTTTATTCACTTTTCCAGTAGTTACATTCCATTCGAATTTGCTTAAAGCTGCGTATTTTAATTTCAAAGTGTTTAAAATTAAAGTTTATTAGTTTTTGAAACTTTTTGGTGTTGTCGCAATGGCAGAAACTGACAAAAGAAAGTGCTATGATTTTCGGTTCAAAGAAGCAGCGATAAAGTATGCTGAAAAAAATATCAATCGTGAGGCAGCAAGAAAATTTTCAGTTGATGAAAGTATGGTACGGAGGTGGAGAAAAGTGATAGATACGAGTGATTTGCAGCAAATTCCGGCAAAACTATCGAAACGAAAACGAAATTCTGGAGGATGCAAAAGACCATAATGGGCAGATCTTGAAGACGAGTTGCTGCAAAGAATAATAATCGATGATCGAGATAGACATTTGCATGTTCCTTGTAAGCTGATAACTGCTTGGACTTTAGATATTGCTGGAAAGCATAACATCACGGACTTTCAAGCAAGTCGAGGTTGGTTGTTCAGGTATTTGAACACGAGGAAATTTATCCATCAGAAGACGCACCACAACATGTCAGACAATGCTAAAGATGCTCTGTCAAAAATAGCAAGCTTTGTAAAGTTTTGTGAGAAGCAGAGAAACAATTTTAACTTCTCATTGCAAACGATTTGTTAAAAACTTAGGATTTTTATGATGATTGTAACTAATATCCTCTTTATAGATAGATTTGTTATAAACATGTATTTAAGTTTGGTTGGCATTAATTAGCTAAGTAATTAGCTAGACGAGAAGCCAACGTTAAATAAAGAAATTATTATTATTATTATATCATATAGCCAATATGGACGAAACCCCCAAATGGGCGGTTTCTTTTTTAGGGCGGTTACTCCATTATTGTTCCTGAACGCAGCTTCTATTTGAGGGCGGCTATTAAAATATTTTTTCGTCAAAAACTGCGGCTTTTATTCGAAGGAGGCTTCTATTGGAGGGCGGCTTCTATTTGAGAAAATACGGTATTTAAGGGGAAGCACAATACGTGGATAAAAACCCACATGATGTCAAATGAAAAACAGGAGGAAAAAGTATTGTAAGGAAGCAACAGCAAGAAAAACAGTAGGAAAAGTATTGTAAGTAATTAAATAGAAATACCCAAAAGAATGGAAAGAACTGTGGAGGCAGAAAAGCAGTAAGTGAAAAGCAAGAAATTAGAATAGAACCATAGAAATGGAGGACAGCTGGGAATTAAGGGAGGGTCTATCTCTTTGAATGAGGAGGCTCTCATGTATGAGTAGATCGTATGAATTACTGGTTTTACTAATTACCCTAAAATCATCAATAGAAGCAGTATGACCTGTTTGTTTAATATGATCTCTAATGGGCGATGGGCTCGGTGATGAGAGTTCTCGTCCATTTCTATTAATACCAAGATGCTCGTTACAGAGTTCCAAGTATTTGTGAAATATTATCAGTTTGGGTCTTTTCACAGGAATCTGGCGTACGCGAAATTGACTTAAAACCGGCATCTAAGATTAAATCAGGCTGAAACGATTCTTTTGGACTCTGAGATGAAATTCTAAAGCTACTTATAGGGCTTTTAATTAGTTCATGCAGTCATACCGTATTGATACAATTTACAAAATTTTGTCCTAACACATTTGTACCCTCGTTATTGAGGTGAATACCATTATCGAAAAGTAAAAATCTCCACTCATGATCAATATTTTGGTGTCGAATAAAGTGTATTTCGTTTTCTGCAAGTGATTTGACTAAAAATGAATTTACCTGGAGCCTCTTCCCTTCCATGAGATCAGAGTCACCACGTGCTAGAATACTTGAAACAGCAATATGTTTCACCATTTTCTTCGATTCCACAGCAATGTCAGTGATCTTTTTTGCAATTGTCTCTGGGTCGTCTTTCCTCAAGTCATTTGTAACACAATGTATAATCAAAGCATCAGGTTGTCTCTTTAAAGTTGGAACTATGTATGAATCCATATCGTCTGTCGTTGCACAAGGAAAAATCTTCACAAAAGTGGACATATGGCTCACGTGGTGGTTAAGTTCAGTTTTACGAATTCCCTTTATGATAGAATCTCCAATGCCCCCATGAGGATCTTCTTTGTCCTTGTTGTAAGGCAGTTGAAAAGGAGACACCCCTCGGGTTTATGTTCTCATCGGAGTGCGCATTTTCTCTGGCAATTGCTGTACCATTCCCTGTGGGAAACATCGCGTTTTCTTCATGGTTTCTAGAAATTGGCCTTTTGGCTGAATCACTTGTTTTGTTATTCTATGATTCTGAATGTGTTCATCATCCCTTAATAATGCTACGTCATTTTCTGAGCATGACTTTGCTCCTCCATAGTTTCCCAAAGCTGTTGTTCTTAATTGGAACTTTTGTCGTGCTTTTTCATGATTTTGAAAAACTTTACTTCGGTTGCTTAGATTAACCTCATTACAAGAGTCATAATCCAAAGCAGCAAAGCGATTTTTTGAAACAAAGGATGCTGAAATATGATCTCTGTCTTTTGCTAGGATATTTGGAAGTCTCGGTTGGCGTGGCGTGGGGTTGGCGTCCATTTTTAGGTACTTCATTAGTTGAAACTTAAGGCCGGTTTACACTAGGTTGCAGGAGGTTGCAAGTTGCTGCAACCGGCAACTTGTTGCAACGTTCTTCCGGTGTTTAAACATGAAAAACAAATGCGATCTCCCACGTCAGAGGGAGTTTTGTATTACTTGGAGGCAGTACAGTTGGAACCAGATATAAACCCTGAAGGGAACCAGAAAATTATATCTGGGGTCCTTCATATCGGGATTCCATAGTAAGAATAGTGGAGACAGAAGCAAGTATGCAAACCCATATATTTCATGCCTTACTAGTAGGAGAACGACTGGCAGTTGCTTTGCGATAACTTCCCTGTCCAGTTGTCAAAGTCAGATGCTCAAATCTGAGCATGAGGTACCAAGAAATTGAGTTAAATCATTTCTAGCTTGAATTCGTTTGTAGAAACAGACGAACTATTTTTGTACTCAACCAATTTTGCACTGCAGAGGCATTGGTGCCTCTTATGATTTTTCAAAAAGTCTGCTTTATGCCTCAAATGCCCACTCAAAACTTTGATAGCCTGCTTAAATGTTTTCTGTAACCATCCTGAATACGCCCAGTTCGTTCTTGTGGCCACAAGAGCACATGGCGTAAACGTCACAAGATATTTTGCAGGGCTTTCATTGGCCAAAACCGTGCGACCTACTGCAACTTGGTTGCAAAATAGGAACTCAATCCTAAATAAGTAGGTTGCAATACGGAAGGTTGCAGTACGGAAGTTGCAGCAAGTCGCACACGCATTTACATATGCAACTCGATGAGATATTTTGGTTGATGTGATGAGTTGCATGAAGTCGCACATAAAAAATGTAAAATGAAATGAAATGCCTCATTATCATTCTGCAAGCCTCAGAATGAGGTAGCACTTGCATAATTCACAACTGAAGATAACGTGTACGCCTTGGGAGTTCTTGTGACAAGTTCGTGCAAGTTTCTTCTTGTTTTCCGCTGTTCTACTGATCACCTAGCAGCGGTTTACTATCTAGTTTCGCAACTCCCTCTATCGCCCCACCAAAATGTCAGGTGGTCATGAGGAGCTTATGGCCTATTTGCAAAATATTGGCATTACACCTGAAGTGATTGAGCACCCTGAAGTGTTTACGGTCGAAGCAATGATGCCCTATTTGGAGAAATGTGATGGAGTAGTGAGCAAAAATCTCTTCTTAAAAGACAAGAAAAAGAAATTGTGGCTGTTGTCAGCAGAAGCAGACAGAGCTATCAACCTGTCAGAAATTGCGAAGAAAGTTGGAGCCAGTGGAGGGTTACGATTTGCTGACGAGTCCATCATGATTGAAAAATTAGGCGTAGCTCAAGGTTGCTGCACAGCATTGGCACTTTTCAATGACGTAGATCATAATATAAAATTTATTCTTGATTCGAAGTTTTTAAATGGTAACCATAATAAGGTTTACTTTCATCCTATGATCAACACACAGACACTAGGTTTAAAAAAAGAAGAATTTAAGAAATTCCTCACAGCAACAGGGCATGAACCAGTATTGCTAGATTTCTAATCCAGAGTTATTCATGACATATACTTAATGAAATTCCCCCATTTGCCTGCACAGTAATTTTCTAGTCTGGGGTATCTGACTCATGTACACTCCAATGTACATAAGATGGCAAGTGTATACAAATGAGATGTTCACAATGAGATGTTCACAGAGGTGATTCACAGAGGTGATTCACATAGGGCCAGGGTGCATTCAATGTTCCTACACCGGACACTTTCTCAGCATTTTGTTATTATGCCACAAGTGGGTTTGCTGAAAGTATGAAGCAAATAAAGAAGACAAAGAAAAAACCTTACAGATAAGAGTAGTGTTTCAAACCACAGGTAACCTGGTGATGCCCCACCTTGCCACTACATTGACAATAAGCCAGTGGATTTAAAAATTCATTCATCCTAGACATCTTCTGTTGCAGATATGCCAAGAGGTAGGATTTTGTTCTTCATACGCCAAGGCAGCTTTTTTAGCCCACGCCGTACATATGCCAGCCTACCTACATGGAACACACACTGGACATAGGGGCCATTCAGAAAATAAATCATGCTTATAGGGGAAAGAAGCGGCACACAGATTGTGACAGCTTTTTAGGGGTGATGAAGGATTGTTATAGAATCATGATGTCACATTCCAGGATTGTTAACATTTTTGTCTGAAAAATGAAATCAAAAGAGCTTTTCAAGCCGATGGTCAAATCAATTTGTCTAAAATTCCTATATGTGGTACCTTGGTTAGCCTCTTTAATTTTGCCCAGCCTCTTTAATTTTGCCCATTTATGGATCCTGTAGTATTCTGGTTGGCACAGCAAGTTGAAAATGTGAACCCAGCCCTAGACTGGATACTTTTGTGAAGTAGTGCAGGGATGGGGGTCACTTTTTCTTTGCTTTGTGACAATGTGAGAGAGATGGGTCAAAATCTGTGAAGATTTAAAAGATATTTTTTTTATTACTCCACAGTACATATGTATAAATTTCTGAAGATTGTGACCTCCTCCCCTACCCCTTATACACTAGTATGTACATGTTAGACCAGGGTTGTCCAGCCTTTGTTCTCATTTTCTCAGATTTAGGTCATAGATGGAGGACCACTGATGGGAGATGGGCCTCGGCTAATGGCCTGTGGGGCATTTGATAGAGGTTTGAGCATGGATTCAATGCATCAGTACTTGCTAAATGCATGTGTGCTTGGATGCACACACTTTGGTTGTCCCAGGGAATAATATGAACTTCTCACCATTTGCAACCATAATAAATACAATGTAATTTTGTGATTGCATTGAAATGTTTACCCCTATGTACTTTTTAGCAACTTTATTCTCAATGCAGGCCACATAAGACTACATTGTGGGCCACACATTGGACAACCCTGTTTTAGACTATTCCCTGTGTGTGTGCATACCTTCACATTTACCCCTATTGGTTTACAATAAAGTCAATGACTTTCAACCTGTTTTTAACTACCCGAATACTACCAACTTATTTTTGATAGGGAAAGACAGGTTTTACGAGTGTACAAATGAAATGTTTCCTACACATTTTGTCAGGATCCCCCTCCTTCCTTGTGCAAAAACATTTACTAGTGTGTGTGTATACTGTGTGCATGACCCAAATGC
Source organism: Mastigias papua (assembly GCA_964019165.1). NCBI lineage: Eukaryota > Metazoa > Cnidaria > Scyphozoa > Rhizostomeae > Mastigiidae > Mastigias > Mastigias papua. The sequence continues at coordinate 11,481,362 of OZ025269.1, forward strand.
AGTTTAGAACGTATAAGATAATTCTTGCTTTGCCATTTGTTAGGTGCATTCGAATTCTATTGTTTATTTGGTCTGCTTTTGGATCTCCCTGAATTAACAATATCTCAAGCCCAATGTGAAATGTTGACATTGTGTTATTAAACTATGGTATTCTGAATGTATAGTACTGGACTATTTGCCCACATTATGGAATTACTCACATCTTCTATATAACAGTTCCACATATAAGATGGTTCCCCCATCTCTGTCATCTTCCACATTTCAAAGTTTATTAGGCAACTATTTTACAAAAATATACCCTATGCAGCATACCTGCAGGTTACCTAAGAAGTCTGGTAAACTGATAATAGTACAAAATAATTTCCTACATAGTACAAATTTTTCCTGCAAGGGGCCTTTTTGACCACATGGTAATACCAAATGTTACATAACAGGTCCTTAACCTTAACTGTATATTTAGTACCACCTTTCTATGCAAAGTAAGTGTTATTTGCTAAGACAGGCTTGCAAGTTCAAATACAACTATCCAAATGTGCACGTATGGAAATGTGCAGCAAAGTATCTAAATCTAGAACATGCTCTTGATTCCCTTAGAGAGAAGCACCTCTGGCATACCTACTGCTGGGCATACATAGTGGGCGAGCTATGACGATGGTTGGAGTAAATCCCTAACTTTTTGAATGTGCAAAGATAGATTCATCCAAAAATGTCCTAAACACTACTGAGGTTTCCCACAAACACATATGAGTCATTTCATCTGCCACTTCCTTCTACAAAGGACATACCTTTATGTTCACAAAGCGCATTTCATTGGTATCTAAAGACTGTGATCTAATTAATTTTCCTTTGGGCTTTGCCCCCAAGTTTTCCTCCATTATGGCTTGCACCACCCCCTTCATCCATGCCCCCCTAAACCAGTTCAGCTACCTAAAGGCTTGTGTGGCAACAAGAGAAGCTCAATCCTTCCTATGGGTGTCATGTGGAGGGCACAAACAAAAGACAAAGCTCAATTGCTACATAATAGTCATTGTAAAAATCATTTCCAAACTACACTAATGCAGCTTAAGTCCATGAACAAAATTTCCAAATATCTCTATTTTGCAGTTTCCAGCTATCATGTCACAGGCACATGCCCAGATATGATAGTCACAGAATCTATTCAGTGCAGTGTCATTTTCACATTTTGTAGAAACTATGTCTAGCAACGCTTGATCAAAAAGCTTGAAGTGCTGCACAATAATGGCCGTAAACGTTTGAGGAGGCATTGGATTTCAAATAAAAGAGCAAACTTACCAAATTCTACTTAAAAAAAACTATCTAGGGTGTAGTTTTTATTTTTTGGACTACTTTATTACACAAATAAACTTTCTTGGATGTCAAATTTCCTGCAGGCATTCCTTCTGCTTTTTCAAAGACAATACTTTACATTACATGCAACAGCTGCAAAGAAATATGTAGATGAAAATTATTTACATTTCATGAGGACAGATCCCTCTTTGCACATACATATATAAAGATGAAATGGAACAAAACTATTAAACTTGGCCCATGAAGAACACAAGACAGCAACTACACTATAATCACATCTTATTCATATATTATCATTATAAAATCTTTACAGCTTTCAAAAACAAGCACTTTACATTGTACACAAATTATCATTTGTGGCAAGTTTTCTTACTGGATTTCAACAGATATTTCTGCACAGACAAGATCTTTCTTCTTATCATCTATTAGTTCCCATTTTACCAAAAGCTTCAGCTGCAAACAAAGGATACACATCAAATGCCATAAATGACTTTGAAATATTTGACAAAAAAGAAGCTACTAGTAACCTAAGTGCTGATTATTGGAGCCAATTATGATTGGTACCTCATACCTCAAAATATGCAAAATAATATGGCAAGGGTTCAAATGAGGCAGGCTTCAGGAACTAAAGATGCCCTGCTACCATCTACACTAACATTTGTTAGTAAGAAAGAGATTCTTGCTTTGCAATCAAACTTAAAGTGATTTAAATCATTATTTTCTCTGAGTCTCGAGATGTAAATTGCTGGAATAAAGAGTCTTTACAACAAAACAACTAATGATAGAAATGCAACATTGCTGATGAGGTGGACTATGGCTCACAACTGTGCTCTACACATGCTGCCTTTCGATCCTGATGCAGACGTCGATGTCGATGCGAGTGCCGCCCCGAAATGGAAACTCTGCGTAAGCGATTTTACTACCTTTTTAGTCGCACGCGATATCACTGATCCGAAGCGTAAATGTGCCTTCAATGGCCGCCAAAACTCTTGGAACACCATGCTTCTTATCTCTATACGCTATCTCCCCTCCCCTTCCCCCTCCCCTCGCCGGGAGCATGGGAGCACGGAAGATGGCAGATGGCTGAAGGCAGTCGCAGGCACCTTACGGCTATATGGACACCAGGCTTAAGTTGTCCAAGTCAAAGATGGACATCAGCGTCAATGGCCGTGTCATCAACTTCTTGATTGATACGGGATCGTCTATCAACGTAATTATCAACAAAATATATGAAGAAAAGCTCAAAGGTATTGCATTGCAAAAGACCGATCTGAAAGCTTTGCCTTTCACGTCAACGACCCCCCTGCCACTCAAAGGTAAATTTCAAGCAACCCTTGAAACCAAGTGCCAATTTCATGTTGCTACCATATATGTGACCGCAGATGATGGAGGCTGCTTGCTAAGTTCAACAACCCCGCACAAGACTTAGGACATGTACGCTTGAATTTAAACGCGTGGAACATATTCAGGATTCTCATACTAAGGAAATCTTACGACAACACAAACGGTTTTTCGTGGCATTGGAAAGTTGAAGGATAAACAAATCACATTATGCACTGGTAAGGAAGTAAAGCCACTAGCACAACAGACACGCAGAATTCCGTTCCATATCAGAGAAAAGGTGGAAAAGGAATTACAGAAACTTGAAACCTAAGACACAATTGAGAAAGTCCCAGATAACGAACTCACAGACTGGGTCTCACCAATAGTCGTAGTACCAAAAAGGGATGATAAAATACGCGTTTGTGTTGACATGCGGGCCGCGAACACTGCCATAAAGTGCATACGACACCCTATAGCGACCGTCAAAGATACATCATTGGAGCTCAATTGTTCAAAATTCTTTTCTAAACTGGACATGTCACAGGCGTATCATCAATTGGAACTCTCTCCACAGAGTCGAGACATAACAACATTTACTACACACGTTGGACTTTACAAGTATAAGCGTCTAAATTACGGTACAAACTCTGCTGCAGAAATATTTCAACAAACATTGTCTCACGTTCTTAACGGACTAAAGGGAGTTCAAAATGTGGCTCCTACAAGAGAAGCTCATAATGCAGCACTGGAAGCTTGCCTGCAACAATTGGAAGAACACCATCTCAAGCTCAACATTAAATAGTGCCAATTTTAAAAGACACATTTGGAATTTGTCGGATTGATATTCTCAGCGAATGGAACACAACTAGATCCGCAGAAAATAGCAGCCTTTGTGAATAGCACACCACCTAACACAGCAAATGAAGTTAGAAGTCTTTTGGGAAAGGCAAGTTACAATGCCCAATTTATCAAAGCTTTTGCAACAATAATTGAACCTGTACGCAGATTAACATGCAAAGACACGCCATTCAAATGGCCAGAAGAGCACCAGGAAGCATACGAGGCACTCAAAGCTGCATTGACTGACAGTCCAGTAATGAGCTACTTTTGTGATATTTCTATCACCGTTCTGAGAATAAAAAGTCATAAATTCATCACAATCCCACAATCATTTCCTTCGATAAAAAAAACCAACTACCTCCTTCGTCATCTGACAGCACATGCTCTCAGCACGGCATCCTTCTCTGCAGAAGTCACAAGATCTAGTTGCACAATATGGCAGTTATTTCCCTGGGATGTTCCCCCTTACGCCACTGCTCCTCCACAACTTTAACGTAAACGAAATACTTATTGATGCAAGTCCCATCGGTTTGTCAGTGATTTTGGCTCAACGCAAGCCTGGAACCGGTACTTTAACATTATTGCTTATGTCAGCAGAGCGGTAACCGTCACTGTCACAAGGTACTCGGAAACAGACAAGAACGCCCCAGCTATTGTTTGGGGTATCAAGCATTTCCACATATATATATATATATATATATATATATATATATATATATATATATATATATATATATATATATATATATATATATATATATATATATATATATATATATTTATATGGTGCTCCATTTATCCTATATACGGATCATAAATCGTTGGAATGGATTTATGGAAACCTACTTTCTAAACCACCTGCATGGATATAGCGCTGGATGATACCTTTGCAACAATACGATTTTTCCGTCGTGTACAAAGCTGGTATAGAGAACCCTGCTGACTACCTGTCTCGCCATCCAGTGAAAAATGCATCTAAAGAACAGAGTGATATGGTAGAAGACTATATAAAATTTCTTACAAATGCTGTTGTACCTGATACCTCAACACTTGACGAAATCAACGAAGCTGCACAGCAAGATCGAACTCTTCGCGCATTACGCGCAGCTTTAAAGACAGGTTATTGGAATATTGATGACCTCAAGCAATACCAAAAAATCAAAGAGGAAATCCCAATTGATCATGCTAATCATGTTCTCCTTCGTGGACAAAGAATTATTCTACCATCATCACTTCAAGATCGTGCCATTAAATTAGCACACCTGGGCCATCAGGGGCATTCCAAAACTACAGCATTATTAAGAGAATATGTGTGGCTTCCGCAACTAGCTAAACTTGTCAAATCAGCAATTGAGGGATGCTTAGCATGCCAGTCACTGGCACAACCTAACCCACCAGAACCATTACTATCTACGCCTTTGTCAGATCATACAGGGAACATGTCAAAGTTGATTTCTGAGGTCCGTTTCCTCCTGGACACTATCTCTTAGTTATCATCTATTGTTACTGGCGCTTTCCAGAGGTAGAAACACTTAAATCTACTTTTTGCATGAAAGTTATACCTAAGTTATACTATATTTGCTCGTCATCGAATCCCAACTAAGCTGACTTCCGACAATGGTCCATCATTTCAAAGTGAAGAGTTCAAACGATGCATGCAACATCTTGGAATCATCATCATTCAACTCTACTATGGCCCCAGGGTAACTCAGAGGTAGAAGCGTTCAATACGCCTCTCGAGAAAGCAATTAGAACTGCAATTGTAGAAAATCAACCATGGCAGCAAGAAGTGTAAGGTTCCTGTTGAGTTATCATTCCACACCTCATTCCACAACAAAGGTACCACTCTCTCAACTTGTTTATAACCGTCAAAATACGAGGCACATTACCAACATTGCCTACAAAACATCATGTAATTGACAGACATGCCGAAGCACACAATAACCATGAATTGAAGAAAGAAAAGGCACAAAATTATGCCAATTAGCATTGTCCAGCAAAGAAATCTTTCATACAAATTGGAAATAATGTATTACTCAAGCAAAGGAAGAGAGACAAACTTAGTACTAATTTTAACACAACACCATATACAATTGTATCTGCTAATATATCGAGACTAACTGCTGAACATAAAGGTCACAGAGTAACCAGAAATGCATCCTTTTTCAAAAAGTTCAATTTTCATACCTAAGATGATGATACTGATATGACTTACCAGACAAATGTGTCTACCAACAACAAAAGCAACAAACTACCCAAAGAGCAGGGACGCCTACGCTGGGGGGGCAGGGGGCAGCTTCCCCTCCTGCCCTTGTCCAAGGACTTGATTATTTTAGTGCAGAAATGTTTATGATGCACCCTCAATAGGAGCCTTGTCCCCAAGAACAGTTGCTGAGAAGGTCCACAAGACCAGGAACTCAGACAAGACTGTGTGGAGAACCAATATAATAGACTCCAGCTTAATTGCATAATTATTTTGTGATTTCTCTTTGCTACATATATACACTCAAATAGCTCCAATCAAAAAGAAATTTTTAAAGACATAAATAGACCCTCAAGAAACAATTCCAACTTTTAAAACATTTCGGCACAAGCCTTCATCAGCTATAACACTCCCGGTACATACAGCACATATATAATGATAAAAACAAAGGAACAATATCTAATTAACTTACGACAATAGAGCACTTTACACAATGAAACTGGACTTACAATGGATAGCATTTGAAATTGAATGTACGGGGGATTATATTTAGCATAAGAGAAAAGGGTGTTGGAGAAGCTGATACCTACCGTCCCAGTGGGGTAGAAAGAAAGCCATGCGAGAACAAAGTGGGTGTGAAGTAACATAAAATGAAAAGGAAACCCAATATGACCTAGAAAGGACGATATTGAGTGGAGGGAGATCTAGTAAGGAAAGGTGCAACATAAATAATAATATAGACAAGCATAACTAAATGAAAGTAGAAACCATGACATAAAATAAAAAGAGGAGAATAAATAGTGAAGACATATAGAATAAACCAGCCAACTCAAATAAATAATAATCCTACGCACCTACTTCCTTAACATTAAGACCCCGGAGTGTGAAAGTGTCCAGCTTATGTTGCCAGAAACTTTCACGTGTCCTATCCCTCCCAATTAGTTTATCAATAACAGTGACACGAATGTCTTCTACGAACCCATGATGTCCTTCCTCAGAAAAATGTCTGAAAAAGTCCATCTGGGGAACTGAAGACCCAGACCTAAACCTACGAAAACATACCTTATAATTATTAAACCTAAGCCTAAAAGGCATGTTAGTACTACCCACATACTGAACACCACACACAATGCAGTCAAACAAATAGATAACACCCGACAAATCACAGTTAAACGAAAAGTTAATCTTATTCTCCTTACTAGTTATATTCCTTACTCAACAAGTAAGGAGTATCAGATTAACATATGTATGTATGTATGTATATATATATATATATATATATATATATATATATATATATATATATATAGTATTTATATGGTATTTATTTGATATTTATTTTATGCTATTGAGTCTATTTATTTCTTTAGAAATTTCTTTGTGATTGAAGCTATTTGAGTGTCTGTGTATGTGTGTCTATATATATATATATATATATATATATATATATATATATATATATATATATATATATATATATATATATATATATATATATATATATATATATATATATATATATATATATATATATATATAGACACACATACACAGACACTCAAATAGCTTCAATCACAAAGAAATTTCTAAAGAAATAAATAGACTCAATAGCATAAAATAAATATCAAATAAATACCATATAAATACTATATATATATATATATATATATATATATATATATATATATATATATATATATATATATATATATATATATATATATATATATATATATATATATATATATATATATATATATATATATATTATATATGCTGTTTTGTTACTTACTATTCAAAAGGGGGAGTGATGTAGTAATTACATATCTGGGTATCAGACCCATATACAAGAGCACACGATTTGTCAGTAAGAAACAGATTCTTGCTTTACAATCTAACTATGAAGTGATTACTTTCTCCGAGTCTCAAAATGTAAATTGCCAGAAAAAAGAATCTTTACAAGGAAGCAACTAATGATAGAAATACAACAATTGGGGGGACAGTATGCCTAGACCAGGGTGAATCTGGTATTCAACGTGCAATGGAGATTTGTTGTCCACAACATTTTATGCATCACAAGCATGATTTGCACAGTTTCCTCCGTGCCAAAGAACATCTTGGGTGGGATGTTAAGGGGCTAAATTAAAGAGGAAAGAGGGATAAGTTAAAGATCAAGTTTCAAAATGCTACTGGGTTGTGATGACTTCAATGGAGAGTTGCACCTACATTGCTTGCAGCATAGTTCTACATCAAAACATTGCACCAGAATATCACCAAGATGATGTTCTGTGGCCGGAACCTGCACCAAAGATCTTCTGGAAGTATGCACTCAGATTCTCTTTAGTGCCTAGGTTTCAACTTGATGAAATTAAATACTTTTTGGAAAATATCCCACAATCCCTGAAATTAGACACTCTAATGTGAACTAATCATTAAGCAAGCAGTCAATCTACAGATACATATAAGCACCATTAACCAGTATGACACCAACTTGATAATGCTCTAAATTCCCAGCCTATTAGACAAATTGTGTCAAAAAATGAAATGACTACTTACTGCTGGATATGATGATAACACTTCGATTTCTTTGTGATACTTCACTTCAACTCCTCCTTTTAATGGGCAGGTAAGACCAGAATCCTTGCATCCATCATCTCCAGGTATTGGGAAGGGGACAGGGATCCCTGCAATGATTCCATGAACTGATGCTTTCACAGAATTTATGGCTCCATTTGGGACAAATGAAACTGAGATTGTGCTGTTTGTCCCTCTATGCAAAATACAGTGGCTTCCAGCACAATTCTGAACATAAACATGAGTTACCTTTCCTGATACACCTGGAAAGAAAGGGAATGACTATAAAAGAAGTATCTCAAAAAGCAATGGCCTAAAATAAAGATCCCTTAATAAAATACAGGGTCACCAAATATCTATGGAGTTTCCTGATTACTACATTAGGCTGTAAAAAAATCTTGTGCAAACATCACTCAAAATGTTCAGTTCTGATTGTCTATTCCCTTAAAACTTCATTCATAGATATTTCACCTTAATCTTTCATCAAGTGTATTTTTCTGCTACCTGTGAGTAAACAAATAAGAGGTGTTAAGTGGCCATAGAGACATCATGCTACCAGCTCATTCCTGTAATTCTAAGATGGAGATCAAACTCTGAGACCTGCTATACTGTTTCATTTAGGATAATTACGAATAGACTCGAGTTCTTTTGATAATGAATGTGACAATATTGCTCACCACATAATACAGATGCTGACAACAAATAAATCAACATGGAATATAAATCTTCAGTTCTCTGAACTGTTCAGCTATTCTACTCATGTTTTAATTGCAAGAGACTTTTAAATGATATTTGGGAGCAAGCAGAAATTAAAAGATCTTAAAGAAATGCACATCATGATTGGCAATGACAATTTAATCAAGCAGGCTATGAAATTTAAATATCTATGCGTATGATTAGATGAACATCTCAGCTGGAATCTGAAAGATAAAAAGAGTCACGCCATTTCTGAGCAAGAGCACCAGGAAACTGCTTGTTAACTAACACCTTAGTGATGCCTCCTTTTGACTATTGTAGTGAAGTATGGTCATCAGCTAGCAAAACTAGCCTAAAGAGACTTATGCGTCTTTATAGCAAAGCGTCCAAACTTGCAACCGATGTTGCAAGATCGTAATGACAAGTACTTTGCGATATTGAGTTTTAAATGATTAAATAACTTAGCACCCTCTTATCTCCAAGAAAAATGCATATTAACATCTTCCATATATCAGAAAAATATGAGATCATGTAAATATAACAAGATATATGAAGAGCATAAGTAAAATCACTGGAGCTTAAATGTTCAAAGCCAGGGCTGCTCAAATTTTGAACAAATTGCCACATAGTATAACATCACTTAATAGCATTTTGCAATTCAAGTTATATTTTATGAACTGATTCAAAATGAAGTGGACAATGTAAACCACCATGGATAAATATCGGTTATATCATTAGGGTATTAGTGTGAATATGGTTGCCTAGATTCTTAGATATATCATCAGTCAAAGAAAGGAGCTGTGGTTCATATGATCCTGATAGTCACAAACCATGCTGTAGAGAATGCAATAAGTTATTCTTATCTGCATGGTCCATGATGCATCTTAGGACAATATGCTCCATTACTTTACTACTGGTGCATGTTAGTGAGATAGGTTGATAGCTAGATGCTGTGTACCATATTCCTTTCCTAAAAACCGGCATAACATTTGCAGTTCTCCAGTCTTCTGGTGCCTCTCCTGTCACACAGAAAATACCTTGGACCATGAAATCTCCCATGGACTGTCTTGGATGTAGCAATGAACATTCTTTCTTTATCACCCCAGCAATCCCCATGAAAGTATCTGACATTATCAGTATGTTACAAAATGGCAAATATACTGGTCTAAATAGTATTCCTACAAAGCTATTGAAAATTCTCTCTCCTCATATATCTCTTCCCCTTTCCAAAATAATTAATGATCCTTTAAATTTGGTAGCTTTCCCATAAAAATGTGATTGGTTAAGGTAATCCCTTTATTTAAAAAAGGGTGCCCCCTAGGGAAACTCTGTTGTTAGTGTTCAATAAAATTATTGAGAAAATTGTGTATAACTGTCTTTACGAATTTTTGGAATTGCATAAAATTCTGTTTAACCTTCAGTTTGGTTTTCATGCTAAGCACTCAATAAATCATGGAATAATAAGTTTAACAGAGTCAGTCAAAAATACTCTGGACAGTGAAAAGTTTGGCTGTGGCATTTTTCTCAATTTGAAAAGCTTTCGACACTGTTCATCATCAAACCCTTCTAAAAGAACTTGAACACTTAGGTATTAGAGGAACAGCCTTATCTTGGTGCAGCTCCTATCTAAGCAACAGGGAACAGTATATTCCTGTCAATGGTTATGATTCCTGTAGTCAAAAGTTATGTGTGGTGTCCCACAAAGATATGTTCTTGGAGCCCTACTTTTTCTCATTTGCATTAATGAAATTTCTGAAGTTTCATACGGTACTAATTAAACACTAACGCTAACCTTGACCCCTACCCCTCGATAATTCCTCGTCAATTTGAGTTATGGGGTAAATGACGGTAACATCGGAATCTACTCACAGAGAACTGCATAGCCTATTTCCTTGGCTCAACATATCAGCTGCTAGCGAAGATAGTTATGTTGAAAGGAACAATGTGCATGAAAAGTTTGGTGCTAATGCTAATACTGGTAAGTAATGTAAATGGTTTTGAACCTGGCCATTGAAAGAGACAATGAAATCTGAAAAGACCGTATTATTCATAGAGATAAGCATAACTTCATACGAAACAGATCTCGTAAATTACTTACTTCCACAGTCCTTAAACTTTACTTCTCCACAAATAACCAAACTACAGCATGCGAATAGAACGACGAAAAATGTGTGAGTATTCATGATGTCTTCTTGGTATAGTTATCGCATGTACACTGTCCCGGTATCTTCACGAAAGTATACAGACGTGAGTGTAGCACCTACCATTATACTGTTTCGAGATAACCTTTGTTCCTTGTGGCCTTTGCAACATCAGCGTCGCTGATTGGCTGAGGTGGCATCAGTCGATGAGTATAGGCGATCAGCACACTGTAAAGTGACAGATGACATGGGATATGTCAGTGAACGTGACTGCCCTTGACAGATGAGCCCCGAACCTGTCCGTGTTACACAATCTACTTGAAACTGGAAAATCTTACTCACGAGGCTTGTTGAAAGCCCAGTTGCCAGATGAAATATATGTGCTTGAACACCTTTGTAAAAGTAGTGCTATGAATAAATTAGTTATTTCTTTCAAATAAATTTTTGGTTGATGAAAATCAACAGATGGAGTATATGCCAATATCATTTCATGAAAGGATGCTATTTGAATTATTTTTCAGCTTTCTTGCAGAGATAGGTTTGTCTCTGAGGGTCGGTTTACATGAGGTGGGCTGGCTCACCTATATGGGCTGGCCTACTCAGGTGGGATCCAGGCGCGGATCCAGACTATAGCGAACGTAGCTCTAGCATCAGTCAGATTTTTGAGGAAAGTGTGTACACACAAAAGTTTCTAAAAGTAATCCTTCACCCAACTGCTACATCGAAGCGATACGTAGCACATTACTTCTTCAATAAATATAGACGGAATCTGTTATGAATTTATTGACTAGGAAAATACAACAGTATCCATACAGTATGCCTCCCACTACTCCGATGTAAATTGGAAGGGAATGCCCAGGAATGATCTTTCGCTAGCAACTGTTTTCTGTCATCATGAGGAATCGCCTCAAATGCAACCTAGTCCGTAAATTTTCTCTTGAGTGCAACACAAGCTCTGGCGCGAGCAACAGTCAGTTCAAACTTGCCAATCAGAATCCGAGTTGACTGATACTCAAATGTTGCAATCCAATCAGAAGCATAGTTGAATGTTGCTCAAAGATCTAAAAATAAACCAACTTTGACATATGTAAAATACTGATTACCGACGAAACTCGATTCCAACTGCCACCCGGAATAGTGTAATGTTTGTGTTTGTGACAATGGCAGATAAGTCTCAAATTATCTTGAACAGGTGAAAAGTCTCATAAAAGGCGAGGTACTATCAGGTGCAGAAAGAGAGGGTCTTTTACAAAAACGCACAATTTCCTAGGGAAAACGTCAACTTAACATACAGGATGAAAGTGCAGAGTCTGCAGTTGCCAAAATCCTAACTTTCTTGAGCAGCGAATCTTGGTTCAATATAGGTAAATGAACGCTGAATTATAATGTAATCAGATTGCATGGGGTTTTAGGCCTCATTCGCCATTGTAGTCTTTAGTTTGTTTTAAGTAGTAGGTATACGTAGAATCCCTTGTTCTACCTCTGCTACGACAAGCACGAGGAAGTTCCCTCATTGGATGGTGACTGAAAAAATGATACTAAAAGAAAACTAATGTTGGATACAAATATGAAAATCTTTACTTCCAGGCAGAATTGACTATAGCCAATACCAATACAGTAATAGCCCGCGTATAAGAAGCAGGGTTTTAAGAACCTGTCCGGCCGAAATTTTCATTTTAAGCCCCCTGTACAAAAGAACCTATTGTAAAATTGAGCAAAAATAAAATAAAAAGATCTAGTCTATGAAAACTGGAATCATGATGATGATGTTGACTTTGCGCACTTCGGCCTTCAGCTTTACATCGTCAGGATGCCTCGAGTCGAGCGGTCTTTCCAGTCGTTGTAACTAATATATATCATGATAGCTATTAACCTTTATCTACATTCAAATACCTATACAAGTGGTTCGGCTAGGAGACTCGCGTCCCTGCCATTGAACCTTCTCCTTCTTCTATACTCTAAACTCGGTTATATATATCCGAAAGCATGCTTCGATTGCACAAGCATTGCAATTACAACATGCAATCATCACGCGCAATCGTGTTATCGAAATCTAACCATATATAGTGATATTCTAACCTTATCTTATTCTCGAACCATCCTAGCATTCAAGTCTGATGCAAGGCTAGAGTTTACGAAATCTTAAACAAAGGGAAGTCTATAGTTTAATGCGAGGCGATGATATGGGGATTCCATATCATGCTGTCTGGAACTTGCGTCATATGCGAATCTGGTTCCACGTGTAATAGATACAAATGGGTCTACTAGGTAATACTAAATATGGCAAAGGTTTGCCTCCTACAGAAGAGATAATTAGTGTATGGCGCAATGCGTACAGTAGATCTTGTTGCCTATACTAAGTAATATAACAATACCTAATCCAGTCATCTATTGATGCAAGAGTAAATAATCCTAAATCCTAAAACAATAGAATGGCGTGCTGCGTAATGCACAGTCACTGCAAAGGGGGTTTCTATAGTATGCCTAAAGTTTAATTCACAAGTGGAATTACTATGCCTAACCTAACTTATTTCTTATCAACTAGTACAAATACTTTTGGACATTATACGGGCGTCTTATAGCGTAAAGAATAGACCTACATTATATTAACGTATGACTAACAGTCATGGAAGCTATAAAGGTTCTGTTGGCTCATTTACATTCGAGCCCCCGACGTATCTCACGAATAACTAATAATAATCGGCACTCCTCAGTCTTTCTCAAGCACTGAGAGTCCGAATATCTACTATCAAAGCAACAAACAACGAGATGGCACTCCTCAGTCTTTCTCAAGCACTGAGAGTCCATAATACTAAATAACAAATGCGAGATATCCTAATAAAAGATATTAGTACTTCTACAAGCTACTAAATATCCGTCCAAATCTTCCAACTATAGCTCCAATCTATATTAGCAGTATTACACTATTTAGGCTAAAGTTTTTGGCTAGGTTCTTATCACTGGGGTTGCAGATTAAAGCAAATAACAGAACTTCTTCCTTCAAGCTTAAGCGTTTTTCATTTCTCTTTATTGCCGGAATTTGTTATGAATTGAGCATCAACATTCAGTTTTGAGTTTAGAACATCTTTGTAAGAAAGCTCTCTTCAGTTTTTATAAAAAATGTATATATATATACATATATATATATATATATATATATATATATATATATATATATATATATATATATATATATATATATATATATATATATATATATATATATATATATATATATATATATATATATATATATATATATATATATATATATATATATATATATATATATATATATATATATATATATATATATATATATATATATATATATATATATATATATATATATATATTTATATATATATATAATCAGTAGCTAGCGAGTAACCAGGATTTCTCCTTTTTTGGTGCAAACGGAAAGGTTGATATAATGCTCAGAAAAACCAGGAGAAACTTAAAATTTGCCACCACCTGGGATCGAACCAGGGTCTCTCGCATTCCGGGCAAGCGTCTTAACCACTAGACCACAGTGGCTTGTTTTAACTCCCCTGGTTTTTAGCACCTTATGGTCACTTTCGGCTTTCGCCTTTATCAAGCAGCTCTAATATATATAATCAGTAGCTAGCGAGTAACCAGGATTTCTCCTTTTTTGGTGCAAACGGAAAGGTTGATATAATGCTCAGAAAAACCAGGAGAAAATTAAAATTTGCCACCACCTGGGATCGAACCAGGGTCTCTCGCATTCCGGGCAAGCGTCTTAACCACTAGACCACAGTGGCTTGGTTTAACTCCCCTGGTTTTATATATATATATATATATATATATATATATATATATATATATATATATATATATATATATATATATATATATATATATATATATATATATATATATATATATATAGAATAAACCACAAATATACTATCCTTTAAGTAAACGTTTCGATCAGAATCTTCATCAGTACTAAACTTACAATGACATTGGGCCTGCTTAAATTACCTACATAACAATGGGGTCACAATTGATATTACCTAAGGGGGACCTACCTATTAACACCTCATGATAAATTAAGAATACATTATATGGGGAGGGCCGAAGCTGTGAAGTAAGAAACAAAGGAGGATAATATAGAGCATATAAGGTGATGCAAAGAGTGCGAGAAGTGTGAAGAAAAGAAGAATAGATGCTGGATAGACGCAAAATGGACAAAAGAAGCAATTAACGCTAGGAAAGTGCATAGGGGATTGCTAATGATCTGCATATCTGACGTTAAGTCCCTCAGGTATAAAGCTCTGTAGTCTAAACTGCCAGAATCCCTCCTTATGTCTAGAAACTCCAAATACCCTATCTATAATTTGAAAACTAACATCCTCTAAAAATCCATTATGGTTGGCTTCTGTAAAATGTCTAAACAACTCTGCCTGCGTCACTGCTACTCCACTAGAAAACTTCCTACTAGATGACTTATAATTGTTAAACCTGGCTCTAAATGATGTAAAGGTGCTACCTACATACTGCTTGCCACATACTTTACAGCCTAATAAATACACTACCCCTGAAGAATCGCAATTAAAATCACTATTTATATCATACTCCCTACCTGAAACATTACATCTAAACCCACTACCCTCTGACATATAACTGCAAACTTGACATCGCGCTTTACCACACCTAAAACAACCCCTAACTCCTTCTGTCCGAATCTTAGGAAGCTTAGCTCTAACTAGATTATCCTTCAAATTTGGTGCCCGTCTGAAGACCACAAGAGGCTGCTCTTTAAAGGCCATCCTGTGTTCTTCAGACGCTTCTAACATGGTATGGAGTTTCCTAATTATGCCCCTAAGCTCATTAAGTGCTGGATGGAATGTAACTACTAATGGAACCTGATCCTTTCTCTTGTCATTACATCTACCTTCCTGGTTAAAAAGTCTTTCTCTGTCTAAACTACTAGCACGAACTATCTGCTCCCTAACGAAATCCTCCTTATGACCCCTATCTACTAACCAACTCACTAACTCCTCCGACCTCTTTCTGAACTTCTTCTCATCTGAACAAATTCTTCTAATTCTAAGAGCCTGTCCATATGGGATTGCTTTTTTGACGTGCCATGGGTGACAAGAGCTCCTCTGCAAATACTGGTGTGTATCAGTAGATTTGCAGTAGAGATCTGTCTCCAAGGCCCGTCCCTTTCTACTTACTAAAACATCCAAATAACTGACAATATCCCTTGATTTCTCTGTTGTAAACTTTATTGTTTGATGATAACTATTAATATACTCTACAAAACTACATAACTTTTCCTCGCCATGTGTCCAAATAAAAAACACATCATCAATGTACCTGTACCAAATCCAAGGCTTAACTTCACAACTGTTCAACATATCTTCTTCTAAACTGGACATAAACAAATTGGCATACGCCGGAGCAAACTTTGTGCCTATTGCGGTTCCTAACTTCTGCTTATACACTTTACCATTAAACTCAAACACATTACTATCTAATACTAATTTTCCTAAACTAACTAATGATTTTGTAGAAATTGACGGATTCTGCCTTGTGTCCAGGGCTTTACGCATCGCCTCCAAACCTTCACCATGTGGAATATTAGGGTAGAGGCCCACAACATCCGCTGTACATAATAAGGCATTGTCCGGAATTTCACCTAACTTAGCTAGCAACGACAGAAAATGATTAGTGTCCTTAACAAATGATTTACTCTTACTAACTAGAGGATTAAGGTGGAAGTCCAAATATTCTGAAATATGCTCTGTAGCTGTACCACAATTACTAATAACCGGCTTACCTACAACATCTGACAATCCCTTATGTATCTTAGGCAACAAATAAAATCGACCCAACTTCGAACCTCTAACCTGCAAGTACTCAGCCTCCTTATCCGACAAAGCATGTTCACAAACCTGGATCTCTGAAACTACTTTACTAACCTCTGCTTCTAACTCTGATAAAGGACTACTATCTAACTCTTCATACACACTACTGTTATCTAACTGTCTATAAGCTTCCGCACAATAATCTTCTCTGTCCCAAACCACCACTGCTGACCCTTTATCTGCTTCCTTAATAACAATAGTCTTGTCAGATTTAAGATCATACAACGCCTGTCGTTCCCCGATGGAAAGATTACTAAAGTTTCTACCTTCGGGTACAATAGACAAAGCTTCGCTTTCAAGAAGAGAGAGATAGGATTCTAATATAGGATCGGCCCTGGGAGGATTCCAACCTGACTTAATGTAAAGGAGCAACATGACGGTATGGAGAGAAAGTGCTATGACATTCTGAGGAGATGGAGACCTGAACGTCATGTTAGGGACATGAAGAAACTCAAAGACAATATCAGGACTGAGTATTTGAAGTTAATGGACAGAAGGCTGAGAAAGGCAAGGACGCTATGTGAAAAGGAGAACATCGAGTTCATTGGTGATTGGCAAACTCAATTAAAGGCAAAGAACCACCTAGTTTGTGACCTGTTCAGTGAAGAAGGGTTACAGCACACGGGATTTGAGGAAGAGGGAATGATCGATGTTGGCGACAATCAGGAAGAGGTATTTACCGATGTTCCTGGCTCTAGACTGACTGGCGTCTTTGTCTCTGGGAGTGTGGTGAACTTGTCGTGCAAGAGATTGACGGAAGATCAGATTAAATTGTTATCAAGAGGGTTAAAGTTTTCGCCTACTCCTAGAGACATTGACAAAAGTCAGCTAAAGTTGGATATCGAAGAATTTAAGAGGCAAATGAGACTGAAGTGGTATTTTAGAGACAATAGTAATGATGTTAGTAGTTTAGGTAGTAGTTGTAGAGATAATAATAATCATGATAATAATAATGGTCCCTCTTTTTACATTAAGTCAGGTTGGAATCCTCCCAGGGCCGATCCTATATTAGAATCCTATCTCTCTCTTCTTGAAAGCGAAGCTTTGTCTATTGTACCCGAAGGTAGAAACTTTAGTAATCTTTCCATCGGGGAACGACAGGCGTTGTATGATCTTAAATCTGACAAGACTATTGTTATTAAGGAAGCAGATAAAGGGTCAGCAGTGGTGGTTTGGGACAGAGAAGATTATTGTGCGGAAGCTTATAGACAGTTAGATAACAGTAGTGTGTATGAAGAGTTAGATAGTAGTCCTTTATCAGAGTTAGAAGCAGAGGTTAGTAAAGTAGTTTCAGAGATCCAGGTTTGTGAACATGCTTTGTCGGATAAGGAGGCTGAGTACTTGCAGGTTAGAGGTTCGAAGTTGGGTCGATTTTATTTGTTGCCTAAGATACATAAGGGATTGTCAGATGTTGTAGGTAAGCCGGTTATTAGTAATTGTGGTACAGCTACAGAGCATATTTCAGAATATTTGGACTTCCACCTTAATCCTCTAGTTAGTAAGAGTAAATCATTTGTTAAGGACACTAATCATTTTCTGTCGTTGCTAGCTAAGTTAGGTGAAATTCCGGACAATGCCTTATTATGTACAGCGGATGTTGTGGGCCTCTACCCTAATATTCCACATGGTGAAGGTTTGGAGGCGATGCGTAAAGCCCTGGACACAAGGCAGAATCCGTCAATTTCTACAAAATCATTAGTTAGTTTAGGAAAATTAGTATTAGATAGTAATGTGTTTGAGTTTAATGGTAAAGTGTATAAGCAGAAGTTAGGAACCGCAATAGGCACAAAGTTTGCTCCGGCGTATGCCAATTTGTTTATGTCCAGTTTAGAAGAAGATATGTTGAACAGTTGTGAAGTTAAGCCTTGGATTTGGTACAGGTACATTGATGATGTGTTTTTTATTTGGACACATGGCGAGGAAAAGTTATGTAGTTTTGTAGAGTATATTAATAGTTATCATCAAACAATAAAGTTTACAACAGAGAAATCAAGGGATATTGTCAGTTATTTGGATGTTTTAGTAAGTAGAAAGGGACGGGCCTTGGAGACAGATCTCTACTGCAAATCTACTGATACACACCAGTATTTGCAGAGGAGCTCTTGTCACCCATGGCACGTCAAAAAAGCAATCCCATATGGACAGGCTCTTAGAATTAGAAGAATTTGTTCAGATGAGAAGAAGTTCAGAAAGAGGTCGGAGGAGTTAGTGAGTTGGTTAGTAGATAGGGGTCATAAGGAGGATTTCGTTAGGGAGCAGATAGTTCGTGCTAGTAGTTTAGACAGAGAAAGACTTTTTAACCAGGAAGGTAGATGTAATGACAAGAGAAAGGATCAGGTTCCATTAGTAGTTACATTCCATCCAGCACTTAATGAGCTTAGGGGCATAATTAGGAAACTCCATACCATGTTAGAAGCGTCTGAAGAACACAGGATGGCCTTTAAAGAGCAGCCTCTTGTGGTCTTCAGACGGGCACCAAATTTGAAGGATAATCTAGTTAGAGCTAAGCTTCCTAAGATTCGGACAGAAGGAGTTAGGGGTTGTTTTAGGTGTGGTAAAGCGCGATGTCAAGTTTGCAGTTATATGTCAGAGGGTAGTGGGTTTAGATGTAATGTTTCAGGTAGGGAGTATGATATAAATAGTGATTTTAATTGCGATTCTTCAGGGGTAGTGTATTTATTAGGCTGTAAAGTATGTGGCAAGCAGTATGTAGGTAGCACCTTTACATCATTTAGAGCCAGGTTTAACAATTATAAGTCATCTAGTAGGAAGTTTTCTAGTGGAGTAGCAGTGACGCAGGCAGAGTTGTTTAGACATTTTACAGAAGCCAACCATAATGGATTTTTAGAGGATGTTAGTTTTCAAATTATAGATAGGGTATTTGGAGTTTCTAGACATAAGGAGGGATTCTGGCAGTTTAGACTACAGAGCTTTATACCTGAGGGACTTAACGTCAGATATGCAGATCATTAGCAATCCCCTATGCACTTTCCTAGCGTTAATTGCTTCTTTTGTCCATTTTGCGTCTATCCAGCATCTATTCTTCTTTTCTTCACACTTCTCGCACTCTTTGCATCACCTTATATGCTCTATATTATCCTCCTTTGTTTCTTACTTCACAGCTTCGGCCCTCCCCATATAATGTATTCTTAATTTATCATGAGGTGTTAATAGGTAGGTCCCCCTTAGGTAATATCAATTGTGACCCCATTGTTATGTAGGTAATTTAAGCAGGCCCAATGTCATTGTAAGTTTAGTACTGATGAAGATTCTGATCGAAACGTTTACTTAAAGGATAGTATATTTGTGGTTTATTCTATTTATGTAATTTATATACGTTGTGGATGCGGCTTAGGTTTAGTTTGTATATATATATATATATATATATATATATATATATATATATATATATATATATATATATATATATATATATTGTACATACACTGAATTATGCATAGGCATTGTCTTAAGATACAAAAAAGAATTGATATATACTGTATTACTGTATGAGATGATAATCATGACATATGCGTCATATACCGATGAAATTGGTGTGAACATATAAGAACCTATCTTAAGAACCATTGTAGCCTAGATTTACTTTAAGTACCGTTTACATAAGAACCCATTTAGGCTAAATTGAAAAATTCAGGTTCTTATACGCGGGCTATTACTGTAATCATATTCGCAAAGTTGTGTTGGTATCACATTTATTCACAAAAATGCTTTTCAGTATGTTTTTACTATTATTCTGTAAGCTGTATGCTGTGCCTGCTATACTACCTAGTATTTTGCTTGTTTACCAGAAAACTAACTCTGCACATGAAAATACCAATACCAAGTTTAATTTGTAGCATCAGGTTCAATTACAACGTGTTAATTGTGAATATCAAGAAGCAAATCTCTTGGGTAATCCAATTTGCTTAATGGCTCAGAATGTTGTAATGCACAAGATATCGATTTGAAGATAAAATTAAATTTTTTTACTTTCCAAAATCTAGAACTTCTGGTGATGAGACTTGCTTATATAACCTGCTCTTTGGCACCAGCTGGTGATGAAAATTTGGCAGTGTATTTGAGATATTTGACAAGTATTGAGTTATGAAGATGACCAGAATTTTATGTATCTTATCATATCCCACATGTATCCAATTGAAACGGCCTTGCCAAAATCCAAATTATTTATTTATTGTGATTTTATCTGTTGATTCTGCCGATTCTTCCCATGGAAATTATATTTCATGTATATATATCTGTGGTAGCTTTAAGATGCTTAAAGGTGCAGGGGTTTCATGCCTGAGACACCTGGTTTACATTAGTTATTTTTTGTTTATTCTCTTTTTTCATAAGATTTTCTTAGAGGTCATATTATGTAATTGCTGTAGGTGGTTGTGGTAGATGAAAGTTGATCACAAAATACCCTTTACAGCAACGGCAGTCACAGGAGGTTTAAAATTATTTGATGATATGAAAAAGAAAAAAGCTATAGTGAATACTGATAATATTAAGATGCATCATTTCTATGCATTCTCACTTTTTTAATTTTACTGGATCAGAGATAGTGTGCAAATATCCAATTCAAAGAAAGCAATGTAAACAGCATTTTGATTTACGAAACCAGTAAATACCAGTTTGCCAAACCTGCCTTTCATCTAAGCGCAACAAATAATAGTATAAAGTTCATAGCACTCTATATATTTGCCTGTGTATTACACTGAAGAGAACTGACCACACCTAATTTAATTGGCCATGCCCATTTATATGTTGTTGAGCTACAGTCAGATTTTATCCTGGATCTGCACCTGGGATCGACCCCACCGGCGTTTACATGAAATGAGTTCCATTCCATTCAGGTGAGACAGCCTCTTCTTTGTGTTTTGAAAACAAGATACAGTCAAATTCGCGTGAGTCAGATCGCTTCGGACCTAGCAAAATAGTCCGACTTATGCGAAGTCCGACTTACACTAAGTCGGATAATTTTCTGACTTACACGTAGTCAGGTATTTTCCGATGTAGCAGAGGATATAAAGAGTAAAAAGCTAAAGATTTTAATGACAGCTTCCACTTCAAAAAGAACAATAAAATTGTTGCTTGGTTCAAACGTTTTGTCATTTCCCTAGTTAGCAGTGTTTCTATCCTGGTTGTTAGAACCATTATTTCTTCTGGACAGGCAGAGCTACCAGATGCCAAGACGTGCATTATTTTTTCTTCTGCTTTAATCACATTCACATTAGAAAGTGTTTTGGTTGAAATTGTGAATATCACTGTGACATTTTTCTTCTTTACGCCAGAGTGGTCTCCAATATTGTTGAACATATATCGAACACGTGAACAGTTACAACTGTACGTTTATCGCTCGCGTGACGGAAACCAGTGCCAGGGCTCTTAATAGCTTGCTGCTTTGCTAATTGGAAATTTTACTAACTATTGTTTTGGGTTATTTTACTACGTTATTTGTAATAATTTTAGATTTGTTCTGTTTACCGTATTTGGTATTATTAGGTGTGCCAGTTTAGTTAATAATTAGGTCCCCTCGTCCCCCAGTCCAGTAGTCGTAACAGAGTTAAGCCGAGTTAAGAAGACGACGATACCTGACGCTAGAGAAGAAGCCGCTATTAAGTTGAAGGCAAGATTTGAGTTGCCCATAGAAAGTCAACCCTAGTTAAACATTAAGTTTAAGAATAGATTCAAGACGCAAGACGACAGAAGTAAGACGCCAACCCCGCCGCCAACTGTAGAAGTAAAGACACGCCAAAGTTAAGAAAGGTCGTAAGTTGATAATTTGTATTAGTATATAACCTCTAGTTAAACCTGAAAGAAGTAGTGGTTTAACAATATGTTTCAAAATCTCAAACTTTTCTTCGTACGTTCTTGTTCTTAATTTTCTCTTCTCCATCTTCTACCCCTCTACTCCAGTTGATATTGGAATTCGGAGACAACATGTATCATTTTGTATACTTCTCTCAGCTCTATTGACATCAAAATCAAAATCCGACTTACAAGATGCGATATAAGATACACAAATGCTCCGACTTACGGAAATATCCGACTTATAAAATCCGACTTACGCATAGAAAAAGTATACGATTTGTAGCAAGCGGACCGGGACCGCGCAAATTTATCCGACTTGTAAAAATCCGACTTATACGACTCCGATTTATGCGAATTTGACTGTATTTCAATCTTTTGGCGCGAACTCGTCTAGACAAAAAGTAAATTGTAGTGAACAAATCAAACTTCACAAAAATCTCACATAAATCCTTTTCGATTTCC
Source organism: Mastigias papua (assembly GCA_964019165.1). Taxonomy (NCBI): domain Eukaryota; kingdom Metazoa; phylum Cnidaria; class Scyphozoa; order Rhizostomeae; family Mastigiidae; genus Mastigias; species Mastigias papua. The sequence goes on from OZ025269.1 coordinate 11,504,620, forward strand.
TTGCTGATTGCAAAGTCCCAGAGGGGCACTCCCTACTTCTCTATACGGGGGGGTCCATGTCAATATTTGGGGTCTGGGATTTTACAAAAGCAATCATATTTGGGGTCTGTGGAGGACAGCTTTAAATAAGTCAATATTTGGGGTTTGAGAATTACAGCGTAAGAACTATTCAATATTTGGAGTGTTAGAATTGACAACGAAGTTATAAAAGAAAAACAAACTATAACATTTCAATACTATAAATATGACAACGATAATCTTATTACAAATGATATTCAGATATTGTCCACATAAGTTTGATATGAGATTAATGATGTGAAGTTGTGACATTCGATGAAACTTTATGTAAGTAGAAGTCCAAAATATGTTACAATATTTAGGGTCTCAAAGTTTTGAGACTCAATATTTTGGGTTCCTCTAAACTGCAACTTAATATCTTGGGGCCAGCTACAAATTGCTGACATGGACCCACCGTATAGAGAAGTAGTGAGTACCCTCTCGGGTGCAAAGTCCAGAATCCTTGCATTTTACATTGAGATTGAGCTATTGGCCAATATCAATTCATAGGTGATAGGGACGCCGGAGCATATTTTTGAGTGGGGGGGGCTAGGGATGAGTTGCAAGTCCATATTGAAGTGTGCAACAATTGCGGTAGTAGGGAGGCAGCAGGGGGTCAGTGATCCCGTTTACATGGATATTCTTAATTCCACTTGAGGCGGATGCCACTGGCATTTCTCATGCAATCATGGTGCAAGCAATGTTTGATGAAGAAACATCCCTAATTGCGTGTATGACATAATCCGTTAATATGGAGGAGCAATGCTAATCAACACAATGTTCGACGACAACAACAACAGTTCTCTGCATTTCGACAGAGCTTACAGTTGCTTCATAAGTCCCGTTCACCAGGTGTCTAGACATTAGGAGAGTCTCATCTGGAGATGTATTGCTGCCCAAAAACATACTGTTATAGTACTAGTTTTATTTTTATCTTTGATTTCGTCATGTTAAGTAACGTTGGTTCTCTGTTCCTATATGTTCCGTGTTTTGCTGCCCCGTCATCATACTTCTAAGTGTTGCATCATCATCATCTCCCACAGTTACTGTCATCATGTTGCTTTACTTGTCTGTGACGTATTGTCTAATCTTAGTATACTGTCGTTTGTTGTGTTGTGTTACCATGCCATTGTATTGCCCCCCCCCCTTAGTCCGTCATATGTTATAATTATTTTGTTACGTCATGTGTGTTAATATAAATAAGACATGTAGTGTTCTGTGTAGTCAGTCGTTATGTGAAGTCGTCGTTAACAGTTGTCGTGAGTTACGGTCAAAGTCGTCGTTCATGTTAAGAGTTGTCGCGTTGCTGTTTTGGAACATTGTTATTGCCGTTACTGAGTTCGTTGCTGTATTAAGAGGTTGTATTAGAGTGGAAACATTTATCGTTACAAAGAAACCTGTTTATTTGTGTTGCGTCATTTTATATTTTGTTCCCTGTAAAATCGTGTTATTTTACAATACGATAGCAGATGAATTTTTGGACCCATAAGGGGCCAGTCATTTATAACTCTGGGTACCGGGGCGGGCTAGAATTTACAAAATAGTCAAAAGTTTTATATCCCTTCGATTTTTGTCTAAAAGTTTTCATACCCTATTGAGAAATAAGAAATAAGTTTCACACCCCACTTGCTATCTACCCTGTAAGGATTTCAGGGAAAATTTCTTCATTGCTACTTTTAAAGTCAAAATTGCCACTATCATCTACTTGAAAGATCATATATAGAAAATGTGTTCTGCAAAATTACTTGCTGGGAAATATTGCATGGAAAACCTTTGTACACAATGTTGTAAATATCATTCTTTGTGAGATTTCTTTGCATAAGGCATACATAAGTTTTCATGAAAAAGTTTATTTATGCTTGAAACTTCATTTGAACAAACAGCTGTGATGAATGCTAATAAGAGCACTGCAATAACACAGTATACCACAGAAAACTTAGATCAGAGAAAAATTGCTATTGGACAAACTCAGACAACTAGATACGTATACAGTGATCAATAGACTTCTGAAAGTCATTGAGTTGATTTGCTTTAGATTTGGTCTCTAAATGATTTCATATCCCTCAAAAATTTCTACAAAGTTTCATACCCCCCAGGTATCCTAGGAAAAGTTTTCATGCCCTACCCAATTCTAGCCCTACTACTACCCAGAGTTATAAATGACTAACCCCTAAAGTAGTTTATCCTGCAAGGTATAGTTACAACTTAGATTTAAAGCTATGAATAAAAATTTCCAAGGGATCTGCCCCAAGCAGGGACGCCTACGCTGGGGGGCAGGGGGGCACTAGGATGGACCATGAATTTATTTGGTAAATTTTAAAAAAATCACCCACCCCCATATAGCAGATACTTTATGACCGCTCCCTAAAGCAGACATTTCTAAGCTTAGAACACCTGTTTTCTGTGTAAGGTTTCAAATATCCATCTTCCCATCTTCATTATCATTACTACTATGAGTCATTATGATGAACTTTAAATATCACTGGTCATGGTAATCGTGAATTGGGACGTCGCGGAGATGATGCTTCCTGCGGAGCGTGACATAGAAATTTGCCGCAATTGTAAGAGCTGGTTCCCATATAGCCATAACTGCCGTAAGGCTGCATGTAGTAGCTTTCTGTCACCTGCCACCTTCCTGGAACCCGTTCTCTGTTTTCAAGAAATCTTCCAGTCCTTCACAGTTTTATTGCACAAATATATCTACTTGCGCATGTAGTTCAAATATGATTGGCTCCCCACTGTCACCTGATGGCAAAGAAAGTGCATCACAGGCAAAACGTTGCCATATAAGATTCTGTTGCCATATAAGATTCTGTTGACTGCGGTACCAGGAGACTGCCATAACTGTCGGGAAAAATATTAATCGTCCAACTTTCTTCCAGCAGTTGCGGCACTTCAAACTGCTTGCCGGCGGTACCGTGAGGATACGTTTCCATATAAAAATATCTACCTGCGGTAACGGAAGCGTAGCAGATGACAGAAAGCTATCACAGAGAGCTTTACGGCAGTTACGGCAATACACTTGAATAAACTGTCTCACAAATCTTGAAAAATCGTTCAGTAAGCAAAGGCGATACAGCAAGACTTCTGTAGTCCCAAATCGTAAACTAAACTGGCAAATTCTCAAATACGGCGACTATCCAAAAGCTCTCAATGACGGCTGGACGTAATGGCAATCTATACACAACTGTTAACGACGACCTCTCATAACGACTGGGAGATGGACAGTAGTGATGTATTCTTATATTAACTACGGACTGAACTGATAGCTGCCATTTTAAAATTTTGATTAGATCAATAATGGGGGGTTCAGAAAGGCCTTGAAGGCACGAGAAGCTAGGACAACGAACGACCTTTAGAACATGCACTTAACACCCCATAGTAAATAAGTAGGATACTTCATCTGGCGACAAGGATGAAATCCCTCAAGCCACTAAGATCCGCTTGATCCAATGGAACATGGCGATCATACCATCCAAGCCTATGACTTTTGTGTACGGCAATGGAAAAGACGATGCCAGTGATGCAGTAGGAAACTGCATATGGCAACTTTTTTCAGTGCATCAATTGCAGTAAGTCCACGGTTACTTGAGGATATCACTCACGAATTTGGGGAGGATGAAAGTGCATTTGAGACAGCCACATTTGATGATATGAGCTCGAAGTTGTAGGATAGATATGCCTAGATACAAACCAACACAGAACCAGGTACTACCTCATTTCTGATTTGGCTCACTGACGAAACCATTGATACCTTCGTAAACTGTGTGAAGGAGCATGCAGCAAGTTGTAATTTTATGTGCACCTCAAGTGCTTGTGATGTAATTAAAACCTTGATAAGAGACCGGATAATAATAGGCACAAGCAGCAAAAACAGTTTGGATGATGCCCTAAAAAAGGAATACAAACTCCCTGAATTAGAGAAACAGGCAAGAGAAATTGAAGTTGTTGTAAATGCTGCCCACCTGATTGGTGAGATTATCTCCACCCTCTACAGGTGTCAGCTGCATCACCATGGACAATACATCAAAATGGGACCTCGATTCCCCCACAGGCACTACCCACCACTGGCATTAACCTCTTGTGAAGACATGCCCAGGGTGTAACCCCTACCCACCAGAGAAATGACCACACTGCATATATGGGATGCTGAGCCACTTGCTTAGGTTATGGATACCCCAAATGTACTAGAAATGCCAACTGCCCTGCCAGAGGCCAGATTTGTGATGCTTTTGAAATCAGAGGCCACTTCAAAGGTTGCTGTTTGAAAGCAAAAACGGCAGTCTCGAAATGTAGCCAGTTCTGTCAGGACCATTAATTACCACCATATGCAGCCCCATGGTACTTACTATATGCCGCCCACTGCCCTGACCTCACCACCTTCCCAACCTCAATTCCTTCCAACCTGGCCCAGTCTACACCCAACACCCTTGCACATATGCCACCATATGCACTGAAACTTGGACAATCTCAATAGCTCAGCATGTCATCATTGATGCCATCAACTACCCTATTACAGCGATGATTTACAGCTGTGCAGGATCAACATTATGCTTAAAGACTCAATACAATAAATTATGATAGTCACCCTCCATTACTATCATACTTACTCCCTTTTGTAGTAAACCAATCAAGCCCTTAGGCCAATTCATAGCAGACACAACTTGGGGTAGACAAAACATCCTCATGACATGAATTGCTCCAGACAATATTTCTCTTCAAAGACAAGCAGAAAGCATTCTATCATGTAATACAGCTGAGCAACTAGGTATCCTGAAGATACAAAAATCTCCCATCTACAGAGCCCAAAGGCTTATCTAACCAATGAAAAACAATCCACCAATCAGATTTTAGTATAGTTCTCATCTGTTATCCATGGATTTGGAAAGCTCCAAACTGCACCAGTAAAGCTGCACAAAAAGGCAAACATCAAGCCAGTGACCCGATCACCTAGATCCGTTCCCTACCATCTCCAGGAGCCCTTTGAGAAATACATACAAGAACTCCTAAAGGATGGAGCCATTGAAGAGCACATCAGGCCATTTACATGGAGCTCCAACCCCACCCTTGTGCCAAAACCTGGCTGATCCCTCTCCATCAATGTTAACCTTTGCCAAGTAAACAAGTTCCACAAGTTGAAGATATCCTCTCCATGTTTGCTGGTAAGCAGATTTATACCAAACTTAACTTATGTACAACCTACCCTCAATTAGAATTGTCTCCAGAATCCACACCACTCAATGTATTCTGTGCAAGGGATAAGCTCATGCTCTACAGGTGCCTCACGATGGGAAGTTTACCAGCATCTCGGGAAATAAACAGCCAACTTTGAGAAGTGTAGGCAAATATTGCAGATCCTGAAAGTATCCATGAAGACATTGTTATAACTAGTGAAAACCTTGATAATCACGAAAAAACTTTGTTTCAAGTGCTTCAGGTGTTATGAGATGCAGGCCTAACCTTACACAAGACAAAGTGCATCATCGCCTCCAACTCCATTCCCTTCTGGGGAATCACAATTGCACAGGAAGGACACGACCTCACCCTGAAAAATGTGTCGTATTCCAGCAGATTTTGCCACCAACTTCCAAGGATGAGCTTATCCCTTTCTCTGCATGGTATATGCAAATGCTGACTTTATGCCAGACCTTGCTGCTATTACTGCCAATCTTTGCAGCCTGATGGAAAATATGCAAGGTTCCATTGTATTGACTTCCACAGCCAAGATATCACAATATTAAACAAGCTTTCAAACAGTCAACCCAGGTGCACCAGTATGATGCTATCAAACCAATCTTTCTATTTGTTGACAACCACATAAGCAGCCTATTGGTGACCCTTGCCTAAGGGTCTTGCATTGGCAATGCCAAAGCTATTGCCTTTGCATCCAGAGCCACCTCCCCATCTGAGGCCAAATATGCTCAACTGGAGTTAGAGCCACTTGCCCTTGATTTTGGCCATCACAGGTTTCACCACTACCTTGTTGGCAGATCCCAAATCACAATTGTCACCAATCACCAACCATTGAAAGCAGTCTTGAAATCTGAAAGAAAAGCATCACAGCGACTCGAGCTCATACAAATACACCATCAGAACATCGATTACACTGTGAACTGGCACAAGGGATCAGAAGATCCAGCAGTCTACCTCAGCTGTCATGCTATCCCTTTCTTTCAACTGTCTTCAAGGATAGTGCAAGAAGCAAAAACGTATGAGAAGCTGATCTACACACTCCACACCGCCCCATATGCCACAGCTATCACACCACAGTGCCTCTTTGATGCACAACTGCAGGATCAATTGTTACAGAAGCTGTGACCCTTTAGTCATCTCAATCAATAACCAGCTGATCCTGACCTTGCAGCTTTCTGGAGCATCTTTCCTGAACTGTAAATTTCTGATGGGAGCCTTGTCCTTAATACGGAAAAATCGTGCTACCCTCAAAACTGCAGGAGGTTATTATGAACCTAGCATACCAAGGTGTACTCCCTTGTCAAAGCCAAGTTAACTGTTGTATCTGGGCCCATTTTTGGTTTCCCTCAATGGACCCAATTATAACTAGACAACTTGAGCAGTGTCTCCTATGCCCAATTTACACACCACCTAGCTTGAGAGCAGCCCTTATACCAGCACCTGTAATGCATCACCCATGGGACAATGTATCTCTAGATTTCTTTGGTCCTTTGCCTAATAAAAGCCACATCTTTGTGGCCCACTGCAATTTGTCCCAGTTACCAGACGATAAAATTGTCAAATCTACTGAAGCAAAGGATGCAATACCACCCGCATGTGAAATTTACCAAAACTTTGGCAATCCAATAATGCACATGGCAGACAACGGGTCCCTTTTCAACAGGTGCTGCATTCTAAAACTTCTCTGATAAGCTAGGCATTATAGTCAAGCACACACCCTCATACCATCCACTAGGACATGAAGCAGAGTGTTCCATGAAGCCCTTAGGAGAGCAGTCAGAATTGCTATTGACAACAACACTCCAATCAAAGAAGCCATAACAGACCTACTTCAATGATGTTGTAGTACTCCACATAAAGCCACAGACGTAGTGCCAGGTAGCATGATGCTACATGGTGGGTACTATCACCAGTAGTACCCACCATGTAGCATCTAATGCTGATATCCATGCCCTGATATCCTTGCCAAACAGCTAGCAACTAATGCTGATATCCATAGAGCTCACATGCAAGATATGACAGAAAAGAGGAGACGTGCTTCCAAATTCAATATGTCAAAGTGGCTTGGGCATGTCAACATTGAACAAGGTGACTATGTCCTTCTACACCAACTAATGCAGTGCATAAACTTCCAGCCTATTTTTCAAGCTGAACCATACATTGCCATACATAAAGATGGCCTCTTGTTCAAAGTCCAACACCTTTCCGATAACACCGCTGTCTGGCATCACATCAATGGCCTCAAACCATGCAAAGGCACACCAACCCTCACAAATATGCCTTACCGGCTAGAGCGCCATTGATTATCACTATCCCCACCATCCTCACCACCCCCACCAGCCTCGTCATCCCCAAAAGCCTCACCAACACCACCCCCACCAACACTCCCCCAGCCAACAGCTAGACACTGAAAGATATTACAACAGTAGGATTCCACCTTTGAGACTAGTCCATAACTATGGGTCATGGATGCAGATATCAAACTACATGGGTTTCCCATCAGAATGTCCACACCGTGTTATTAAACAACCTGCTTATCTAAGTGACTATATAACCCATCTGAAAAGAAAGAAGAAGCAAAAAAGTCCTTCTGGTTCCAAGGCCCATCTTGTTACAACGAGCTGCCTGTTGAAATTCGAAGCTTGGAATCCTTTGTTGTTTTCAAGCATCGACTAAAAGAACATCTGCAACTTTTGTAGTCATTTTATTTCTTAACAATAAGTATTGAAGGACATCTTAGATTTTTACATTGTAAATTGGTGGATTACTTTTCGTTCTTTTTAATTTTCAGACAGGGCCCTTATTGATAACAATACTCATAGTACTGACGAGGTTACCCTGTATAAATATTGCTCTTATTATTATTATTATTATTATTAAGGAATGATGATATACTCTTATAGCTGCCATTTTGAATTTTTAATTAGGTGTTTTAGATAGAGGCATATCAATAACGGTAGTATCAGAAAGGCCTAGAAAGAAAGCGAAGATAGAAGAACGAATGACCTTTAGAACCTGCGATTAGCGTAGCACCCCATGGTCAATAAGTAGGATACTGCAAGTAGTATAGCAATATGTGACCACAAGCCCCATTATACCCAAAATCATAGCTCCTGGTTGTACTCTTTGAAAGCAAAATTGGTTGGTAGTAGTGTTATATAACATGATCAGATATCCAACCTGCTTCAAGTCCCCCATGGGTTTTGGCATTGACTAGGAATTCACAAACCGAAGGCACTTATTTAATCTTGATTTGGTGATCTCCATCATATGATTTACTCCATCCATAAGACTACGTCCATTAAACTTCCCAAAAAAATATTTATCGATCTTCTAGGGAATTTTCACTAGTGGTGAATTGAAACTAAGGAACGTTGCAATCGGGGACTTAGAATTAACTACCTGGAATTTATGCACAATTGTTTTATAAGAGACCTAGCTCAAAGCCTAGTAGTAAAAGTTTCTTAATTTTTGACCTCACTTTAGCTCTAAAAGCTTCTTAAAAGTTTCCAAAGTCAACGAAAGAAATTGCAGTTATAACAAAAGCAAATCGGAAAACATTGTCCCTTGTAGTGTCCAACTGACTTAGCACATACAGCATACTGTAGTGAAAACTTGTGCAATCCGTGGAGGACAAACGGGGTTTGCGAAACTGTGAAAGATGGCTCAGAAAGTTCAAAAGTTTTCTAACGAACTCGCTAGTAGGACCTATATACCGATAAGTGAGAAAATTTAAGGGTTTGGTGACTTTAGAGCGTACATAAAAGGTTTCGAAATCGTGCTGTAAATGAGTAGAGAAAAAGTAAAAAACCTACTATCACAGATTTTTTGATGAAAATAAGAGCAACATGAAGATGCTCTGGAAAGGCAGAAAGGGTATTGTTAGCTTAAAATCCAACAATTTAGATACAACCCCACATTTTACAGGCACGGGTGGCTCCAAAATAAACTGATTCAAGCCAAATAGCTAATGAATTTAACCATTTTTTCACAAATGTTGCAAGTGATATCACTATGAAGATTCCAAGAACACCAAAATCCCCTTTAGCTTACTTGTCTAACCCTAATTTGGAGCCTTTCTTCATATCCCCTTGTGCTCCCGATGAGGCATCTACTGATATACAGTCTCTAAAGAATGGGAAATCATGTGGTCCTAACAGTATCCTAAATAAGTTATTGAAGCTACTTGACCCCATATCTCTGCAGCCCTATCATCATTGATCAATGAATCCTTTGAATCAAGCAATTTTCCTGCTGCACTGAAAATAGCCAAAGTGATTCCAGTTTTTGAAAGGGGCCTTATTACCAAAATATTAAATTATTGGCCAATTTCCTTGCTTTCTGTATTAAGTAAAATTTTTGAAAAAGTTATGTATCAACGTCTTTATAAATTTCTTGAGCTATGTGAGTTACCGTTTGATATGCAATTTGATTTTCGCAATCGTCACTCAACTGACCATGTCCTTGTCAGTTTAACAGTGAATATAAAGTCATCATTAGACAATAATGTATTTGGTTGTGGGATATATATATATATATATATATATATATATATATATATATATATATATATATATATATATATATACTTATATATATGCAATAAGATCATCCTATAAGATCCACTGGGAAGAGCTGAGGCAAAACCTTATCATAGCCCGCCACCCCGAGGCTTAAATAGAGGAGAAATTTGGGCGGGGGTGATGATGGGCTCAAAATTTCTAACTGACAACAAATTAATAATCATCTTGTACGAAGGCCAAAGTTTTAATGAGCATTTACTTATTAAGACAATAAACTATAGACTCAAATCATTATCTTTAGAGTTAGTTTCTTGTGGAACACTCTAGATGATAGCATCAAACAAGAACCAACACTTAAATGTTACAAAAAGAGAATAAGTAGCTGGACTGACGATAGATGCACCCGTAAAATATGTTGTAAATTTTTGCATGTATTTATTTATTTATATAGCTCGTGGATGCAACTAATTCATATGTTTATAATTAGTTGGCTTGAATTAATAGTCTCTTACATGCTGCTGTAAATACCAACTTTAAACAATTATGTTGATTGATAGCATATGACGATAAAATGCAGGTTTTGGCAATGGGATCATACATATATGGCATCTGAAAGAATTCACAAGTTATAACACTCTTCATTCCTTGCCGCGCATAATCTTAAATCTGTACACCTCTTATGACGTCTAAACTGTTACCCCCCTCCCCTTCATACTCAAACAAAATCAAAACGACCAATTAAGACATAAATCTATCACAAATAAGGCACTATAGTTAACAGAAAACAATAACAATCGCAGGATGTATCTTAAGGTAATAGTTAAACATAACTAATCTGTGGTAGAGAGGAAAAGCTGGATTAGGTAAGGCTAAGTGTTGAGGGGCAGCTGGTATAGCAGGCAGGCCTAAACAAAGGTCAGTTGTTATGACGCATCAAAAAAGGTCTTAAACTAATTACACCCCCATTCCACCTCTTTCCCGATATCAAATATGTATGGTCCAAATGAAGTGTTTCTCCGGAGGAGTGTGATGCCCTTTACACCCCTTCACAATGGGTCTGATAATTATCAAAGACATAAAGCTACTGAATTAAACTTTCAAGTTGATCTCTGCTATCTGGTTTAACTATGCCATGACTGCTTGCAAAGCTTATTTGTCACATACCATGCAGGCAGGGTTCCAGCTGCCACAAACTAGGAGTAGGAGGGAAGTGATGTCTTTTTAGTAACCATGCGTTCTTGACGCCATCCCCTTTAGTACACTGCTGTACAACAAGAAAAGTTACTAAAGGTTGACAGAGTGCAATAATATAAGACACAAGAGAGAATTAAACTTTGCTAGAAATCCCCACTGGCAATCTGTTCCTCTCAAATTTTGACAAATTGAAAATGGCCTTGGAGAGGCCTGGAGCATATGTCCCGATAGTACCCCATGGCACTGCCAATGATGCTAATTGTCATGGCACTTCAAACCAATAATTCGGTAAAGGGGCTAAGATCAATATTTCATTTATCAACTTAGACAACAGTCAATAGTGCGGAATCTTTTCACCGTTCAGCCATGAAAACTGACTGTATCCATTCCACAGTCCATTGGCAAACATTACTTAATATATCATCATCCAAGTTATTTTTGACTTTCAAAGAATGGTTTGCTTCATGAATCCAATGTGCTTTGACATCACTTCCCATTTTGTCAATTATATCTTCCATTAAATCCATTCTACACATGGCATCTTTCGTACCAGTAATAAATAGCACTGGTACATTGAGATGGATCAAATGTGAGATACGCAGTTCGTTGAAGCATTTTGGCTTATGCAAAGGATATGAAAGACAGAAGACACCAAGTATGAAAGTTGATTCTTCAGACTGGTGTGTTGCAAGCTCTGCTGCAACACGACTTCCCATAGATCTTCCTGAAAAAAATTGCCAAATAAATACATTAGTCCTTAAAAGTTAGATGTCGTATAAGTATCAAGCAGTCTGATCTAGCTTTCAGCACTAAGTCCTTTTCTATTGTAACTTCAGTTCGTTTGCAAGGTCCTCCAAATCACTCTGAAAATGAGGACGATGACAAAAAGGGTTACCTTTGTAACTTTCCTATATATAACAAATACAATTCCAAGACTATTGTGATGACAATTCCATTAAGAAGATGTTAATTTGACAATACCATAGACAAATCCAAGAAACTAATTTGACAATACCGCAGACAATTCAAAATTCAGTACATTTCCATCCAATCTTGGGCCACGATCAGTTGGAATTATGATTGAAACTAGCCTATTTATACCAGTGTGATCAAATGATAGGTGAAACGTGCAAAAAAGTACATACATAGGCGCTCAGATGAACAAAACAAGTAAAGAAATATAAGCAACCAATTGTAGGACAAAGAGAACTGACAAACGAAAAGTGCCTAAAAGAGAATCCTGGGGAATAGAGGATTGTTTAGAATTGAGACTTTCATGGATTATATCTTTGAATGTGAAGACGTTCACGCAAGAGAAGGTCAAAGTTTGGTGAAGTAGTGACCCTATTCAGTTCTCTTCCTCAAAAATTTACTGGAATATTTCAGTACTACACTCATCCCCTAAGATGATAAAAGTAAACCTCAAAAGGTTGACCAACATCAAGGTGCAAATCTATATGCTAAGTGATATTCAGCAAGCAAATATGTAGTACATAGGTACCAGGACATTCATTTGCAATGTACTTAAACATCATAGATTGCACCGGCACTTTCCTATTATTCTGTAGTAGTGAGTAAGAGCGAACAAAAGTAAAATATCTAGGTTTCTCTTTCATATCATGGCTTAATCAACCAGGCGTAATAATATGATGTTCTACATGCTGAAATTCATTTTGTAAACGTTAGGGATTATTATTCCCCTAAGCTAAGAAAACCTCGTCTGTAAACAACCCCAATGCTTGCAGTATGTCACGATTAAAATTTCATGACATAGCATCCTTTCTCTTAAAACGTGGAATATAATTCTCAAATCCGTCAAATAGTTAGGCCTCTTGGTGTATGTCATGATCATTGTCCTTCTTTCCCCAAATCAAAATATCATCTATATTTGTTTCAATCTGCCCCATACCTTCAAATTCCTGATATATACGCCTGTGAAAAACCTCTTGTGCAGAATGTATACCATATGGTAATCTTGTAAACTGATATCGTCCAAATGGCGTATTAAATGTAGTTAACTGCATGCTTTCTTCATCTAAGGAAATTTGTCAATATCCTTTAGTGCATCAAGCTTTCTGAATACTTATTATCCTGTTAGCCGACTAGAAATCTCTTCAAATATTGGAAGTTGATAATGTTCTTATTGAATTGCTTTGTTCAGATCTCTGGGATCAAGAAAAAATTTTTAACCCATCCGCAGGCTTTTCAACTATAACCATCCAGTTAGCTCATTCTGTAGGTTCTTCAGCTCCCATCTTTTCCATATTTGAGAGCTCTTCCTTCACAGCTGATCGCAAACTTGCTGATATTTTCCTTGGAGGGTAAATTACCGGTTGCACAGTTTCCTTTAATTTGATATGTAGTGCTGGTTCAATCTTACCAAGATTTTAAAAATCTCTGGATACATCTTGACAATTGTCTCTTTCAATTCTTCTCCTTACATTCCTCTAATTCTATTTATTTTTTGCTAAAGTAAATTATCTTTCTGAGTATCCACATTATTATTACCTGCATTATCTTTTTTCATTGCTTCGTTTAAGATTTTGATAACTCAGGATAGTAGACTGATCACTGTTCTGCTGTTAGATTCCACAATATAAAAAAGCTGATAAAATGACATCTTTAAAGTTGCATTATACTGTAACTGTGCCCTTCAATGGAATATTTTCGCCAACGTATTCATTTAATTTCACTTCTGTTATCGTCATCTTCGTTTCATTATCTGATATAAGATTGAGCACACGTAATGGCATAACCTCAGCTCCAGTATCCAGCTTAACTTTTATTCTTTTACCATTCATCCTTATCGCTGCAAACGCCTCAGCTTGTTTATTGACTGGTAGCCGTCGCTTATAGATCGTAACTTCTTTGACTAGAAAGTCATCATAATTTTCTTTAGTTGCTTCGTATACCATTTTTTATATTCAGCAGGATACCCAATGATTCATCTTTTTACATTTACGACAAACTTGTTCATAGGCTGGGCACTCTCTCGGTTTGTGCTGAATAAGAACACTTCTTGTGCTGTTGCAAATTTTTTGTAACCGATTTGTCATCTCTACACATTCTCGCTGCTGACTTTATCGTATTTGATGGTTGCTTTTGTGGCCGTTTATTAATGATATCAACATCTATTCCATTTTTCAACAATTGTATTTGTCTTCTCTTCACTTCCTCAGTCCTATTGATTTCGATTCCATTTTCCAAAGTCATTCCTACTCCTTTCCTGAGAAGCATGTCTCGTATCTTATCAGATTGAATTCCATCAACAATTTATATGTAAGCAAACCATCATGCAAATCACCAAATTCACATGTTGAGGCCAAATTCTTACATTCTGTCAAATACTGAACCAAAATGTTCTTCTTTATGCTGATTTCTCCGGAAAAACTTCCGTCTCTTTACCATCAAACTCTTTCACGGATCACAATACTGATCACTTTCTTCAATAACTCATTGACAGTGGTATTGTCTTCATCTGTTGGATTTCCATTGTCATCCTCAATCTATTCCCATTCCATGGTACTAAATATTTCACAGCTTTGCTGTCCATTCAGAAATAAAAATGTACTATATTTCTCATCTTCAAATGTATTCCCTCATCATCTCCGTCAGATCAAAAGTCATTGTTTGTTTCCATTTCCTCCATGTAGCAGCAAGAGTTCGGGCATAGAATCCATCTCCCGTGGCTTTGGTAGAAATTGCACACTGTTCTCCATAAACTCAGAAATTTGTGTCTGATTACTAAGGCTACTACTTCTGGTACCATGCAATAATGTGATATCCTAAATACTAAAATTCATCTTGTAAACTCAATAACAATAACTTATATCATAAATCCAACTTGATACATAAGCAACAATTAAATCCATTTGGAAACAAGTTTGCCTACAGCTACATTTAGGATTATCATTCCCCTAAGCAAAGAACAACTCGTCTGTAAACAACTCCAAGGCATGCAAAATTTCACAACTAAAAGTTCCTAATACAACACCAGGATGAAAAGTCAAAGATTTTACCTCCAATAACACACCCTTTGATGTTGTATTTTTCATGGTGCTTCATGTACCTCTAAAAAGAAAGACCCAGTTAAAATCCAATGCGTACTTCATAATATGTGCATGCTACAACCCTTAAAATGCACTTAAAGTGTGAAAATGCTTGTCACACCATACAGAACAGTAGGAGATCTGATGCATTTTCCCAAGTTTCACTAAAATAGTTTAAATTCCAGTCTTTAGAATGAATGCACTTGCTTGGTGTGCAATTCTTTCAGTGTGTGTGAGAGAGAGATAGGTAGCATAATATGTATATACAAGAATGTAGCATATAAATTTATAACAAGTTGTTGAACTCTGCTCCATGTTTACAAAAGATCAATAATGATTAAAAGAAGGTGGAAATCCAAGGAAATGTTAGCTCTGTGAGGAATTGATCCAATATTTCAGACTTCATGCAGCCTCAGATTGTGGTGAGCAAGCCTAGCTCTACCAATTATTCATTATAATGCCCACTGTACTACAAACAGCTAAACAATAGCTGAGGAACTACCAAAGCAGAGCTATGAAATATAATTTCTGGTATGTTCAAGGCCTATAACAAGGGAATATCCTAAACCTCTTGTGAAGGTCAATAAGAGGGGATTGGGTATGACAAGACCAAACATAAACAAAATAGACACATCAAAGTGGACGACATGTTCAGTGTTCACAATAATGATAACACTAGTGCTCTATATCTAGGCTGGTTATATTCATGTAGAGAGGAACAATGCTTCTGCTAAATGCAAAGAAGTCATTGTGGCTTGCTACTATTTGCTGATTAAGACTGTATTTGAAAGACAGGTTTCTTTGCTATGAAAAAGCACAAAGATAACTCAACTATGCTTTGTCTGACACAGTACAAATCAGCATACTAATGATAAAGAAGCTTGTAGAATATATACCCAGCTATCTCCCAAAGTATAAGTGCTAAAGAAAAAACAAAATGAGAGATGAGGAAACAAAATGCCACATTTGGACAGTGAATTGCATAAACAAGCAAATCAAAAGAAGTTTCCAAAAATAAAGATGAACTCAATCTGAAAGGATCAACTAAATAAAAAAGTGCATTTTGGAGTTGTAGAAATGCATGAAATGACTTTACTTAAATGGCCAAGTATACATAACAATAAAAGTACATACCACAGCTGCAGCAAAGCACCTCACTCTATATGCAAAATTTGGTGTCTTGCAGGTAAACCGTAAAGATATTAAACCTGATGTTGATAATTCCTTTGCTAACTTAGATAATGGTGCTGTATTCAAATCTCCACCTGCACCATGGGTCATGACAACACAAAAACAACTCCATGTTGACTTAAACTTTGGTACTGTTACCACTGCATCTAAACACCTTCTGTCATCCAATGGAATTTGAACTGGAACCTGAAATTTAAGTTTCATGTATCAGTGAAGAACAAGTGGATTATAGTTATCCATTGCATCCTGATTTTCACGGTAATATTTTCTGTTTTATACATTTGCACACATAATGCATTGAATATTTAATTAGCAACAGTATCTTATATGTTAAGTTACAAATTATATGCCATACTAGGATTTAATGCGCTCTCTGTTGATTTACGTACGAAAGGATCCAGTTACTGCAAATCAATCTACAGATTGTGGCACCCCTCGATAACTCCTTGAAAATTTGAGCTAGGTACGATTCTGCAGTACCGCCTGTGACATCTCCTAATGATTGTATAATCAACTATAGCAAAGGGAATATTCTATACATTCTACTGCTTACCTGTTCCATGTTCTCCTATGAAGAAACAAGAACTTTATTAGTCCCAGTATTTCAAATTCAGCTCGAAAAATGTTGTCATAGCAACAAACGCTGAGCCTCATATTCACGCCCTGCTGGGGCGCTTATAATATGGGCCTATTATAGGGTAGTGCCTTGTTTGGGAACTTTGGCGGAAGAATCTTTAGCATCAATGTATGATTGCGCTGATTATAACGTATTCCGCAAGGGCATTCATGGAAATAGCGTTGACTTGTGGCAATGCTACATATGAAAATAAGAGACGATAGTGTGAATAGAGGGGAGCTATCATATTAAGGGAACCGATGACAGAAAGGAGACATCGAATGCAAAGGGGAGTTTCCAACGTCTTTAATACCCCTCAAGTTCTCATGCTTTCATCATTTCGCTCATGATAGTCCTACCTTGGCAGTAGTTCGGGTGTTCATACTTTGCTGCATCAGATTTATCATGAACTGTGACTTTCTACAGATAAAAATTGAATTTTTCTATTGCGTATAGCGTTTGCAGTTAGAGCGGAGCTGTGATGGCAGCCGGCAGAAACACAGCATGAGAAGAATTACAAGTTAATTGAAATAGAAAATATTCTGAGTGAAAAACATTTAATCAAAAATGCCGTCCATCGACATTCAGAATGAAACCCTTGCAGCAAAATGGAAAGGAATGCTTGTTAATGCATTGAAAAAGGTGTGATGACAATATCTCTAAAAAGTATTTCATATACATTTGATACTCCATGGTTTTATTGGGAATTTGAAGGATCATGTTAGCATCTTATACCATATAGGCCTGCTATGGGTAGAGGAATTTATAAACTTCTAATATTTTCCCGCTAACATCAAATACAAGTAGCCATCAATATTTATAGTGGGCTCATTCACACTATGCAGTTTGAAGTAGACAGGAAAAAAGAGAACTGTTGACTTGAAGGTTGCCACGAATGCAAGGGCTAGATATTACGATGATTTCGTTTCAATGGAACATTTCCTTGTCATACTTTTGTTTGCAAAATCATATCACAAAATGGGAGAGAATAGAATACCATTTGTCTACCTGAACTGCTTGCACTGTGTTTGACTACCAAGTTTGTTTTCAGTTCATTTACACTGGTGTATAAACTTGCACATAATTATACTGAATTACTTTTAACAAGACATGGAGGTTGCAGGAGTTCAGTTCAGTTCAGTTCTCATTTTAAATTCACTACATACAATTTAATGAAAATACCTACAGAAAAGAAGCAATTAAAACTAAAACATTTTACAAATACGTAACAAGTAAATTGTATGGAGGGAATTACTTAGAGGAGGAACTCTCTCAATAGTTAAAAAACTAATCGAGGAGAGAGCACCCCCTGGTTAAATTAGGAAGCAATCATTTTAGCTAAAAATTTTATGTGAAAAGCAGATTGTCTTA
The DNA here is from genome assembly GCA_964019165.1 of Mastigias papua. Lineage (NCBI taxonomy): Eukaryota > Metazoa > Cnidaria > Scyphozoa > Rhizostomeae > Mastigiidae > Mastigias > Mastigias papua. The sequence continues at coordinate 11,522,814 of OZ025269.1, forward strand.
GCCATGTTTAGTATCAACCCCAGTTAGACAGGGAATATTCCCTGTCTACTGGCAAAAAAACAGCCTAAAAATGCAGATTTATGAATAACACCTATTAATTCGATTGGTGCAGGAGAAGGATTCAATGAGGTGTGAAGAGCTGGTTTTGTCCAGATAGTTATGGAAGCAAAACCTACTAAGGAAAACAGATTTGGAATGGGTATTTAAAGTAGCCACTATTACAGATTAACAGGAGATACTTAATGATCTGCCAAATTATTTTGTTTGTTAGCAGCCTGGATTTGTTTTTCAGGTAGGAAGACAGGCACAGCCAACACTGACCATATCACCAGATGCTGTCACATATCTTGAGGAACTGATCATACAGCTGATGTTCCTCATTGGTGCAGCACTGCCTCACACAGTATCTGATGTAGATGAAAGAGTACTAAAAATATTTCCCCAGAAAATCAATGATTGGGCTATAGCCTTTGCAAAATCCAATGCTGAGAAAGGGAAAAGGAAAAAAGGATTAGTTCTACCCTTAGATAAAATACATCCATTTCTTTGCAAGGTAATCAATGCTTGCTTATTGATGTAATTATTCTGTTCCTATGAGAACATCATTTTTACAATTTCAAGCTTATGTTGAAATATAACATCTTTATCTAGGATGATTTATAGATCTGATTTATCATTTTCCTCTTGTGTCTTGAAACCTCTTGTTGTTGCCAGTGTGCTTGCACATTGAAAATTAGTCCTTCCAATATTACCTTATTACCAATGTCAATATCAGCACTGTATTTGAGCCAGAGTTATTCCCTTTATCAAGGGGTTACTGACTTTCCTTCCTTGACCTGGTACAACATCTCCTTTTCATGGATAGTCTGTTGGTTCTACAGGACTTCACTATAGCTCAAAAAGCAGGAACATTCTTTAGGCACTCTGAAAAGCTTTTTTCATTTGATGCTCATTAGGGTATGAAACATTGGATATTAGCTGAATGGTGGATCAAATTATATGCCCAGATGTGAATAGATCATGTGATATGATGAGAAATGCTTCCAGTTAGCCATATGATTGGCCAATTGGCACCTGTTCTCAATTGTTTGCTTGAAGAGTCCAAGGAAGAAAATTAACTCTTTTTGTTTATCAAGACCAGGGTTTTGAGTCTTTACACCTGATTCCAAAACACTTAGATAACAGGATGATCTTGCTTGCCCAATTTATTGACAAAATTAGCATGTGTATATATTTTGGCACATTGTGCATGTCCATTTCATTTAGTCATTGGTATCCTTAAAGTTCACACCAACTTTATGGTGCTCTTTATCCATCATCATTTTTCAATTCAACTTTGGTCTTCCTCTTCTTCTACTATCTTCCAACTCAAAATTCCATTCCTTTTTTCACACATTCATCATCATCCTTTCTCATGATATGGCCCACTTGTCTCAGACTACTATACCTTACAATACTCAATAGTTATATCCTTCAGCCCTATTCTTTCCATCAGCTCTCTTGTGTTTAATCTGTCAACAAACAGCACACCACACATCTTTCAACCCCTGTTACTCTCTGCTCTCCTCCAAAAATATTAGCTTATTGTTTGCATTAAATACAGTGTCAATGAAAGTGTATTAGTCTTATTACTTATAGCAAAGTTGAAATCAGTTAGAATTTCATATGTATATGTAGAATTAAAAGTGTAATTTTTCAGTATCTTTTAATTTTGGCATTTAGGAAGTCCTTGGCTATAAAGTTGATAACCAGACTTCTGCATACATAGTTGCAATTTTAGAGTACATTTCATCAGACATTCTGAAGGTAGGTATATGGTTGAAATTCATGAAGTATTTTTGTACATTTTGTCTTCATATAAATCTGAAGAAATTTTCTTCTTCTTCTTTCATTCCAAACTAGTTCAATTGTTGGAAGCCTTCATGAGATAATTAAGTTGTTGCTATGTTCAAAATCATAAAGAGGTGTTTGACTACCAATTTTTAGGTGCATTTAATATTTATCTGACTCATTACCAGTAGGGTTATAGTTCCCATTAGAGACTGGTTGACAACATACTATTGTCAAACTGTTTAGGTGTGAAAGTGTTTTTAGCAGATCAGTAGCAATGGCCAATAAACAAAAAATGACTTCATTAAGCAAGTTTGGTAAAAGTTATATTCTGGCCTTTTATGATTAAGTGCATATTTAGCAATTTTGTTACATTTGGTTCCTGACTGGACATAATTTAATTAGCTGGTAGTATGTTTCTGTGGAAGAGCAAACACACCAATATGTAGAGCACCTTGAGTGGAAGCCTTTATAGCACCCTTCAGTATTTGATATTTTTGTATTTTTGGATCTCTTTTCTACATCTTGGGTACAGTTCTTTTGCTATTATCATATATGGGTTTGTTTAAGGCAGGTTTCTATATTTGTGCATGTTTTACTTCACTTGACTGTGTTTGTATCATCTTGCTCATATCTTCTTCTAGAAATCTGTCTAGAATAGCCTTGAAGATGTTCTGTTTTGTTTTTTCATTATTTGTCATGTGATCTTTTTATTAATTTATCACACTGAGTTTTACTCAAAATGTTGATGTTTACTCAGTTGAACACCAAGCTTGGAGAGTTTGTTATAATGGTTTTGATAAAGATCTTTGCTACAACTTCAAATCTACTACTTTGCATGCAATTGTTGATAGTGATAGGATTTTTAATTTAGACTTTGATTTTTGTATTATTGTTCTGCTGCGATATCTAATATCTAGATCTAAGTTTTGCAGTGATGTAAATTTTTGGTTGTGTTCAATTTTTACATAGCTTGCAGGAAATTATGTCAAGAATATCAGAAATAATGAAATCAAATGTCAGGATATTAAAGTTGCAATGCAAGCAGATAAGGTTCTTTTTGCTGTTTTCTCTGATTTTGTTTTTAACCATTTATTGTCACTGTTTTTAATCTTATTAGCTCTGACTGCTCACTTAGTTTAATCTAGTGTAATTTGCATATGCTAATTAATCAAGAACCAAAGTTGCAAGTGTGTGATCCTTTATCTAATTGCCATTTATGGCAATAGTTACAAGCTATAAAATTTACACAGAGATATTTGTGACAGGCACTTTTCAATATCATGCTTTTCTGAGCGGTAGTATCTCGTACCTTATCCTGTATCATATTTGCAGATCTTTGCCTGGTGCTATATGTAATGTTTGATCCAGCTTCAAATCTCTCTCTTGGCTACTTGCAAATGCAGGGACTGTTTGTTGATTTTAAGTAAACTTCATAACAATTGTATTGTTTTCTCTTTAAGGTCCTCATGGAAATGTTCCATGGTGATGAATTTGAGCCAACAGTTGAACCCAGATTTGAGGTTGGTTGCTTAACATTTTGATTTTCTGTTCAGTATGAAGGCTGTCATCCAGTCACATGCAATATATAAATAGTGAACTGGTTTTGAAAGTGAAGTATATTCTAACATAATAATTTTCTTATATTGCATGTCTGCTTAAACACAAAATCACTATGGTGGAGATCTAGATATCTTCAAAAAAGCTTTGACATCTCATGTTACATAACTGAATGAAATTTACTGTAATAGTAAATTAACTCTTCTTACCGGAATTAAAATGACACAATGAAATGAAATGAAATGAAATGAAATGAAATGAAATGAGTAAATGGTAAGAGTATTGGATGTTAGTAAGAAGGATAGTATTTTACGTGCCTAGTCCTTCTTGTAAAAGAATAAATATCCTCAGCCATATTTACAAATATGATTGCAAAGCCTCCTTTGATGATCTTATTAGTATGCCAAACCCTGGCAATACTTCAAATTTAATTTACTTCTGCATGCATACATATATTCATACAGATTTATTTGATAATGCTGGTCAGACAAAGACAGCTCAGAGGAGTTGATGTGGACCTGCAAAATACAAGCGAAATAAATATCATGAAAGTAAATATCATAAATGTCTTAAGTTGTGTTAATTCTATAGACAGTTGAATGCCAATCCTAGGTAGGATTCTTATCATGTTGGTTCTAAAATGACATCCCAATTACCCCCCTTCAGCTTAGTTGAAGTATATATACTTTATACTTTAAGTATCATAAAAGTTAAATGTTAACTTTGTTGGTTCCAAGATAAGCATCCCAATTAATTAAATGAATATTAATAAATCACCTTGATTTGTTAAAATATACTTAAAATATCATAGCCAGCTAAATGCTAGCATTAAATAAAATCGTTATCCTTGTTAGTTCCAGATGTCTGCGTATGATAGCTAATTTAATCTAATTTACAGTCTTCCAGTTTTCCTGAAAAAAGTCCTTTATTGCTACAAGATCTTACTTCCATCTTTAATAGATTTCAGGTTAATGAGTCTCAATGTCTGATACTATCTGATTCTGAAAACTAATCAGCAGTAAAGGACAGAAAAGCCAATACCTTGGTTTCACTTATTGCTATAACTTTATACCTGAATTATTTGGCCATTTTTTGGCCTGCTGGACCCCATTAATCTACTAATTTGATTTCAGCCTCTAGCAAAACGTGGGTCACTACTGTATGAAGATGTTTTAAAAGATTTCCTTATGTCTGAAGATCAGTATATCAGAGAATTAAACTTGATCATCAAGGTCTGTATTGTGTATTGTTTTCCTTCAGTTTGGCCTTTGTCACAACCAAGCTTGTGTTTGACTTTCATTTGGGCTTTTAATTGCCTTTCTCTACAGTAGTTTTAGGCCTTTACCCATGCCATCCCTCAATAATGTGTATTGTCTTTCTTTGGACCAATGCTTTCACTGATATCTTGAATGTTGTTGGCTTACTTGGTGAATCAAATGTGTCGCCCATATCTCCCTACATAGGAAACTAATATGTCTCTAGTTAGATGTCTTATAGTTGCATTTCTCCTCAGGTCTTTAGGCAGAAGTTATTTCACATGCAAGAGGTGTCTGAGGAGGTAGTTTTTGTTATTTCCTCTATTTTTGCTTATATTTTAGTTTGTATTTCATTTGTAGCAGTGCAGAAGCAAAGTAGGACTTGGCTGCTAAATGTAGTGTGAATTCTTTCAGCTAAAGTAGACGATTCAAATTACTTTGAGCCACAAGAGACAGAATCTGGATAAGGCTGCCACATTATACCAAAAACTTTGCTAAAACAAAATAGCATTATTAGACTTCGTTACTGAAAATGTATTGACTTCAATGGGTTTTTCTAAACATGAGCAGTCCTGAGCATGAATGAAATATTTAGGAATATGGCTTCGCTAGCCTTCTCTTTGCTACCAGACTTGAAAGTGCCTCTTCTCACTTAGCTGAACCACCATTCGCATGAAGGAGGAAGCAGTTGATTGTCACTAATTCTCAACCAATATTTCCCTGTGACAAAATAAAATTTGTCACGAATTGTACCTCTTTATGTAAAATACATCCTTCTGCAAACATGCAGAATTCACTTACTATGTTGCAAGATGCCACTGAAATATGACATTACGATTTAGCTGTCAGTTTGTCCTGTGGGGCACAAAATTCATCATGGGGACCACGAGTTTGGGAACTCTTATTGGAGCCATTTGTTGCAGCTCAAGACTGAGTAGCAATTGTTGTGTTGGTCCATTGGCAAAGCTTTATATTCTTCATGAAAATTTAGGAAGTTTTCATTAGTGTCTTAAATTCGCAGCAGTTCTATAGTACTATGTAGGAGCTTTTTATGGTACTTGATGAATCCTGAAGTAAGATGAGCTGAAGATAAGATAGTAAAAGAAACTTTCGACGTGGCTTCAATTGATGGCATGTTCGCATTACAGTTACATTTTTATTTTGTATGAGTAGATATGGAGCTAATAGACACGACAATGTTTTTCAATTTACAAGATATGTTTCGGATTTTTGCAATCCATCATCAGTTGCTATATACAATGAAAACCTCTAGACACTTAAATAAACATTAAATTATCAATCGAATACAATAAATGTAACGAAGAGGAGTGGAACGGTTATAGAAAAGAGCTAAAGGCTTAGGGAAAAGTTGTAATGCTGAATCTTCTTCTTTAAATCAGGCCTTTCCCACAAGATGTGCAATACCTCTTTAATTCTTAGTATGTAAGGAGTGTTTGCAGAATCTCACACTTTAAGACTGTTATCATTGCAAGCCTCTTTACAAACAACTGAACATTTAAGATGTTTAAAAATATTCGGATTTTTATCAGTAAATAAATGCTCACGCACTCGAGTAAGTAAATTTTGCGCCAAATTTAAGTCGATTTAAAAACATAGTGATTTCTGTTCTCCGTTTTTCGATGATAGTGATGATAAGCTTCTTTTTAGAAGGCAATTAATGTATCGGTAGATAGGTAGGGTGGTAATAATGTTCTCATATTCAAGACTGTTGCTGTTTTCCCAAGAAGATTTTATGATGTATACAATATTCGGTTTTTGCGTAGGACCTGGATGTAGTTTTCAGCAATATCATGGACATCCACGAAACAACTATACAATTTTATAGCATGCTGGAAGCAGCTGTTGAGATGGCGGATGAAGACTCATTATCAAAGAAAAGCCCCTTGGTTGGGGATTGCTTTGAAGAAATGGCAGAGGTTAGTATTGGTAGAAAGCTTATCTCTATGGTCAAGTCTAAGATTGCAATTTTTGATGTCATTACCACATTCAGCTGTCATTTATGTCATTCTTCTTACATTTCTTGCAATTTGTACCACAATCTCCCATATTTTATATCCTGATTTATTATTGTATTAGTACAATTGCGATGTGATTGTGACGACTTTGCTTTCCAGTACCACAATTGTATTCACTTAATAGATGATTGCAAAACACGTAGTATTACTCTACAGCGGAAAGATAGTACTCATATGTTAAACTATGTAAAGCTCGTAACAGCAACAAACCAGCATAAATTTACGTTGCTGAATTCAAGAGCTCCCCCACGTAGGCTTCCCAGATATGGCTTTTTCGCTTCTTCTAAGTTGACTTTGTACTATCCCGCTGCTCTCTAAGCCTTTCTCTATTTAATTCGACCGCATGGGCCTTGAAATCGTAATTTCTATAGGCACAAAGAACTTCCTCGGTGATCATTGTAGATCCTCAAATGCCATACTATGTCGTTTCCAAGGCAGGATTAAAGTATCACAGTTCACAATCTCAACAGTACCATATCATTTATGTACCATGAGGCAGATATGTAGCAGTTTTGCAATTGATTTGAGCCACAGAGATATAGTGCAAACGAAATTGTAGTTTTCAATATCATGGTCATATGAATCCTCTCATATGATTTTCATTATAATATCTTTAAACTTCTTTATTACTTTTAGTTTCGTCTATATTTCAGACTGCGGAATTTGAAGTATACGAGAATTATACCTTGGGCGTCTCAATAAATGGCCATGGATTTTCAAAGCAATTGGCTGTTAAGATTCGGGATGTTATCGACCGGCCTTCCTTAAAGGACAACTTTGAGGTTGATTATTTTTTCTATCCTCTCCTGCAATTTGTTTTAGGAGTCTATTCAGTTGAATGGCTTTATCTCTAGTGTATGTATGTGTGTAGTTATGTACACACATATACACACACAACCACAAACACAACCACACACACACACACACTACCACACACACAACCACTTTGTGCTGTGTGTTTGCCGTGTAATAGTATAATAGATACGTGTTATTGTACTGCTCGTTAAAAGTGAGAGCATTTGTCCAGATTAACAACCTCTCAAATATTGTTCTAATAAAACTCTTACTGTACGGTGATAAAGACTTCTCGGATAGCATTAACAAAAGTATCCTCCAACTGACCATAAACTTCATTCACAAAACTGGTCGATTTGGTTGATTTAGCTAGCATCAACTTCCATTGCAAAAGTCATTAGTCCCTCTTCGTCCCTTTTGGTGTGTCGTACGTACGTTCCGCAGTTGATGTCAAGTGCCACAATTAGATCTCCCATTTTGATCATGCACCGGCATAGCATTACGGCCGGTGTTAACGTTGCATGAGGGAGCATGGTGACTGTCATTTACCCTTTCAAATTCATTAGCTCGACATCAACTGCGGGACAAGTTTTTTTTTTTTTTTTTTCTCCTTAGTTATTGTTTTGTATGTAGCTTGTAATCGTATTTAAATTTTAGTTTAGATTTATGTGTTATATGTAATGGCCCCGGGGTAGTCAGGATATTGCTCCTCGGGGTATCGTCTTTGTAGTATAGTAATGTTTGGCTTGTAAGTAATGTTATATGTAACTTGTTATTGTAGGCTTTTTATTCTGAATAAGCAAAAAAAAAAAGTGAGAGCCTTATCGAAAGTCTAGATTTTTATTACAAATCTCCTTTTCATGCTTTGGACGAAAAGGAGTTATCGCTTAAGCAATGTGCAGCTGTGATTGTCTCTAGGAAACGGATATATACTGTATTTTATTGAGTCATGTGGATTACGGTTTTAGTTTTAAAGGGGCCGTAAATTTCTATGCAGCATCTGAATGCTAGAAAATTTAATGGTGAATCTCTTATATTCTCGCTATACATCAAAATAAATTAATCTTCGCAGAACACTGAAATGTATATGCTGTTATGGCATTTCCAACCTTTCAGCTTTTGTAGCTAGAGTTATTATATAGATGAAGTGGAATCTAAGGGAATAAACATTTAAGTATGTGTAAACATATTCCCTCAAACTTAGGAAGCCACTGGATCTTGATACCTTCCTCGTTTCTCCTTACCTTGTATATGTAATTTCGACTTTTTGCTGTATACAAAGAACTGTGAGAAAGTTAATTGTTAACGCGTTGGTGACCTTTTTCGCAGCCTTCGTTGAAGTCATTCTTCAGATATATTCTACCAAAGTTGCTGTTCATCCCGGTTTTCCACTGTCTGGAATATTTTAATTATATGAATGTAAGTCAACTCTAGATTTTTTTAACTTTTATGGAATCTCCCATTGATAATTGCTGATCGAGTATATTTTAAGTGATCACTATTGACTACGTAGGAGATATGGCTCAAAATTGGAAACGATCACGAGTTAAAAAGAAAGACCTTGAAGTTAGGAGTATGAGACTATATGCTACTCTGATATGAGGCCAATGTTGGACAAAGATGCGTGCGCTTTAATTTTGAAGCTGATTCAAATTATTCACTTCCCAAATGGCTTTTGTATCTTCATTTTAGGATTTCCATAGTCACATTTGTTATCAACCCTAGAAAGTAAACCAGAATTTGGTGTTTCGCGGAAGAAGTTATTTCTTAGTCTTTGCAAACCGGCGCTTTGAAAGGTCATGTTTAGCAATTGATACGGGTGCTTCCAATAGATCATTGATTGTTGACTCCAGGAACATTACTCCGATCAGCATAACAGCGTGCTGCAACTGCCGAAGCTAATACGTCTTTACAGATCGGATATATAGTTCATTAGAAGAAACCTTTTTCACGTTTAGTTTCTGCAATGATTGAAATAATTAGCTTCCCTTGCGACATCTTTTGGACCGTTTTCGCACAGTTTTGTCATCTTTGTTTGGACAATAGTATGCTGTGTTCGTGCCAGCTTATCTGTACTGATTGATGAGCTGGATTCAACTTAAATGCGTCGATTCAATGTCTTTTGAAGAATTATTTGCAATTTTGTATCTCCTCTTTGATTTATTTCTTGTGCATTTCCACCATATTTCATATGAGTATATGATATAGACATGTTTTTTCCATAGTTACTGATGAGCACGTCCCCAAATGGGGAAGACAGGGAGAGATTAGATGATGTGAGTTTTTAAAATATCTGTTTTGCATATCAATTAATTTACGTGAAAAGCAGCATCCAAATCAATCAGACCATTCCTTAGCAATTCTCAAATCACAAATGTTTTACTTGATGTAGAACTAAAAAACACACGCACGCACGCACGCACGCACGCACGCATGTACGCACGTATGTATGTATAAATTGCAAACTTTCTATTTTTGTAGCTTCTGAATGTGTAAGCATGTGCATATGTATAGACATGCATTCGAAAGTTGAAGCTTTTTTTTGATGCCTGTTTAGCATTTTGAACATATGCTAATGCTTTAAGTCTATACATACATTTATCAACGATTGATTATTCTGTTTTTGAACGTAAATTTATGCCTAAATGCACTGCTATTCAACGTAAGCATTTCGGTATATATCTGCACCTTCACCTGTATTGAATTTATAGTGATGTCACGCCTGCTTATGTCACGCAATGCGAAACTTACCTATTAAATTCTTAATACATTTTGAAGACAATTAGATAAGAGGGCCGAGGCTGTGAAGATTGATGCAATTGTTAATATTTAAGTTTTGCATTCGATGCTATTTGATGATATTCGATGCTATTCGATGCTTACTCGAGATGTCCTGTACTAATAGCTTTATATGATTGTTGGTAAAGCAGTTGCATTTTTTCTCAGGCTCTTGGTGCTTTACGAGGACTTCAAGCTTCTTTGGAGAGAATTGGATCCGCGAACTCTTTGAAAGCTGAGTAGGTGTTATGAATTTGTTTGTTTTTAAAGTTTGAATTTAGTCCTACTTGCCATAGCATGCAAGTCAACCACATTAAGCCTAAAAATTTTGGCGGAAAATCTTCGGCCGAAATATTTTCGGACGCTTTTTGATATTTCAGCTGAAACTTTTTTGGACAGATTTTGTACTGTAGGAAACAATTTCGGACTGAACATTGTGATAGAGTCGGTAATAGGGCAGTTTATTACGGAGTAGTTTATCGAAATCCTGACTCAGATAGCTTATGCAGAATCACATCCAGGCAGGGTTCATGCGGCCTGGAAAATCAGGAAGAAAAGTATCAAAATTTTGGAGATCAGGAAAGTCAGGGAGAGTCAGGGAAAGTCAGGAAATTTATTTCTGAATGCTAAAAGGTCTGGGAAAGTCAGGGAATTTGTTTCTGAAAATCTAAAAGATCAGGGACGGTCTGTGAAATGTTTGAAAATTTTCTGCAGAAAGTGCTTGTAAGCTCTATTTCTCCATGCACATTAATTTATGCCACAAAAATTGATGCCCTACTTACTTACTAATGTCTTTCTTCACTCTGCTGACAAACTGCGTCATGTCTATAACCAATACAATTCTTGGTTGTTCTGGTATTTTTTAAGACTGTTAAAATTATTGATTTTGTTTGGTACATACTCATATAGTTGATGGAAAACGCAGCTTTAAAATAAACTTCAGTACAAAGACCGCAACCAGAAAGAGATCCTTTTGAATCTATCCTTTTGAATAAGAAGGCTTTCGCCCACAATGGAAGACTTTAAGATCATTGCCAAAAGTAACAATGCTTTCGACCTTCTTATTTACGAAAGCCTTCTTGTTCAAAAGGATAGACCCAGCCTTAACTCCCAACAGTCTTCCGTCCCCTTAGTCCTTTTCTAGCTGTTAGTTTCCTCTCATTTCTCCTGTGTCCTTTCCCCTGCTTTCTTGCTTTCAGGTACTTTTTAGTTTATTGTCTTTGTTATTCCCCTGATATATATTCCTAGGTTGTTTACTTAATCGTACGTGACTTGATTCACGTTTACTGTTACACACTTCCGTCCAATTGATCCTCCCCTTTGTACCCAGTTCATATATATATATTTTTTCCTCACTTATCCTTTTATTACTGATGATGACTCTCGTGTGAGCCGAAACGTTTAACTTATTGGATATGAAAACTTCTTGGATATGTCGTAGATTAATTTTAAGTCGCAATAGTACCACTGGATATGTCGTTATAAAAATCATGACGAAGAAATGTCTCTCTTTCTGGTTGCGGTCTTTGTACTGAAATACTCATATAGGATCAGAGAAAGTAATGTCTTTTTGCACCCTGGGTCAAGGAAAAGGTATCATTTTCACTCAAAAAATCAGGGAAAGTCGGGGAATTGTTTTCATTCAAAACTACCGTGAACCCTGCCAGAGCTGTATTTTCTTCATATCAGGAGATAGAAAAAGGGTTGGTAGAGTATTGGGTGAAAAGTACTACCCCTTGCCCATTCCTAAAGGAGTTGAAATCTTATTGATGGTCCAGTTCCAGATAACGGACGAAATACGAACTTACATGGAACATTTAAAAGAAATCTTCACAAGAAATTTCACTTCAGACTTTCTAGAAGGCCATTAAATCGAGAATCATGAAGAATCATATTAATGGTTACGAAACTGAGGACATAATTTATATTGTATATTCATTACGTAACAAGTACACCATTTTGTTCTGATTTCTCACATGTATCCCTCTAAAAATTCATCTTCTATCTAGATTGTCATATAAATTACTTCAAAAGAGCAAAAGTTCTTTTTGTAAAAATTTGAAAGGGAATAATTTCGGACAACTCAGAATTTCGAACGGATCAATAATAGTCGGGCAGGAAGGAATCCAAAATTTGTAGGTTTTAATATACTCTGAAGTCAGTATTCACTACATACAGGAGTTTATCTATTTTGGTATTATTGGGAATCAGCCATCAATGTGGTCTGGAATGTGTTAAAATGTGTTAAACCTCTTTGCCCTTCGCATGTCTGTGCAATGTACTATGATATAGGATGTATGAATAGAGGACTTTCCTCACATTTTTCTAGCAAAGTGGACGTTCTGTTTGCACGTCGATTGAATTATTGCTAGTTAACTTAGTTGTTTTAGAACTTCTTTTTTCATCTGTTTTGAAGGCAGTTGAGATTTACTTTTTGTCAAAGATACAATTTAGTGACACATGCATGCTAGGAAATTTCTCATCAGATATCCCATACCTTTGGATTCTTGTTGATTACTTCAAATTATGCTGTAGAGTCTTAGCATTTCCATAAGATTATCGATACGTGCATGCAATGGACAGTCCTGTCCAATTCATTTGTTTTGTTTTGCAGCGTTACTAGGATTTACCGCTTTGTGACCTCCCCACCTGAGCCTCATATTCAACATTAAATGACATCATAGCTAAACTTTTGCGTATAATCTTATGCATTGTAATTAAATGGCAGTTGTTAAGGCTATTCTACTATCCCTTTATTTCAGCAATTTACTTCTAGAATATGTTACTAAATGATCTTGCTTTAAGAGATTATCCATAGCAGGACCGATGTACATTTGACAGGCGCTTTGTTTTTGTGTGTATTGTCGTATTACTATTTTTATTGCAGTGAATGAGTATTTTATTACAAATAGATCTACGGAATTTAGTGCTTGCGTACAATAACAATAGATCTCTACGATTACAGTTGCAATATACGTTTTGTAGGGATCGGATTTTCTATCAAAGAAGAATAGGCACAGTTTCAAGCTCTCCCGCTTCTAAATTGAATGACATCCAAAAGACCATTGATGGATGGGAGGTAGGCTTCTTCTTCATGCGGAAAATCACTTTCCAGATTTTAAGTTCTTTTATTCATTAACTCTGCAAGTAAGCGGTGCAAGCTATTGGAACACATTTTAGCCGCATATTCCGATTCCATGTTTACGTGGACTGGCCATTCCCCACCTCTTTATGCACCCTTAAACCTATAGTATAAGAGAGTAAATCCTTTTGATAAGAGAATATGCCGGACTTTTTTATTGTAATAGATGGTCCCTTGCCAGAGTAGATGAGGTCCAAAATGCACTTGATACCTTAACACTTAAATTTTGTCACCTCAAGAGTTTGAACCTTTCTTCTTAGGGAAAAGATATTTGTCAGTGCACTTCAGAATTCCTTAAAGGTATGAATCATACTGAACTTAATATAAACATACACAGGCGCGCAACTATGGAGGGGATCATGGGGGTCTAGACCCCTGCTCTTTTCCTCAAAAAGGTAAAAGTACCCTTTTCCTAGAGAATTTTGAAAGTGTTTATTGTATTCTTGTTAAGTAGATATTAGTGTATATATAGTAGTTATGATCTTTGTTTCACATGAAAGTAAGGAAATCCTGAAATTTTCCGTACGATTTCTTTTGTTTCTAAATCTGAAGAAAATGATTTCAAAATGAAAGCTCTTTAGAAAGTATCTAGTGTGCCCTTTCTTGCTAATTAGACCCCTGTCCTCAAATATTCCTAGTTGCACGCCTGCATACATGCATACATATACATATATAATTCAATAGCCTTTCCACTTAAATTTTTCAAAAATTTAAATAAACTTTCATGATAAAAACAAATGTGTGTGTGTGTGTGTGTGTGTGTATATATATATATATATATATATATATATATATATATATATATATATATATATATATATATATATATATATATATATATATATATATATATATATATATATATATATATATATATATATATATATATATATATATATATATATATATATATATATATATATATATATATATATATATATATATATATATATATATATATATATATATATATATATATATATATATATATATATATATATATATATATATATATATATATATATATATATATATATATATATATATATATATATATATATATATATATATATATATATAATTCAATAGCCTTTCCACTAAAAGTTTTTGAAAATTTATCTAGACTTTCATAATAAAAACAACTGTATAATAAAAACAGTTGCTTTTATTATGAAAGTCTATATATATATATATATATATATATATATATATATATATATATATATATATATATATATATATATATATATATATATATATATATATATATATATATATAAATATGTACTTGCACACTGCATACGCCATACGCAACACATAACAATGCGCGTGGGCGTGCACTCACACACACACACGCCCACACACAAACATGCACACACACACACACACACACACACACACACACACACACACACACACACACACACACACACACACACACACACATACAAACACTATCACACGCTATCACACGTTATCACATCATTTAATAGACATGATACTGAAAGAAAGCTTGGTCTGATATTTAGTATCATCTATTCTTCAGAGGGTGCTCTATGGAAATTGGTTCCTGGTGGTAAGAAGGTAAATATGTTTAATTGGCCTCTGAATTACTTCTCTTTGATTTTTGATTTAGATATTCACTCCCCGAACCTCATCGTTTGTGTACTACTTCAGTACTGTAGTGGCCTATGAATTCCTCCATACACAGGAGCAGTTGTGTGTGTGATATAGAAGCATTCCCAGTACCTATTGGAAGTACAGAATTTCGTTATTCCTGCAGCAGAATAGCACATTTTTTTATTGTTAATGCATTTGATCTTCTAGGGATTCACAGATCGATTCCTGTTTCTTTTTGATAGCCTTCTGGTTTTGACAAAGCAGGTGCGTACTTAATACTTTTTTGTGGAAAGCTTTTTTATGGCTAGAGTTATATCTTCTTACGGGACTAGAAACCCTGTATACATTATGTGATTGATTGTGAGAGTACAATTGCTTTTACGTCAGTCAATCGAAACTGATATATTTCCAAACGAGGCAGCAGTCTGCAGTATATTTGCTTGTGTTTTCATGTTTTCGAACTCATAAGTGTTATCTATTGGTCATTATCCAGAACGCGAGGCACTCAATTCCTGGTTTAACTGGGGCCGAATACAGGCTAAAAGAGAAGTTGTTTCTTCGCAAGGTTGAGATTAAAGATCTTGAAGATACAGAAGGTATGCTAGAGTGTCTCATTTGTTACTCTGCGCTATGTTTGGATTTCGTCCTATACTAGCATTCTTCATTGCACTTTCGATGCTTTGTTTTGGTATCTTTTCTCTAAATCTCTTTTCACCCTGCGGAGAGGGCGAGACTATGTATTATCTTAGCATTGATGTACCGCCTAAATTCCTTTGCGAGGAAACGTGGCAAAACAAATAGAAGCAACTGTACTTGTATTTCATTCACATGACATTTATTCCAAAATCCTGGGAATACTACTATTTCTTTTTAATTTCGCTATTTCTGCTTATTTAAACTGCAACTTAATTAGAATCGCTTCGACTATTTAAACATATTCCCGCTACATTAGTTCTTCAATTCTGTTTATCTATTCATTACGTTTGAATTTTGAAAAATCATTAATTGTATGAAATTTTTCCGATGTTTGCAGTATCGTATTAATATTTTGTGTAATAGAAAATAGTTGGTATGTTAACGATACTTGGATTGTAGACATTAGATTTGAATTCCGGTTGGCGTTTTTGCTACTTTAAACTCTTCAATGGCTCTCAGTTAAACTCTCAGTTTACCAATCCTGAAATTCAGAACAGCAGAAAGTACTTATATCCTAGGAATTTTGCATGTTGATTATCCGTGACTGTGCACTTTTGCACCAATGTGTTCAATCTTTGATTTTTCCAGAGTATAGCAACGCATTCGAAATTATTCCAAGGGAACAGCCAAGTTGTATTTTGTTCTGTAAAACAGCCGAGGAAAAGAGTGAATGGATGGCTGTATTGCTCACCTTGCTTTACAGAAGGTATTTTTAATCGAATTTGGGATATTTTAGTCACATATTTCCCGCTAACGTACCTCAACTTTGTTAGTAAATATATCTCTCCGTCGATTTCCTATGGAATAAAAGAGCAATGAAAATAACTTTTCATTATTTTTACTATAGTTAAGAGTATTCATATACCTCTATGTCGGCATGAACTTGACTTAAAATGCAGTAATATTATTTCAATATTATGTTGCATATAGACCGCTTTCGTTTCTGCTTCCCCTTATCTGAAGTGTATCTCTAAGGAGGGTTTGGGCTTTTGCTTATCATTAAGGAGCAATAGAAACTCTCTTTCTTGGGAGTGGATGCCTGAACTGTCCACCTTTGTGGGAATGGCTTTTGCAAACTTTCCTTCAAAACCCTCTTCCATTTTGGGATACAAGTGGAGTACGTATACATCATTTATTGTGTGCAGCCCTGGTAAGAATTGTTTACGTAGAGCCTAAACAATTAAGGAAAATTTGATTGACGATTCTTGATTTGCCGGCAGATTATCATAATTCGAAGATAAAAGTTCATTGCATTAGAGATGATTTTTAGTAAGGGAAAGCCCTTGTAAATCATCTTGCTTAGTTGTGTGACGTAATATATCGAAAGCCCTGCATTTTCCACGAATTGAATTATAGCATATCAATACGTATAGAGGCCGAACTGTAATGTATTGTTTATGAGTATTTGTAAGCCATTGTCTTGCAATTGCAATGATTTGTGCTTTAACTAAACCATGTACAGTAGTGCTGTGGTTTAGCAACGATCACAGTGATATTTTGGTAAAATAACAAGCGTCAAAGACTTAGATAAATAAAACTTCTCTCAAATATGAATTCTTTGTCTTTTTGCATTTAGACAAGTTTTGAGATTTTGTTCGAAAAGTGAAGTATTTTCAGGCTATTTGGTCAGGCAGTTTCGTTTCCTAATTGATGGTTAGTTTCAAAATGCAAAGAAAATATCCTTTGGAAAGAGGACAAAGCCCTTTGGCTATGAATATATCTTCATGTAAGGATGAGAGCAGCGATGACTATCATTGAAGGATAAATTAGAGAAAATATTCCACGACGAGAGAAGATGGTCCAGAGAAAATATTGAACAACGAATATCATTGCATGACAAATTAGAGAAAATAAAAATTGTCCTGCAACGATATTCTTCATTGCTCTCATCCTTAAATTTGTAGTAAAGTTATTTCAATATCTTCTCATTGTGCCACAGTAACGAAGCTAGCTATCTGAAAAGGTGAGGGTCAGTAGTAAATAGGTAGGATGGGGATCTGGGGGTGAGGTCCGCAGGAAAATGTTTTGGAACCTGACTAATTCGTAGAAGACGCCCTTTCTAAAGTTAGATATACAGCCTTTCTGGAAAAAAATAATGATGAAATCGTTTATATCCGTGTGAGAAACGTAAGATGTTCTGGTTGTTTTGTGTCAAACTGTCTATCTTCTAAGTTTTCAGGCAAGATCCTACTTTCAGCTTAAAACTTTCTGGGGAGCAAGGGAGGCAAAATCTACTATCTGAGCGAGCAATGCCCCATGCACACCCCTAGTATTGCTGTTAATGTTGCTAAAATTTTGGCAATGGAGCTCTCTAAGAAGCATGGCCGTTCCAATGTATGGGGTATGAGGTGTCGCACCTCCCCACTCTGCTAAAGCTGTCAGTAGTTTACTGGCTCATCGTTAGAAGTTGGCATAATGGCCATGACTTTTTTGTAATTAGCGAGCCTTTTTCAAACTGATCGGTATATTTCTTTTGCCACGTCCTCACTCAGAAGTCATTTTGTACGCTACCACTCAAGGCGTGTTGCTTTTGTACTTGTGTGGTTTAACCTTTATTTAACTTGTATAACTGTTGTATAACTTGTAACTTACTATATAGCATGCGATAGAGCCGTGTAGATCATTTTTGATATTATGAGCTACTTGCCGGTACACCGGCCGTAGATCCGCAACCTCCTAAACCTTTTTTCATTTTGTATTATTTGGTAACCTTGTGTTTAGGGACTTCTTTTATGACCTTTTTTACTTGTGATTGTAGCTGTTCCTAATCCAAATTTGCTACTGCTTTAGTAAATATTGTTTTCAACCATGTATTGTTGTCAAGGATTTCACCTGCTGAGACTTAACATTCAATTTCTCTGTGTCAAAGTACTATTATCATATCAACTGACCAGTACCAAGGCTGCCTATCGATAATTAAGCTATTGATGTGGTCCTTTTTGAAATCGCTTAAGTTTAATGATCAACCTTCCAGCACGTTAGATCGCATTTTGGATGCAATTTTGGTGGAAGAAGATGAGCTTTCAAGGAACCAATGGAAGATACCAGATCACTATTGGTAAATTTATCGAACTGTTTCATAGCATGCTTGAATCTGGCTCTCGTATTCTTGTTTTTCTCTATGTAGCACAATATTTGTACAGAAATTTTAGCAATCATGCAGAACTGTGTTTCTTTACGTCGTTGTGAGAGTGGGTATTGAGAAAGGTTTTAAAGAAAAATGAACCTTCAACATAAATGCACGCAAGATAATTGTTCGAGTGGGAGAATAAAATTGATATTTGTTCAGAACAGAAACAACTGAATGTTAAAACCATTGATCAATCGATAAATCTATTGACTCTTCGTAGGAATTGTTAATTCCTGTCTTTATAGTTACTCCTATCAATTTTTAGTTTTTTAGATAAAATTTAGTCTATAATCTCCCTTCTCTAGCCAAACAGGTCAAAGTGTGTCTCTTTTTATGTTGAACAAGAAGATATTTGTTCTGTATCATGCTATGTTTGATTCGCATTACGAAATTTCCCCCATCCCACTCAATTGTATTAAGTTTCAGTTCCAAATAGTGTCCAGAATGTGTTGTGTCCAGCATTGGGTGTCCACTTCATTTGGCTACTGAACGCTTGCCGGAGGCTACGGGCAATAATACATGTGTTGTTTTGCAACTTGAGTTGGCCTCTTGTAGAGCATTTCTCAATCCTTTATTTTAGGATGAATCCCATAGTTCAACAGAGCAAAAAGCCCCTCTTCGTAGTCGCTATATACTTCTCTTAAAACCACGGTCCCTTCCCAAACCAATTCGACCCTTTTTTATTTCATAGAACCAACACCCGAACATGTACACTGCTCCTTATATATTTGTTTTATCAATTCCTATTTCAGTTTTGCTGTTGATGACACAGAAAGCAATATTATTTTTGAGGAGGGTCAAGAGGTATTTATTATTTAGATTTACCGATTCTTTAAATGCGATTACTCTTAGGTTCCTAATAAACGTCCCGGGACGCTTATTAATTTTTCGATTTTTTTCCGACCCCCCGGACCTTATTAGGACCCCCCGTTTATTAGTTTTCAAGTGTTTGACAGATGAGGTTGTCCTTTTTTTCTTCAACTTTTACAAATTGTTTGTCTTTGTGTGCTCCGATCAGAGATATTGTTGATGCTTACAGTATGTACATAGATTTTCATGTTGTATTTGGCTTATATTTCTTATTCTTGGGTTTTTGAAAAGATACCCTGTATGGAATTGTGTTTTTTAGAGATTTTGACATTTTTTGACCCCCCTTCTATTATGACCCCCCCCCCGTTTATTAGGAACCTAAGAGTATAGCTGTGGGTATTTGCTGGTTTTGAAGGCACTACTCTTTGTTGACATTATTGACAAGTGTTCTGTTATTTTAGGACCGCGCAGTGCCAGTCATCAAAGGTGGAACATTACTGAAGCTAGTGGAAAGACTTACATATCATAAATATGCAGGTATACTTGTATTGTTTTGTGTCATTTCAGGAAGTTCCTAGCGATATTTGTTAAAAACCCCTTGTTAGGAGCAAAGGAATATCGTCTGGACTTTTCATAATCTATGCCACTGTTTCTAGACAATTTTTGTGCCACGGCTCATAATTTACATTAAAAAGCTTACACGGCCCATCATCCCAAGCAGTGTTTCACTCAATGAATCAATGCTTACTCTGATGTTTGAGCAACAGCAGACAAATACACGGGCTACTTCACTAACTGTTACTATTTTGCGCAGGAGCATTTCATTTGCCTACAATTGCATTGCACCTGCACTGTATGTTACCCACCTAGATAGATGTACGAGAACTTATTATTTGCGTTAAGGTTTTAGACCAAATTATGTGATACTCGACATTTTCCACGGTACACCTGATGGTCTTTCCTGGCATAGTAGCTTGCCGCGGGACAGTGATTGGAAAAGACTTATCTAGATGCAGTATACCTGTGATTTCTGCACGAATTTTCGATTGAAATTTTATTCACAACGTTGTAATTCAACGAATATATGTTCTTTAGTAATCTGGAGCACTCATAAACGTTATGGATAAGTTTACCATTACAGATTGCATTTTGCCTTACTTTATTTAAGGGCCATAGAACGAAACATACCATTTTATGACACACAAGACCTGAAAACCATAATCTTAATCTTTATCAGGATTTGGACTTACTGGCATCCCTTTGCATTTACTGACTGGGGGGAGGGGCAAGTTTCAAATCTTCTTCGTTGATTTAATTTGGCTTTATTTCGTCTCTTAGATCCAAC
Organism: Mastigias papua; assembly: GCA_964019165.1. NCBI lineage: Eukaryota > Metazoa > Cnidaria > Scyphozoa > Rhizostomeae > Mastigiidae > Mastigias > Mastigias papua. The sequence goes on from OZ025269.1 coordinate 11,543,812, forward strand.
CTTCGTTCGAATCTTCCTGACAACGTATCGATCCTTTTGCAAGCCATGTGAATTTCTTGGCCTCCTGGTGAAACGATATCCTTCACTGCTTTTCTTTATTATGGCTATTACTTTTTGCTGTTACTGTTATTCTCAATACTTTTTTGTCTTACTATAGCATGCCCGTCAAGTGTTTGAGAGCCCTGTCAGGTCTATTTTCTCCCAACCTAATTGACCAATCATCGTGCAAAATTGGCCTAGCCTTGACATGTGTGGTCAGAATCCTGCATGATGATTGGTCAAGTGGGTTAGGAGAAAATAGACTTGACACGGTTATCAAACATTTGGCGGCTATGCCTCTTGCTATCGCTGGAAAAAGCAGAAACGCTCTTTAGCATTCTGAAGGTACTTTTTCGTCCCACTTTCATGAAAATGTGCTAGTGAATGTTTCCACTTATTCATAGGACAGTGAAATATTATTTTACCAACAAACTATTAGCGCTTTGTCATTTGCGCTTTGCAAGTTTAGCACCAATCCGATCTATCCATAGGTAGCTTATGTATACTGCTTGAGCTAGGCCACTCGTGTTTATCAAATTGTCTAATTTGTTTGCATAACTTCTTTGTAATTTATTTTCCTTCTCATGCTTAACTAATTTTCATTTCTGCATGCTCTATATGAAGATCTCATACAATTAACGATCGACATTGTAACCAATGGATGGAGATAAGCGTTAGATTCGAGTTTGTTTTATTAACAAAGAAACAGCAGTGTTATATTTTCCTTTGCAATGTGATTTCAAAACATCAGAGAGCATGCTTTATTCAGCTAAGCCAACTTCTTATGTACAAAAAGCTAACACGCATTTCCTTTGTATTATGATGTTGTTAAAGACTTGTGATAGGTTAATAGCGTTTGAAGAGCGTGGAGTTTGTTTGATGTGTTTTATACACCTATGATAAGAGTGTTTACAATAACGTGCAGTAGGCCAAAGCATAGTTTCAATAAACTTTGATTTTTCATTTTCATTTTGTTTTCAAATTCTTTATCCTAGGGATGATTCAGGCTGAACGTGTTTTGCAACCTGCAACTAAAACTAATTACAAAAATAGCTAACAGCGAAAACTAACTACATGATAAAGAGTTCAACTACATAAAAATCGTATGTTTAATACATAGAGCATAGAAAATGTACATGCAAGAATTTTTACCACTGGAATAAAAAGAAAGGAAAAGAATTATAGTGAACTACCAGAAACTTAGGGGTTCCTGTGGCATTTTTAATCTTATCATTTTTTTGAGCTTATTGAATTGTTTGAAAGACTCGGCCGATGGTCGTATTTGAATTTTAGTGCTAAAACTATGCCAGATCCAAACCGATAGTGCTCATTTGGTTTGTTTAGCATTTCAGTTAGTGGCACTAAAACTATCAAATATCGCCATATTTCATCAAAGTGCTAGACTCCTTTTCTGGTGCACCCTCTTTTGCATTCTCGATATTTTCTTCACATTATTGTAGTCTATGCTTGATACATCTAGTACTGAAAGTTAGTAATGACGTATTGAAGCTATCTTACAGACTGTAGATCTACAGTGACGATTTTCGTTTCAATTAGTCCTGAATCACATTTGGCTGCTGTATGTCTTGTGATATAGTCAAAGGTTTTTGTCTTTCAATGCATGTTTTTATGTGCACCAATGCCCCAATGCCTTAGTTATGACTAACCAGTTAGTTGTTTAAAGACTGAAACAGCTGTATGACTACTTGAATTTCCTTAATGCCGATCACATATGACATCCCAGAACCTCAGCCAATCGAAAAAGAGCAAATGGCAGCTCAGAGGGGACATGCAACTGTAAGAGATGACTTGAAGAGATTTCGCAAGGAATATGCACAGCCTGTGCAACTGAGGTAGTTTTGAATCCATACAATATCTTGCACTTTTGCATTCCTTGTCACCTCAATAAATAAATCTCAAATTGCGAGACGACAGAACTGGAAGGGAAAGCACGATTAGATAAGGATACCTAGCAACCTTTTCCGTGCTGCTCTCCAAATCTTGAATCTTCTCCAGGATCCCTTTTTCATTCATACAATTCAGTCATGGAGGTTGCACATGCTATAGTATCCTTACTGTGACTGTTTCGTCATCCATGTAGGCAAACCTGTAATTTTTCGCTGGGCACTATACTGTTTATCATGAGGTGGCATGAGCTTGACTCCTTTCAGTTTGATCGTATTAAGGGAAGGGCTGAAATGTGATCAATTTCCCAGTGCAGCAGGGTTATTAACTTTGTAACGTGCTGTAAAAGTAATTCTGTTTTATGGTGATCATGTTATGCGTTAGAGCATGTTCTTAGCAACTAGAAGTTTTCTTTTTATTGCTGTTTTTATCTCAATCTGATCTCCTTCATCGATAGGATTTTCTCGTTCTTGATTCTAATTAGCGTTTTTATTGGATATTTACATCTTGTAGGGTATTGAATGTCATCCGTCAATGGGTCGACCAACATTTTTATGATTACGAACGAGAAGATGAACTTTTGAAAATGCTGGAAGCCTTTTTCAGTAGAATTCGGCGATCAAAAGCAGTAAAGAAATGGGTAGAATCTATTGACAAGATCATTCAAAGGAGGGTGAGTAGTCTTTTTTGTTCATCAATAAATTACTTCAGATCCTGTGATTGTGGTAGACAGAGCCATAGGCACAACTCACCCACTTGCTCACCGTCATCACCAGTGTTTTGCATAGTAATCTTGGAAGACCGTCTAAGATTTGTTACTGGTTGTTGTTGTCAAGCAAACCTGAAGAGTGTTGCAAACAAGCAAAGGTAATTAGCAAAATATTACTTGAATGCAAAGAGTGGTATTCAAACCCTAGTTTGTTTATAACCCTATAGAGAGAGATAAGCGTTAGGGAACAATTTTCATAGGTTTCAATTGTAACGAGTTATTCAATGGGAGGAAGGGTTATTCGCATTATGCCACAAGATTTGCATAAGGGAGCGGTCATTATTTATGACCGGGGTAGGGACTGAAGAGAAAGTGTTATGTGACCTCAAAACAATTTTACCCTACCATTTGCTTAAGTCAAATTTTCTTTACCCCACCGCAGGAAAACAGTAAAACAAGGGTGCATTTATGCTTAAATATGGTATATGTTTTTACACTACCCCTGTGATCAAAAATTATTCTTCTACCCCACCTAACACAGCTTATTTTTTCGGTTACCCCTCCATTTTATCTTCAGTCCCAACCCCGGTCATAAATAATGACCGCTCCCTAAGACGATTGTGCTAGGACAGATATAGTCCCCTTTGCATATCTACGGAATTGTGAACTTTCCAAATAGCCAATAATCAGCTGTTATGAAACTTTTTTGAACCGAGGATACAAATAGGATAATTTAAACGAAGTTTCTGAGCATGAAAGTGATTAAGATCTCATTCTATGGCTTTTGTATATTTACCGTATCAAGAAACCTGAGTGTTTACACAAGTATTTGGTTTAGCATATGGCGTGTCACTTTTTCAGCGCCTTTGTCACTCGTATATGTTCCTTCCATAGACGTAAGCAAAGTATGAAACATCATTCAGCGTTTAATATAAATCACTATGTTATTTATTTTCTCTCTGACATAGGTGATAGATTTAATATGTTATGCGCTTTTTTCTACCTGCAGAAAGAATCAACAACTTTCAGTCCTGAGCATAGTTTTTCTCATCCTACGCCACCAGTTGAATGGCATTTGACTCAAGATCCAGAGAAATTCGATATACTGACAGTAGGTTTTGCTCTGCTTTTTCAGGTTTTGTCTGCTTCCATTTTACTATTGGAACTGATCAAACGACAATCCTTTGACTTTCTCTATAATTTACATTGATCTCAATAGGCTGCCTTTTCCCATTTTTTTATCTATTCATTCTATTGCTACCAAATTTCAATATATATCTGAATTTATTCTCTCCAACAGTTGCATCCTTTGGAAATTGGTCGCCAGCTGACACTTCTTCAGTCGGAAATGTTCAGGTCAGTAAGAGAAAGGTCATCCATTTACCTTCCTTAAATGAAGTGACTTTGAATTGAGACCCATAGCGGTCTGCTGCCTATTGCTAAATCTTTGATCATCCTGTCACAGAATAGAGTTAGGCAGAAGGGTCACTCTGTGTCGGTTTCTTTGATGTTTTGCTGACACTAGTTCTCAGCGATTGACCTATGGGGATACGGCTGAACTTCTTAAACTCGATTTGAGAGCGAGGTTGTTGAGAAGGCGTATGGAAATGTTGAGCTTGACAATGTTGCTGTGACAGAGCATAGAATTCAACGGTACAAAGATGGAACCCTGTTCTAATTTTGCTCATTGTAGGAAAAGGTATGTGTTTGCATTTTGTGTTCACCACCGGTTTCACCCAATATCAGGGCTCATCAGTGCAGCTAGATAAGCTGATTACCGGCTGTAGACCGGATTTTGATTCTTCGATTCCATTTTGAAGAAATTAGTCTTTGCTCTTCACCGTTACCCTGGCATGGGAGACTTGAGAGGTAGTTTATGCTTGCCCATTGCACAACCCCAAGGCTAGCAGAGGGAAGAAGGCACCTCATATCTTCTTTGTTAGATTCATTGACCTAACCTGCTACCCAAACATTGTATGCAAGCCGTTCAGTGTTTTTCTTTATAATTTCTCTTGCATACGCAATTTCACATATTTTGTTGCATATGTAGTGAAACGTAAACATTGTAGCATAGGCCATTTCTTGCTCAATGCCGATTTTCTTCTTTTAATTCACTCGCATTCACAACATCACACACCTGGGACATCACCGTGCGTCACTTATGTCATCACACACTTGGTCAATCCTATTCTGTTGTTCTCTACGCAATCACCGCCACACGATTCCATTCAACAAACAACTAACCCTTCCTCTACGTAACTCGTGTTCTTCTCTGTTTATGTATATATCCATGTTATTTGTAATGTAAAGTTCAGTCAGAGTAGAGTCTGAGTACACTCAACATCACCGTCTCCTCTCTCTGCGTCCGTGTTCTCTGCACGTTAAATAAGACTGTAACACCATGAACATCAACAAACCAACGAGGGAAGTCACAGGACAAGCCATAATGATAGGAAACCATCGTTCCTATACATATTCTCGGCGTACACAATGAGCACTTAAAGTGATACATAGTTTATATGCAATTTCAACTGCCCGGATTGTTACCATCCGGCGAAAATCCACCCTGCAACGTGTGAGATGTGCATGTACAAGATGTTAGTTAGTTTTCATAGTTTTCTGAACATGTACAGATGCCTCTGCTACACTTTCTTCGACATTTTCGAGAATTCAACGTTGAGAATCGAAGAAAAACACAAAAAACGATACAATATCTCCTAGGCTTGCGGTCAAACGCCTTATAATTTTGCCGAAGCGCACTTGCTTAACCTCGCTTTCATTCACCTCCTTGCTCACGCATGCGCGAAAAAAGTGTCAGCCGGAACTAAACAGAGTGACCCTTCTGCCTAACTCTATTCTGTGATCCTGTCCACTTTTCATGTTTTGCATAGACTGATCCTTTGAATAGAAAATTTTTCTTGTGGTGTCTTTTTCATAATTTCCCTCACGGCTTTGCCGAATTCCTGCTTGGGTCCGTTTTACGGTGACTTAGAGATACATGTCATTTGACTTACGTGTTCAAAGTGTCCTGTTGACTGCAGACCTTAGTAGATATATTTGAAGATTCCTCATGTGTGATGCATCCTATTCATTGCATTGACATATTGAGCATTACCTAGTCAGAGACTACACTCTTGAAGTAACCATCATTATTGTGTGATACTGTTCACAGTATGAACTTTGTCACCATGTCTCGCAATCTATAATCTCCAAATTGAAGGTATCTGACTTATCATGCGAATTTATTGCCTAGAAAAGCCATGGACTCCGTAGCCTGAAAATGTATATGCTGATTTATTATCTCACCCCTGAACTTAGAGTCTTTCCTTTTTGCATACACCGGAATTCTTTATTGATTTCTGCCCGTTGGTGACTGGACGAAACAAAGAATATGTATAGATTTTGGCAGTGGTTTACTACTTCACCTCATCTTTACATGTTGCCATTGTTTAATTTCTTAGATTTTTCACTGAACACCCTAATCTTTCACATTAGATATTTCATGTTTTTTTATTGCCTCCGTTGCCTTCGAAATATGTAATCTGCTTGATATCTAATCTTAGCTGGATTTTTTTGTCAAGTGACTTGATTTCTATTCGCTATAGAGCAATCAAAGCTTCTGAACTGGTTGGTGTAGCATGGACGAAAAAAGACAAAGAAATTCTATCGCCGAATGCTTTGCGGATGATACGGTTCTCTAATACAGTCACCTATTGGTTTGAGAAAAGTATAATCGATGCAAAGAATTTTGAAGAAAGGGTGGCAGTTGTCTCGAGAATCATCGAGATTTTACTGGTCAGTTCTATTTAATAAATTGTAGCTTTTAGATTTTGTTTTTATTCCAGATTGTTTATGTTTATGGGCAGAACATTCTTTCCAGGTTGTTATGCAAGTTCTTGACTAAAAGAGGAAATTTACTAATTCATCCTTGCCATTTGCTATAAGTGATCACAGGTGCTCGTGTATTCCTGTTCTTTTTGTCGGCATGAATGTTCAATGAACTCGCATGATTTCTTTTACGAATGGAGCAGAGGAGGCCAGACTGCAACTCTCGAGCCATATGCAGTTCTTTCGCATTTAACCTGCGGCTCGAAGAACATTGTCAAGTTAATAGATAACATGGGATAATTCATCTGAAAAACAGATGACAGCTAGATCATAATTTGTTAATCTATTTTGCTGGAGCTTGAATTGACAAATGTTTCGTTGAATCGCTCAACTATTTTAAACAACGTTACGAAAATTACCTGTAGAACACTTTTATCACCCCCTCGCGGCTCTTGATGGCTTGAATCTTATTGTATGTGGAGATAAGCCGCCCTTGAAATAGAAGATTATATCGTTGAATTTCCTACTAATGGATGTACATTTTCTTTGGTTTCTGTTTAGGTTTTCCAAGACCTTAATAATTTCAACGGAATGATGGAAGTTGTCAGTGCCCTGAATTCAGCGCCAATCTTCAGACTTCACCTCACTTTTGCTGTAAGCATAGCTGTTTTGAATATTCATTAATGTTACTTTGCTCGTATATGGTTTGCTATGAAGGCCAATGTATTCTTAGACTGGACTTTTAGAATTAGTCACTCTCTCCCTTACTGTGGTGTTGTGGGATATACTCTAACTGTTGTCTGATTGTCTGCCTCTATATGATTGTGATTGTTAGTGTATTCTTGCATCTTACCGCTACATTATACTAGGATCGCAAAAACACGACATTTGCTTTTTATAGTGTTCTACTTTCTAGTATACGCTCTCTTTAGTTCCGATAATATACTGATGCTTGAATTTCTCGCGTTTAGTTATGAAGCTGTTAGTTAACTTAGGATAGTCCTTAAAATGAGCAAGGAAATTAGACCCCATTTGCACGATATCGGATTCAAATGAATCCTGTATGTTATTATACCTTCCGTTTGCTCAAAAACAATGATAAATACGGTATAATTTCAATACGCTTATGATTTCTTGACGGATCGATTATGAGGCCAGCAGAGGTTATACAATGTTATTTCCTCCGTTGAAGTAGAGTACTATAAAAGAGCTAGATTTTTTCGTCACTCATTTGAGTATTGATAAGGATTTTCACGTCGTTTTTATAAGAAAGATAAGTTATTTTTTGATGAACTTTTATGTTACGTTTGTGTCGGTGAAGAGCAACGTATATAACATGTTATTTACTACCTACTAGCATGGAGGCCATAATTGGTAGTAGGTTTTTTGTTTCCATTAGACTTGTGTGTATTCTGTACTTTTGATGATTTTTCTTTTTCTTTATAGGAAGTACACCCAAAGCGATTGCAGGCACTGGAAGAAGCAAAAGAACTAGCTGATACCCATAGCAAGAAATATGTCGAGAAGCTAAGATCAATAAACCCGCCTTGTGTACCATTTCTCGGTATGCTTCTATTTTCAATTTCTGATTGTGGACACCCTAAGAATCAATAAATCATAAACATCTTGTGGTTAGCCAGAAAGCTTGTACAAAAGATGACATATCTTTCAGTAGATCAATTGTCAGTTTATTGATAGTTTATTAGACTATCTGGCTGTTATTTAAGGTTCTAAATGCTAAAAGTATGTTTTGTATTTTTCCTACGTCATCTCTCAAGTGAACACTTGTCATAGAGTCATAGAAGTCATAGAGGTGGAAAAAGTATCGGAATCTAGGAACTTAATTCCCAGAAATGTTTTGGTTAGAAATATTTGCAGAGGGTTTCATTAAAAAAATGTTTGACTTTTTAGATCATTAAAGTTAGCTTGGGAGAAAAAATCATTGATGCTATTGATTTGAAATTGTATTTTACACTAGTGACATAACAGTTAGCCTATATATCAATAGAATAATGGATAAAGACATAGACACAGAAATTACATTCATGGTCTGTTGGTACTACAGAACTTCACTATTGCTCGAAAAAGCGGGAACATTCTTTAAGCAAAATGGGGGTCAATTCAATTGCATAATGAGTTTCTTGAGTGTAGGATCCCTTTTGGAATAGGAATGGCACTGTTGATAGTTACATATTAATTTGTAGTGTTCATTGTCTATGTTGGCTGCAGGAGAGATGTGCTAGATCACACCTCCTGTGGTTTCGTCATGTAACTTGTATTGTACAGTGGTGTGGTCGTGAACTACTAACTTTCTATAGAATGTTTACTCGTTCTACGCCACTGTAATTTAAGTTTGTAGTTGTAAATCAGTCTTTGAATTATAAAAAACAAAAATTCTGCTTTCAAATGCAATTAAAATTTTCCTTTTCTGGCGCTATAATTTTCTTGCCTTTCGTTTCCCTTTTTGTCTTTACACTCAGACAAGCTCTGTTCGCTTGTAGGTATGTATTTAACAAATATTTTGAAAATTGAAGAAGGTAATCCAGACTTCATACCAAATAGAGAGGAAGGAATAATCAACTTTACTAAAAGGTACTTTCATGCTGAGATTATAAGTTTTTAGGTAAATTATAATGCCCAACAAAATGATAGTATGATATGTAATATCTAACTAATCTCTGAGCTACATGTCCACTATATCATTCCTGTATTGTCGTGAATTGATTTTGTACCTTCTGGTGTCAACTGTTAAAATAAATCGCTTCCAGTTTATGTGTCTGTATACTCACTGATCGTCCCTTACCTTAATATACGGCTGTATGCTAGTGGAAGAGAGAGGTTCTAGCCAATTAAATGTGAATATTGATTTTTTTAGACGCATGGTAGCTGATATCACTGGGGAAATTCAACAGTATCAGAATCAGCCTTACAACTTACAGACAGATATTTTGATTAGGGTATACCTACCATTTTTGTTTTAGAATACGACTTACTTATTTTCGCAACGTTCCAATCGGCATAAAAGGTTACCTAGTGGAATTATTTGCTTAGAGCTGTTTAAGTTGGAAATATATTTTCATTGTTTAACCGAACTTAAATTCATTTCCTATTGTATAGTATAGGCCATTGACTTCTTTTGCATTCACCGAGCAACACAACAATGGAGAATTCATATATTAAAAAATATACCACACACTGACATGCAGAGTGTTTCTGCTGACATGAACAGTTCCATTTTCTCCTTTTGACACTCGATCCAGTGTTATCGATAGCGTAGAGAATACTGATAAAAGCCTGACGATTTTACAATCCTTGTGTTTCCCTTTTGGCGGGGTCTTAATTATTGAGTTAGGGTCACACAAATGTTAGGATCTAATAGCTTGTTGAAGAAATCGGATGATCAAACTTTTGATATTATTTAATATTTGTCTATTTGTTACCTAGTGCTATAAGTGTAAATGTTGTCTAGGTGACTCATACCCTACATTCTGTTGAACAGGACTTTTTGTCTGGTTAAATCAAATGTTGTGGACGATAGGAGCATTCCTGTTTCCCTTGTCTTTTTATGTCTTTCCCTCCGTACCGCTTGATAGTTTTAATAAAACGAAATTTTTAGAGGTATAGAAATTCCAAAAATTATTGATATTGGTGTTGTTACTGTTTATTGATATTGTCCTTTGTTGTCATTGTAGGCTTTCTTCGAATCTCTCCAGCCGTTTGGAGACTTATCAGAAAAGGAAATAAACGACACATTGTACGATGGCTCACTGCTAATAGAACCCAGGGGTACTAAACAAGCCACAAAATTTGTAAGTTTTGTTTAAGTGAAATCTCTAATCACTGGCTATTTGCTCCTGATACCCAGTGAAACAAAGTTGTCAGCTTATAAGGCTTCCTCTTTTGAGTAATGATTTTTTTACAGTTCACTTTTGAATCATTATTACGAAGGAATTTTAAAAACAAATTACGTACTGTGAATAGCTATTGATAGATAATGATGTTTTTTGTAAAATATGTCTCAAGAAGGTGATGTTACAACAAATATGCTACTTGTTAATCAATGTTCTTTAATGCAATGTTGACTCTTTCTATTATTTTCTAAATGCCTTTGCATGGGCCACATATTGCCTATCACGCTGGTTTGTCTGCTGTAGATTTCAAGGAATTAGGGTGCTTTTGTTTAATAGTAGGTATCCTTGCTTCATATTTCAGCCCAGAAATAGCGATAATTCACTAAAGTCACCGGGAATAAAGTCATCCAAATCGGGAACAAACACCAGAAAGATTTCCTCATCTTCATTCACCACAGACCCATGGGAGATCGTTTCAACACCTACCAGGAAAACAGCCACATCTTTTTTCTTGTCTGACATTGCTGAAAATGAGGAAGTCCTGCCTAATGGTGGAGGCTTGGTTACGAATTTGCAAGTAACAGGGAGTCCGGAACCAATACAGGAGAGCCCAAAAATAGAAGCTCCTCCGCCAAAAGTACCACCACGCAAACCTTCAGTGGACACTCCTCAACTACCTTTCTCTAGAACATTAGAGTATGATCAGGATGAATCTCCAACGCCACCTGTCCGACCACCTCGCCCGGTAAAATGTCTGAAATCACCGTCTTCAGACACAGACTCTCCAACACCACCAGCAAGAGGATCAAAAATGCCTCCACCCATACCACGGGTTGATAACTTTGCAACACCGTTTGAACATACTGCACCGCCAATTCCTCCACGACCGCCAAGAACGCCACTTACTACTCCTTTAGATGCCTTTACCCAATTTGATCTGCCTCCGCCTGGTACACCCCCTCCAATTGTACCCCCTAAACCAGGTAGGATCGAGCGATAGCTCCAAGTACAATAAAGTTCCGGCAAAAGGTTAGTTATGCATACTGTATAACGTTTTGCAAAAAGAAGCGAAGGTAAATGTGTTAGTTTTAAGTCAACTTTCTGATTTTTAGCGTTTAATTCGTACTTCACATTAATTGTCTTGATTTAAATGTTCATCGATTATTTCCTTTTACTTGTCATGGTGTTATTTCACTTATGCGCCTCTCCTAGAAAAAGATGGTTTGCCCAATAAATTATATACTATTGGGTTACTCTCGATGTGCAGATTAAGATGGTACCCCCTTTTATCCCTTATCACAGATTCTCAAGGAGGTAGCAAGGGTGGTGGTCTTGGTTAGCAAAGTAATTATGGCAGACTACCAGAATTTCATCTGTTTTCAGGGCTATCAGCATATCAATGACATAGATAAAATTCTAGTAGTCTAGGAAGATTTAAGAGCTAACCTTAACCCTTTCCTAGCCCTTGCCGAAAGAATATGTCTACGATGTTCGTTCGTGGTAAGTCGTTTTTGGCTAACTCCTTGAAACGTCGATCTGTTTGATAATCATGGGTATTGTTAAGGTGTGTAAATTATTTTGGTGGGCATTCTATTCTAGAAGAGGTACAGAAGTGAACAGCCCCGCTTATCATTATGATGAATTTATCACTATTTTAGTTTGCTGCGAGAGCTTCCTTCATAATGATTACAATTATGAGCGTGAGTCCTTGTTTGACTATCTCGCTAAGTCATATATACTTAGGGACGGGTCATTAATTACTTGTGGGGAGGGGGTGGAAGACATTCTCATATATTTAATGGAATTTTCGTCCCCCCCCTCTCAGATTTATGTAAATATTTTGATCCCCACTCCAGAATCTCAGAATAAACTCCTTAGTCCTTCTCCTGAAATGCTCTTTATTTTTCAACCCCCCTCCCTCTGAGTGTGCTGGATTTTGCCCCCCTCCCAGATGTCCTCCACCCCTCCCCTGGAAGAATTAATGACCGGTCCCTTATGTTAAAAATGTGACATTGGAATTCATACTAAACATTTTTTTCTGTGACCTAGTTCAAGTATGTACAATTCTAATTTCCCGCTGTCGTTACCCAAACATTTTACCAAATATTCTTTCATGGTCTTCTCCCTACTTCGATCATAATTGCGAGAGAATTATTATACCACACTCTCGTGTCTAAGACCACATTGAAATATGTACTGTATCAAAGTACCCTTAACAGTCTTCAATTATGAACCAGCTTCATCAAGTATTCTTTTCGTTGTGCGTGATTCTCTTAGAAATTCTCTTGTTACCAAGTATTTAGAGTCAGTAATTAGCTTTGTGTTATGTTCAAAGTTCTATTGGATCATTTAAAAGTTTGTAAATAGCATTTATGTGAATTTGTGGTAAAATGAGAGTCCATATTTTTCAATCTGAATATCACTGTCTTACTATTGAAGCTTGTAATTTTTTTAAACTTATCATAGCAATGACTAGTAGAACTTGTGACTGGTCACAGTGCTTAGAAGCAGATTTTAGATTATTTTGATCTCTGTAACCGATGTATGTTCTGAGCAGCCACGATGCTATTTCTACCTCATAATAATTTATTAAATAGATGATTATTTTGTCTATGATTGTAGTATTGTATATCATTTGTAAGATTATAATTCTTATCTGCACGAGAGAAGGAAGCACAAAGTGTAATTTTTGCAGGATTTATTCATGATTCCCTACTGGGTTTGAGGAGGCAAACCACCAATATAAGACACAGCTTTTATGTGCCCTATAGTTAGTCATATTTTGCTCATTATAAAGTTTATTGTGATGATTTATCATCACATATGGTTGATATAAATTTACTTACGCATATTCTAGAGGCTTGATGCTCCAAATGAGCCAACTTTCGACATGCTAAAATCCTTTTCCTCTGCAAAGCGTTATCGATTGTCACTTGTAGTAGCTCTAATATCTTCTGTATAAAGAACCTCATCGCCACCTGTGGAAAGCAGTTGTGAAAATTAGTTCCTCATACACCACGAAGCTTTCAAAGCCTGGAGATAAATTTGTACTGTGACGTGGCCTTTGAAATTGAGTTAGGATTGCAGGTGCCAACCAGTTTGTAACAGTTAACTAGAAACGATTTATCGGACCAGTTGTGTATCATTTAGTCCAATATTATCCAAGATATATTCCTGTTGCCCTATTACAGTCACTGCCACTTAGTGCTAACAATGGACAGGATTTCTTTTTTCCATTTCAATCGTATTTAATTTTATCTCCTCTGTATCAAGATATATGTAGCATAACTGTATTTGTTATCATGCTTTGAGAAACTAATTTGTTGTAAATTTCGAGAATGCATTTGGATGTAGAGACCACATAAGTATATTGTGTGTGAATTTCAATTGAACTTCAATTTTTGCTAAGAAGCTATTGTCAATCGTACATTAATCAATTGTAAAGGTCTCTGCTCATTTTTTGGTATTTCTGATCTGTATGGTCATGCATAGGTAAATGCTATATGGCCTTAGGGCTGCATGGGTACAGGGAAAAATTAATGGGAGTGCAGGGCTGTAGCCCCCCCCCCCCAAATGATCAAAACAGTTTATTCTCTCAAACAGTGTTTTGGCTGTTCATATAGTATTCAGGCAACTGCTGTTATGTCGCTCTTTCATTGCAGCTTCTTACACCATAGTATTATATGTAATGTATGGAAAATGAATTTATTTGTCTAACAGCCTCCCCCCCCCCCTTTTTGGCTCAGTTTTCATCTATAGGACATAAAACACTCTTTCGTCAAGCAAACCGCATCCTTTCGTTGGACACCTGTGTGTGACATCTCCCTAATAAAAACAATGGAGTTTTTCCATTTTGGCGTTCCTATGGTGTGCATATGGGGCCATTGAAAAAGTACGTACGCTCTGATGGGGGCAGGAGTACCCAAAAAAAGTGTACGAATAGGTACAAGGGGAGGAGCTCTCTTCAAAGAACAAATGTACGCCCATGTCGCTTTCAAACGCTAATTACTTGCGAACCATCCAAAATAAATAAAACTATATTTCAAAATTATACAAGCAGGGTCGTTTTAATCATGAAAACCCTTACTTTTAGATTTCAGGTTTCTCAACTATGCATTAAATTTTGTGAGCTTTGAAAATAGTGATATAAACAATAGATTCAAATGTCTAGGTAGGGGTGATAACTTAAGAGTACATACGCTTGGGAGAGGAGGGTATCTCTACAACATATAACAGCATACAAGAGGAGATCAATTGGATTAATATTGAGTGTACATACTTTTTGAATGGTCACACTGTAAAGGCTGGTTTTCATATAATCGCAAGGAGTCGCAAGGAGTCGCAAGGGGTCGCAGAAAAAAGTCAGTTTTCTTGCGATCATATGAAAACCGGTTAAAATTTTTGTCTGCGGCTCCTTGCGACTCCATGTGTTGACAATCACAAGGAGTTGCAGAGATAGAAAAAGTTCTATCTCTGCGACTCCATGCGACTCCTTGCGTTATGTGCGATTATATGAAAACTGGGTTTTAAAAAGTTCTGCTACTACTTGCGATCACAAACAATAGAACACAGCTTCTTTTTCATAAGTTCCTCGCTTTAATGATAAAAATGGCGCTCATCAACGAAGAGAGTCTTCCATTCCTCGCAGATTTGCAAAAGTTTGATTGTCTATACAAGAAATTCTGCAAAGATTTCCGAAACAAATATAAAAAGCTCAATTGCAGAAAGCACCATATCTTTCACGTAAGCGAAAAAATCTCCGTACCCAACATTGTTTTTTCTTCCTTGACCTTCTTCTCCTTACACGCAGAATCAAAGCTAAAGACAAAAAGTTGCCACATGCCAAATTAAAGTCAGAAGGGCAATCTGCCATTTTGTGCATTTGGCGCCAATTTGAAATTACCGCCAAGCCTGCCCAGTTTTTGTGTGCGATTCATTGCGATTATATGAAAAAATTATAAATATTAATTGCTACGCGATACAATGTATATAGGTGCTGCAGTATCAGTACTTTCATTAAATTGCTACCTGAGGGTGCATTTACATGAGACCCCAAATAAACTCGCGCCGACTTGAAATTTCAAACCGGCCTGAGTTTCAGGCAGATCTGCAAATTTGGATTGCATTTACATGATGATTTCAAGCCAGTTTGAGTTGGGGCCCGAATCATCAATGCGCATACGTTTCACGCAAATTCTTCTTGACACCAATGGATCTGTGACAGAGAAAAGTCTGTTTATTTTTGATTAAATTTCTGCTAGCAAGCACAGGTACAGTACAGAAATGGAACTAAATTTCGTTCTATTTATACAACTGTTTACTCAGCATCAGGCACTGAGGAAAGAGGTATCTAAGGCAATCGTAAAAAGCAATGTGACCTTGCACAGATTCAGACACCCGAGAAATATGTACCGTAGATCCTTTTGCCAACAAAACAAGACATTCGAATGTCAAGCCTAAAACCAAGATTTCTCCCCGGTTCGAGATATCAAACCGGTTTGAGAGAGCGAACTGAACTCACGCCGACTTCAATTCACCTTCTCCCATGTAAACTTATTGCGAGATTACAATGGGAATTGAACAGATTATAGAATTTTATACATGAAGAGAATTTTACATCAAATTGCATATATGCTTACCTGGTGGCAAGTCCAAATATTAAAAAGATTTGAACTGTGACCTTATATTAGTCAAACTCCTTTGTTAATTCCCAAAAATTTCTGACCTTATTTTTGAGGACTTCGGACAAAATTGCGGACAAGTGCATATTGAACAAGAAATTTTTAAATTATCCCAAACTCAACATCATGGCTCTAATTTGCATCTTGTTCATCTCCATCTGAAGTAAGATCGGGAAATGGGTCCTCTGGTTCAGTTTTTGAAGTAATTGCGTCATTTATTCCATTTATATCGAACTTTTTTCATTAGATATTGTTGTTCCAACGATCCTTTGTGAAACATGCATTGAATCCATTAGGAGCTTCTATGTCTAGTGGAATGCAATAGACTGTCTTTTCTTGATATAGCAGTTTGCACTGGAAGAAATATGCTCGATTTCATTACTGTGAACATAGTAACTATGCTGTGAACATGTTAGCTGTGTGTTTCATCTTTTCGTTACCAATGTGAGGAGCACTCTTTGCTTCACTTTTGTGCAGGGTATGACTTGACAAGCAAGCATAAGAAACCTTATTCTCCCTTGTATTTTTATTGTGAGTTTATTGATTCAGCCTTGTAATTTAGAGCGAGATTATTAAAAGATGAGGGATTATCAGAGAGGCAAGAATGATATTTCAACTTGTTGCAATATTTTCTATAAAATTCTCATTATATTTAACAGGCATGTGTCTCGAAAAATGGGATGTCTTAGGACAGCAGTTTCGAAAAAAGTCAATAGCAGCTTACTCGACGGTTTTATTCTGAACTTTCCATTCCTAGCTCAATGAATAATTCATCTAGAGAAGAATATTACAAAATTCCTATTTCCTATATGGTAAAGGAGTTGTCACGCTCCTTTAGGATAATGACAGCATGTTATAAGAATAAGATGACTGAGGGTGGCAAGAGAATGATAAAACTGACAGAAATAGTTTTCTTTCGTCCCTAACAATAATAATGAAAACTAACAGAGCTGCTACCAAAATATTGTGAATTCATACTAAACTAAAATCTGCTATTAGACAGTAATTTCACTCCCTTCTAATTGTAAGACAAATCTTCTATATTCATCTTATAAGTTTAGGAGCGTTTCTCGAGTCATAGACCAACTTTCAAAGAGCCGCAAGTAGCTCGTGCGTTATCCACAGCTGATATAATATAGCTGTGATATAATTTTCGGACGCTAAAAATTTCGGACCACCTATTTGTCCGAAAATTTTGCCCTCCGAAATTTTTCGGTAACAATGTAGGCCTTTAAATAGGCAAAAGTGAGGTGGTTTATTGAGCCTCTTATGTTACCAAAGCTCTGATGTTACCAAAGGGGCTTGGTAGGAGTTTTTAGTTATGTCTATCATTCCTTCTAAAATAGAACAAGCTAGAAGAAAATAAGCAATATTCATTATCTTTTTTGAAAAATACTTTTAAAACAATCAGGAATAAGAATTCAAAATATGAAATTAAGGCATTCATGTATTCTGTATGCCACAGTAAATCTGCAATAATTTTCTTCAAATAAACAAATAATATTGAATATATAAGTCTTCAAAAAATGCTACAAATTAAGTGAACAAAGCTGTATTTTTGGAGAAAATAACAATAAGATTTTCCTAACTTTTTCCATTTTAAATATCACGATCATGGTTGAAAATCACCACGTAATAAGCATGAATTGTTGAGAAGAACATTTTTTAATATTTGTATACAGTACATCCTCGTTTACCCGAACGGCGTGAACTCAAATGCGGAGCCAGCCGTTCGGACAAGCCGAAAATTTGGATAAGCGAGGATGGAAATTTGAGTCGCCAAAATGACTACTTAACATTTAAGCTTGACAAAATAAACCATATAATGTGGCATATGTTCGAAAAAGAGGCAAAAGAAACAATTATCTTATCTCCTTTTAGGTTTGGCGCGCGACACTTGATTTGTTGTTTGTTGTGAATGAAAAGATTTACGAGTCTCAGTGCATTTATCGGCTTTCCCTTCTTCTGGCGCACTCCATCTGCATTCCCTCAATTGAACAGCACTCGGTTCAGCATGAAACGCTGACTACTTGAATCCGGATAAACACGGTTTTAAGCAGTCCGCGTCAGGAAAAATAGATTTGACAATTTTCGGTGACGACAATGGGGCGTTCGGATAAACGAGGATGTACTGTACTCATAATGTAAGGGTGCATTGGTAAAATGTATTGATTATGACAAACTTTCAAGATGTTCCATAAAGACATAAAACAAAACAACTAATTCAAAATAGAATGAACACTAAGTAGCAGAGAAGAACATTCTTTCATTAGCAAAAGAAGAGACACTCAAATGGTCAAGCTTGAAAGAGGACAGTGTGAAGGTGCTTATATTCAATTGCTTCTAGTAGTTAAAAGGCCAATAAGTTAATAAACGAACCTACCATAAATTTGTAAACAACATATTAGAGATTCCAAAGCTCTACAAACCAGCTGATAAAAATCCATCATTAGTGATAACGACCATGATAGCCTGCAAGCTCATTTTAACTGATATATTTTCAACTCCACAGGACCACAGGCATAATATGCAATTCATATCTCGTGCATGGGCCCATTCCATTCCCAAACTGTAGTGTGGGGGTGTCACACCCCCATACAAAAACTCTGTCAGCAAATAGCAAACTTTAACTTTTCTAATCTAGGACCCCAAGAAGAAGACTTAGGTGCTGTGATGAAGCAGACAGCTCATGAACATGCTATATTTATAGATTCAAAAATTGAACAAATATTACTGAAAATTTAAACAAAATATTTTTCAATCAAGGGAGCCGCCTCCAGTTTTTCAGCAAATTTTAAGTCCTATACACCTCCAAAGAAAATTTCTAGGAGCCTGCTATGTGTTTCTCATACATTTATATTCAACAAACAATCAATAGATAATGAAAGCAGATTCCAGAGCTATGGTACCTCCAATGATAAAACATTGATATTTATGTATGTGCCTTTACTTTGTATTGGTAGGACACAGCAATTTATGACAAGACACATTGATCAACAAATTTACCATTTATCATTATAATTGCAGAAATTCTCTGCTGTTGCTCAGAATACCAAAAACTAACCACAGATTGCATTAAGTAAAATTGAGACATGCGTGTGCCAATAAAATCTATTTCCAGAATATGTCAGATCTCGGAGATGGAATGAGACCATATCTGAACAAAAATAAAATCGAAGGGCCTAGTTTAAATCTTTGTCCAGATTGGATAAACAATGATACCTCTATGGAAAGTATGACAGAGCTACAAACCCAAGACATATTTAGGGAGTTTTAACTGCACACCTAACAAAAAGGGTATTTCTTCTATACCTGGAAGGGCATTGTGTAGGAAAGGTCCAGTTGAAAATCTAGGTGTAAGGTAAGAGTCTGTTGACACTATAGAATTTCACTATCTCATGAAAAGCAAGAAATGTTTTATAGCACAGTAAACAATAAAATGTTTGGACTTTTTGTGTAAAAGAACCAGATAATTATAAGCATGCCTAGAGTAGAAATTTGGTGGTCTTGCAGACCATACACTAGGAACTTTCTTCAAACACCCAACATCTCAGGAAAACATACCCTATTTTCTAAAGGGGTAATTGAATGCAAGCGATGATGAAGACAAAGCAATTGAATGCAAACTAATTTACATCAAGTAGGTAAATGCCTCATCATTCAAGTTCTAAAGCAACAAACAAACCAAATAGCTACTAAATTTTCTGTTTCCACTTGTCAGTATTCATCCTGTTGTCAAACAATTCAACAAGAGGCCTATTTTGCAATGTTGTCTCTGTCCATTTAACTAATATGAAATATTTCTAAAAATATTAATAATGACGTCATTAATGTTCTTGCATTCCGATGCAATGTATAACCAAATCGTGTATTCCAAACAATGTATGGTACAACAAACGTGAAAAATATCATACTTTCAGCTGAAAGCCCCCAAAGATTGATTTCATAATTCCATATGTAGTACAAAATATTTTAAATAAAATCCAGTCATAGCTCCATTTGTGTTAAATAACTTTGTAATTGTAGTAAGCAGGCTAACCAGGGAGACATGAAACTAAGCTAAGTTGCTGCGTAGGCTTGACTACAATAAGGACACTGGCGGTGGCCATATTCCATAATAAGGCGATAGCATTCCATATGTATCAAATGTCCACATCTTGGTGCTATAGACGACTCTACGGAAGTATGAATACTTTCGAAACAAACTGGACAAACATCTTTGCCACTCTCTTGTCTGCATTTATGAGTATCTTTGATACCCTTCGTCAAACAAATGTTGCAAGACTGGCAATGGAAGAAATTCTCTTTACCACCTTTACGGCAAAAGCCACAATCATTGCAATGGAACTGACCACATTCATTATCGTCAAACATCCTACAAATTGTGCAGGAATACATGCCAAACATTATACCACAGGAATTACACCGTGTTGCAATTGGTTGTCTTTTTGAACACTGAGTGCATTCCAATGTATCAACTGCAAATCGATCTACTTCATGGCTCTCTTCTTTATCATGGCACAGTCGACACGGATACGTCTTTCCACAACATGGAGCAACCATCAAACACCGTCTTACGTAATGCTCGCACCTGCGATCTTGAGTCTGCGCCTCCATCTTCGTCGTCTCGTAAACACTTGTTGAGGTCAATTGTACCGAGCTCCTATCGAAGCTCCTTCGCAGTTCACTTATGATTTCATTTTCCCCATTCCTATCCAAGGGGGGTTTACTTGAAGGGGGCTTATTTGAAGGGAGCTCACTGCAATATTTGACACATATCACAAGCAGACAGTAATTTTTAAAACTCCTTTGCTCCATAGCATAAAAAGGTTTAGTCTACATTATTGTGTTTTTCATCATTTTCTGCAGGTGCTCATAGCATCTCTCTCCTCCCATACATATATTTTCTTTTCATAACCATTCTTAATCATTCATTTTAACAATTTGCTTTCCTCCCACAGCAATTCATACTATTACTTCATTCGCACTTTCCTACACAAACTACCTCTTACGTAATGTTTGTAATGCTGTAATGTTTGTAATATAACACAAATTATACACCATTCGATTGTGGTTGTGGTCCAAAAATTGTGAGGGACTTCTCCTGACCGTCCACAGCTATATCAACAGGGCAATTAATCGCCATTGGACACTTTTTTGCCAACATCTTCCTGTTACATGACATACACTGAACAACTGGACTGCCAGGTACAATGTGCACCTTTCTTGAACATTTAGCATTGATTACATACATGGTATTATTGGACAGCATACAGTTGCACTTCTTTGCTTTGAGTGTTGGCTCTCATCAGGTGGGAATTCATCAATAGGAATGTTAACCAACACACAGATAAGAAGACATGTTCAGACTTCTGTGCTCAAAGAATGTCTCTATTTGTCAAAATATTATCTAAGTCTTGTGATTTCCAATATAACACTTGTTTCATGGAAGACCAAATAGCAGATATTAGTGAAATACAAACACACTGGAGTCCTGCTGTTTCACCAGATCTAGGGTTACATCGGTGAAAAGTGCCCTGGACTACCTTTAACACTCAAAAATCATTAAGGTGAAATCAACGTAACTGTGGGTCCTATTGACAACTGTTATGATATCACTGCACAACTGGAGAGACTACAATGATGGCAAACAAGCTGCCACGTGTATCAAAACTGTTGAAAACTATCCAAAACAGAGATGCTTTTCAAATCGATCCTTTCTTTCCATTAATACTAGCCAGATTACAGGTTAATATCACATGCATGCTCAAATGAAAGTAGAAACAAAGAAACTCCGCCTAGGGCCACACAGACAATGTGGGCACCTAGCCAGTCCCAAGGCTGGATAAAGGAGGAGGATTTGGTGTCAAGAAAGGCATCCGGCCAGTAAAAAAGAGCTGCCAAATTTATGAAAGATGCGAATTAAGAGGAAGGATTTGTGGGCTAGGGCGTACTCCGTAAACGACGCACAGTCTGATCGCTGTGAGACTGTGATAAATGGGCAACGGCTATCTTATCAAGAGCGGATAAGGCTAAAGAAGCTAGCTCAGAACCAATGCTAGAAGTCTGTGACAAATCAGAAGCCTACAAATAGCCACACTGAATGTGGGAAGCATGACAGGAAAAAGCATAGAGCTGGTAAAGATGATGGAAAAAGAGGCATAGATATTATGTGTGTTCAAGAGACAAAATGGAAAGGCGCTAAGGCTAAGGAGATTGGAGATGGATATAAGCTCTTTTACTCTGGAGTTCACAATAAAAGAAATGGAGTTGGAGCAATCTTAGACAAAGAGCTAAAAGAAAATGTGATAGGGGTAAAAAGAGTGTCTGATAGAGTCATGTCCTTGAGAGTGTTAATTGGAAAAGAGGTTTGCAAGATTGTGTCAGCATATGCACCACAGGTTGGTTGTGATGAAGAAGAGAAGGAGGCATTCTGGGAAGAAATGACACAGGTAATGCAAGGAAGAGAAAAGATCTGGATTGGAGGAGACTTAAATGGACATGTAGGGGAGGGTAACAAGAGAAATGAGGAATGCATGGGTAATTGTGGAATGGGAATCAGAAATGAGGAAGGAGAAAGAATAATTTGTTTTGCAAAAGCTGAAAGCCTAGCAATTGTGAACACCTACTTCAAGAAAGAAAGAAATAAGCTAATAACATACAGCAGTGGCCAACACAAAACACAAATTGATTACCTTATATGTCGAAGGTCAGACCTAAAGAATGTGAAGGATTGCAAAGTGATAACGGGGGATTATGTGGCAAAACAACACAGATCAGTAGTAGCTATAGTTAATTGGGTGCAAAAGAAGATCTCAAGCATGTCAACAGGAAAGAAGACAAAGTGGTGGAATTTGAAGATTGAAGAAAAAAAGGAAGCCTTCTACCTGGAAATGAAAGAGCACCTGAAGAAGCAAATAGAGGCTAACTGGAGTGAGACAAGTAAATTTATGAGAGAGTGTGCAGAAAGATTACTTGGAGTGACTAGTGGTAAGGTGATGGTGGAGAAGGAAAATTGGTGGTGGAATAATGAAGTGCAAGAGGCAATCAAATGGAAGAAAGAGAAAAAGAGGGGAAAATATAGATTGGAAACAGAAGAAAGCAAGAAAGAGTACATACAAGCCAATAAACTGGCAAAGAAAGCAGTAGCAAGAGCAAAATGGATTGCATATAGAGACATGTACAAAAGCTTAGAAGAGCATGGTGGAGTGAATACAGCAATCAGAGTAGCTAAGTGCAGAAAGAAAAGGTCAGAAGATGTGTCACAAATTAGGTGCATTAAAAACAAAGATGGAGAAGTGCTGTTGGATGATGATAAAATCAAAGAACAATGGAAGGAGTACTTTGAAGAGTTATTGAATGTGGAGAATGATAGGATCCAAAGAGATGTGCAGCAAAGAGAAATAAGAGATGTACGGGATATTAGTGAAGAGGAGGTGAGAGACGCAATGAGAAAGATGAAAAATAATAAAGCAGTAGGACCGGACAATATTCCCATTGAGGCCTGGAAGTGCCTAGGTAGAAAAGGAATTAAGTGGCTAACCAAATTATATGGAAAAGTGTGGGAAACAGGAAAGATGCCAGATGAATGGAGAAAGAGTGTGTTAGTACCTATCTTCAAGAAAAAGGGAGACATACAAGAATGCAAAAATTACCGTGAAATAAAGTTAATGTCACACACGATGAAATTATTGGGGAGGATTATTGATAGAAGGCTAAGGGAAGAGGTAGGAGTATCTAAAGAGCAATTTGGTTTCATGCCAGGAAGAAGCACATCAGATCCCAGATTTTCAATAAGGCAGTTAATAGAAAAATACAGAGAAGGGAATACAAACCTACATCTTGTGTTTATAGACCTAGAAAAAGCATATGACAGAATACCTAGAAGTGAAGTCTGGAATTGTTTGAGGATAAAGAAAGTACCAGAAAATTATATTAAAATCATCCAGGATATGTACAAAGACAATGAAACCAAGATAACACAACCTGCAGGCAGAAGTGAGAGCTTTACAGTTACAGTGGAAGTGCATTAAGGATCAGCTCTTAGTCCATTTATCTTCACCATTGTAATGGACACCCTAACAGATAATATTAGAAAGAGGGCGCCAGAGAACATGATGTTTGCAGATGATGTGGTTTTGTGTGGAAAGGAAAGACAGGTTGTAGAAGACTAATTAGAGGGATGGAGGAGATCATTGGAAGACTATGGACTGAAAGTTAGTAGAGAGAAAACGGAGTATCTGAAGATGCAAGCTGGTCACAGAGATGAAGGAGAGATAGAATTAAGAGGAGTCAAGCTAAAGAGGGTGAGTGAATTCAAGTACTTGGGGTCCACACTACAGGAAGATGGAGGAGCATCAAGGGAAGTAGAGAGGAAGATAGCAGCAAGATGGCATGCGTGGAGAAATATGTCAGGAATACTATGCGATAAGAGAGTGCCTCTATATATTAAGGGAAAGATATATAAAGTGGTAGGTAGACCAGCCTTGTTGTATGGCACAAAAGCACTACAAATAACTAAATGTCAGGAGAAAAAAGCTAATACAGATGAGATGAGAATGCTACGGTGGATGAGAGGAATTACAAGAAAGGATAGGGTGGAAAATGAAACTGCTAGAAAGGAACTTGGAATAGAAAAGGTGAGCGAAAAGATGAGAGAGAAAAGATTAAGATGGTTTGGACGTGTTTGGAGATGTGAGGAACAGGGACTGTGCAAGAGAGTGATGGGGATAAAAGTTGGAAGAAGATCAAGAGGAAGGCCAAAACGACACTTTATGGATTGTATAGAAGAAGACCTTAAAATTGAGGGGCTGGAGGTGACTGATGCAGAAGATTCTGTGATAGGGAGCTGTGGAGGAGAACGATTCGCACCGGCGACCCTGATTAATCAGGAGAAGCCAGTAGAAGAGAAGAAGAAGAAGAAAGTAGAAACAAAGTGACTTAGTTCGGCTGGTCTGCGCCGCTATCAATGATAGTTCCTGCTGAACCTGCACCACAATTGCGCAACCCACTGGGTGTTCACATTTTATTTCGTTGCAAACAATCAAGCATTTGGAAAACAAGTGTAATGTCTGCCCAAATCGTCACATGAATGCGCGCGCATATGGAAAACCGCACTTTTTTTACAGTTGTGTTTATTTCTATGCCTTCAGCGGCTTACTTGAGCATATACTGATATTACTTAAGCACTAACACTAACCTTAACCCTGACCCCTACCCCTTGCTAGCTCTTCAAAGAGTTGAGCTATGGGATGAATGACTGTATCACCGTAATCTGCCCATCGAGGGCTACCGAATGATATATACCTTCTTGGGGCAGGTCATCTATTTATAGGTGAGGTGAGACACAAGTAATTCTCCTCTGTGCTTACTATCTGTCCGAAATCTTTATATTTACAGGTATTTGTTTTGTTGCGAAGTGGACGCTATATTTGATTGACATATGTTAATTAGTTTATGCATTGAGATTTAGGTTGTTGTCGTTGGTAGAGCGGGAGGATAAGATGAGGAACGAATGAGGGCAGGACGTTTTTATCGAATTCTTAGGCCCAAATCTAAGACACAGATTCTTTCTTTGTGCATTTGGCACAAAGTGGTCCACCGAGCCGGATTTCGCGTATAATTTGGATATCGAACGGAATAAATCGATAAGAAATGGCTCATGAACTAGAAAGACTGAGGGCGATACGGGAGTCAACACGAGCATACGCGGAAAAGACTCAAGTTGAAGCGAATGAAATATTGAAAGAATTTAATGTCGATGACTATAACACTTTAAAACTGAAGAAACACTCTCTTTTGGAAAGACTGGAGAATCTTGCGGAACTTGATAATGCTATCTTGGATAAAATAGAGGTGTTAGAAATCAACGACGAACTCACGGAGGCAAGTACATTTCGAGATAAAATTAATTTGACAATTATAGAAATTGACTTCGTACTTGATGAAAGTCAATCGGGAATATCTAGGTCTACATTATCGAACAGACGAAATGGACCGAACGTAAAACTTCAACCCCTGAAGTTGAAGGACTTTACGGGGGAACCGAGAGAATGGCAGACTTTCTGGGATGGTTTCTCTTCTGCTGTTCATGAAAACGACGATGTAGCTGAAATCAATAAATTTCAGTACTTAGTTGGTTTGCTTAAGGGTGACGCTGCTCTAGCTGTAGCAGGATTGCCTGTTCGAGTAGGAAACTACAAAAAGGCCGTCACAATCTTGAAGAACAGGTACGGGCAAAAACAAATCGTTATCGCTAGTCATATGGATGCCCTTATGAAATTGCCGTCCTGTACAGAAACCAACGATGTAAGAAAATTGAGAGAACTGTATGACATAATAGAAGCAAACGTCAGAGGCTTGGAGTCTTTGGGGGTAGAAAGCGAAAAATATGGATCCTTGCTCATTCCGGTTTTGCAACCAAAGTTACCGCTTCAAATTCAAATCGAAATAAGCCGAAAAATTGGAGGAGAAGACTGGAGCCTTACTAAATTATTGGAAATACTAAGAACGGAGTTGGAAGCACGGGAACGCTGTTTGAAAAGTGTAAATCCTGCAGCAACAGTCAAAAAACCGCAAAACAAACTTTTGCCGACCGCATCTGCCCTTTTTAATGATGCAGAGAATAATCGACTTGCAAGAGGAACTCCTTATCGAAGCGGGACTTTCTGCACATACTGTAAAGGTAATCATAATTCTATAGATTGTCACATCGTTTCTGATCGTTCTGCACGACTAGCACAGTTAAGGAAAGAAGGGCGTTGCTTTATTTGCCTGAGAAAGGGACATATTGCAGGAAAATGCGAATCAAAGTATAGATGCAATGCTTGCCATAGAAGTCATCATATTAGTCTTTGTGAAAGGAATAGCAGAAGTTCAAAAGATGCACAGCAAGCTCAGGAAAAGTCTTTGGAGACCAAAGAAGTTTCAAATCTGCATGTGAATTCAGCAAAATCAATTCTACTTCAAACTGCACAAGCAATAATCTACAGCCCCGTTAATCCGCAGAGAAGGATCGTGGTAAGGTTAATTTTTGATTCAGGCAGTCAGCGAAGCTATGTTTCAGAGAGAGTACGTCGATATTTGGATCTACCAGTAATTGCAAAAGAGCAGATTACAATTAAAACATTTGGAAACAGCGATGGAAAAACCGAAATTTTGGAGAGCGTACGCATTGGAATTCAAGACAACTGGCGCGAAAACAGTCAGAAGAAATCTCTAGAAATCGACACATTGGCGGTACCATTCATCTGTACACCTCTAGTAGGTCAAGATATTGAAACTACCCGGGATGAATTTCCGCGCTTAGCTGGCCTGCAGCTTGCGGACGACGCAAAAGCAGAAACGCGCAGTGAAGTTGATATTTTAATTGGTTGCGATTCGAGTGCTAAATTTTTTACTGGTGAAGTCCAAATCCCAGAAAATCAAAGAGGACCGACTGCAATGAATACGCTGTTGGGTTGGGTTTTATCCGGACAAGGTGTCCGTAAGCGGACAAGATTGTCTGACATGGAAGAAACAAACACATATCTGCTGAAAGTAGATTGCAAATCTGTTGAAATTGAAATTGGAAATCAGTTGGAAAAGTTCTGGGACTTTGAAAGTATCGGAATACGAGATAAAGAAACGGTCGTTGAGAGTTTTACAAAGAACATTTCATTCTCGGACGAAAAGTATTCTGTTAGCTTACCCTTTCGTGAAAACTCACCAGTCTTACCGGACAATTACGTGAACACCGTACGCAGACTGGACAGTACAGTGAAGCGACTAAGGAAAGAACCAAAAGTCTTGAAAGAGTGCGATTCTATTGTGAAAGAACAACTGGAAAAAGGAGTAATCGAAAAAGTAGAGGTAAATAAACCAGTCGAACCAGGACAAGTTCATTATCTACCAGGGCAAATTGTCACCCGTAAAGACGCATTAACCACGAAAATTAGGATGGTATTCGATGCTTCTAGTAAATCGCATGGAGTTTGTTTGAATGACACTCTGCATACTGGTCCATCCTTAACGGAACAATTATATTCAGTTCTGCTAAGATTTAGACTACGGCCTATTGCAATCATCGCGGACGTAGAAAAAGCATTTTTGGCTATTGGAGTTGATGAAAATCATCGGGACTATTTGCGATTTTTATGGTTGAGAAATGTGGATGAAAATGACTCAGAAATCGTAGTGTATCGATTTTGTTCAGTTCCTTTTGGATTATGTTGCAGCCCTTTTATTATGAATTCTATCCTTCAGCATCATGTCAAGATGTATGAAAATACTGACACGGAATTTGTTAAATTAATGCTTAATTCGTTTTATTGCGATGATTTATCGACCGGTGTAAATACTGTAAAAGAAGGAATCGATTTGTGTTTGAACGCAAAGAAACGATATGCGGAAGGAAACTTTAATCTTCGAAAATGGAACAGTAACTCATCGGAGTTATTATCATCGTTGAAGTCAGTATCGAAAGACAGCTCTTTACCTAACTCTGGTGCTCAGAATCAAATTCAAATGGACGATTTGTCGTATGCGAAGATATCAGTCGGAAAGTTTGATGAAATCGAAACTCCAACGGAACAGAAAGTACTTGGTCTCAACTGGAATACGGAAACAGACAGTTTCACGTTGAAATTCGGAAATATTGCTGAGATCGGACTTGCTTCGGAGCCCACAAAGAGAACAGTTTTGAAGACAACGGCAACCGTATTTGACCCATTGGGGGTTATTTCGCCAAGTACGTTGAAAGCGAAATTGCTGTTTCAGGATTTGTGTTGTCTAAAAATGAACTGGGACGATGAACTGAGTGCAGAACATAAAAGAATTTGGACTAAATGGCTTAATGATTTAAGGGACACAGATTCAGTAATTATAAATCGTTATTATTTTATCAATGCCCAAGAAATTATTGATTCTTGTGAGTTACATGGATTTGCAGACGCATCGACGAAAGCCATGGGTGCATGCATTTATGCTGTTTATTCAACAAAAATCGGAACTTCATCTGTATTAATCACTGGGAAATCAAGAGTTGCGCCGCTAAAGAAAATTTCTATCCCAAGGCTGGAGCTTACTGCCGCTGAAGTTTTATCGAAATTAATGGACAATGTCTCGAGATCTTTAGAAACATGCATCAAAATAAACGAAAAGCATTGCTGGACTGACAGTCTAAATACCTTATACTGGATTCATACAGATAAGGAAATGAAGCAGTTTGTGGATAACAGGGTGAATAAAATTAGAAGCTTAACTTCTAGAGACATGTGGAAGCATTTACCCGGAGTTGACAACCCAGCCGATATCGCATCTAGAGGAGCATATTTGCAAAAGTTGGAGAGAAGTACGTTATGGTGGGAAGGACCAAACTGGCTGGTACAGTCTAGTACATTTTGGCCTGCACAACCTAAAAAATTACAACCGACAGAAGATGGAATCAAAGAAATGAAATCTGGAGAGAAAGTGGAAACAATCAACTTGTTGTCTTCTGCTGAAAAGCAAAGAAATCTTTTGGCAATCATATCAGTTGATAGATTCAGTTCAAGTTTGAAGCTCTTCAGGGTGACAGCTATAGTTCTACGGTTCATTAAAAAATTGAAAGAAAAGAGAGAAAAGTCTACAGGCAATTCTCTGAATAATGATGACATAGATCCACATCAATTGGTATCAGTCGAGGAAACAAATTACGCTGAAAGATTATGGATTGTGGAAATACAGAAAGAATTGATATCTGATGCTAAGTACAGTTCATGGGAAAAGAATCTTGGTTTATTTCGAGATTTTGGTGGAATAATTCGGTGCAAGGGAAGATTAGGAAATTCTCCGATGGAATTCGAAGAAAAATATCCAGCGTTGCTGCCAAGGGATCACCTATTGACCAGGCTGATCATTCTACGCGCACATTCAGTTGTAAAACACGGTGGAGTGACGGATACATTAACTCAGGTAAGAGAGAAATTCTGGATTATAAAGGCACGCCAGCTTATCAAAAAGATCATTAGACACTGTAGGATTTGCAAACGATTTGAGGGTAATCATTATAAGCTGCCCCCTATATCGGACTTGCCTGAATTTAGAACTGAACAAGTGCCTGCATTCTGCAATGTCGGGGTAGATTTTGCTGGCCCTTTATTTGTTAAACAAGAAGGAAATAATCTTACTACGAAGGCCTATATCGCTTTGTTTTCATGCTGTGTTACGCGCGCCATTCACCTCGAAGTTGTACCGGACTTGACTGCAGATTCTTTTATTCTTTGTTTACGAAGATTTATATCCAGAAGGGGAATTCCACTTTTACTTCTATCGGATAACGCTAAAACGTTTAAAAAAGCGAACCTTATTCTTAAGAAACTCTACGAACTATTGCGAAACGCAAAGGTTCATGAGTTCTTGTCGGAACGTTCGATTACTTGGAGATTCATACTAGCTAGAGCCCCATGGTGGGGAGGGATGTACGAGCGTATGGTGAGAGAAGTTAAAAGACCTTTGAGGAAAATCTTGAGAAACGCTTGTCTAACTATGGATGAATTAACTACTATCGTTATAGAAATTGAAGCAACTCTTAATTCGCGACCATTAACTTATATTTCTGAAGATGATTCAGGAGAGCCACTTACGCCTTCTCATTTAGTCTTGGGTCGCAGAGTATTAAATTTACCAGACATTCCAGATCGCAGTTTAGCGGACAATTCAAATTCGCATTCGCTGTTTTCGAGAAGACTGAAGCACATTGCTACACTCCTACAACATTATTGGAAGCGCTGGAGACACGAGTATTTACGAGGTTTGCGAGAATATCATCGAAATTCACTCAGTCGAAAGGTAGGAGAGAATTTCATTTCTGTTGGAGACGCTGTAATTATTCATGAAGAAAACCTTCCACGATCTCGTTGGAAGATGGGAAAAGTTTTGTCATTAATTGCTGGAAAAGATGGTTTTGTACGAGGGGCAAAATTGAAAGTGATATCTAATAAAGGTATTTCAAATGTTATCGAGCGCCCACTTCAGAAACTATTTCCTTTGGAAGTTTCAGAACCTAAAGATCAACCAGGAAATGAACAACAGGTCAAGGCCGCGGGAAGTTCAAAGGACAACGGACAGGTCAGACCAAGGTCTAGACCCCAGTCAGGAGAACCCGGTAGACCTGATAGACCTCCAAGAAGACAAGCTGCGCTAGACGCAGACTTGTTGCGTACATTACGTAGTTCTTATTCTTGATTTAAAATTGTTTCATAGTTAATCATTGCAATGATTAAGGTGGGGAGTAGTGTCCGAAATCTTTATATTTACAGGTATTTGTTTTGTTGCGAAGTGGACGCTATATTTGATTGACATATGTTAATTAGTTTATGCATTGAGATTTAGGTTGTTGTCGTTGGTAGAGCGGGAGGATAAGATAAGGAACGAATGAGGGCAGGACGTTTTTATCGAATTCTTAGGCCCAAATCTAAGACACAGATTCTTTCTTTGTGCATTTGGCACACTATCTGCAGACATGATCTTCACGTAAAAATATTTCCTTCTATTTGCAAGCCGCACGTTTGCAATTTATCACTCGAACTATCACGTCCCAATCATCCAGTATGCAATCAAGGCAAGTCAGAACTAATACAGTGTACGTCCGCATCTGACCAAACTATCCAATAAGTACCAGAAAGACACTACAATTCTGTGACAAAATGTAGCATTTCATAACTGCCCGGCAGTTGTGACGTGTTCCCAATCCCACGATCGCGAAACTGCCACACCCATTCCTCAACCATATAAATGACACTTACGACAGGCACGCCATAGGGTGGGTATATCACTGCGCGTGTCCAAAGCCAAGCAGAACAGCCTGCAACTGTTTGATTGGCTGGGAGACCTGAGCAGGTCTATTTTCTCCCAATCTTATTGACCAATCATCACGCAGACTGGGCCTGAATTTAGCTGTGAAGGCAATGTGCTCAGAATCTGAAATGCTTTTTGGCAGAAGCCTGCCTAAGCCTGGCATGGTTAGGCGTGAACATTTACGGTCTGTTAGCAGATCGTAGCAACCCTAACCCTAAGGTGATGTCGTTAGTTCGGCACTTACCTGGTACTGTATTGCACTTCGCGCAGTCTTTGTTGGGCATTTCCTGGACGAAGCAGTACCCTACCTATCACAAAGAAATGCTCAGAACACTGCCATCGCTGGTCTAGGTAGACATCGTGGATTGAAACGTGTTGATGCAGCTCATAATTGCGGCAAAGATTACTTCTGCAGTGGGTTTTATGCCCACAGTGCCGGAGTGAAGGGGTTCTTCCCCGATCTCTTTGTGGTATACATTATTGACTGTATTATGCGTTATTTACCTATATCGAATTGAAGGAGTAGCTGGATGGCTTGAGCCGGTAAAATGGAATCTTAGCCATGCTCCCTTCATACATGCTTAACATTGTTAAGGATATATCTGGTAAGGACACTGTTTATATTAACCAGTATTAAATAAATTCCTGTAAGTTATCACTGAGTTGTATTTAAGTAGTATTGAGGAGACACGCTTGGAATAGCATCTTAACTGAGATTTACCTGGCAAAATCTTTATATCTTGAGCATTTTATTTAAGTTTCACCAATTTGGTTTTTGTCAATACTTTCCTGTTTAAAGTTTTGATTAATCTGTGTTGGAAGGACTTCACCAATGTATGCACTAACTTAAAATTCAGCTATGCTTTAATGGCAAGTTTTAAATGGAATGAAATTGGAATTCTGATTGTTACAAGTTTTATTTGATTTTCTTTATTGACTGCTATGCTAGCAAGCTACCTTTCTGTTGTTTATTCTTTCATTTTGTGTTGATCATTGATAAACTATAAGTGTCAACCAAAATAGGGACCAGATCCCCTTGTGCAACTCTGACCTTCTCTCTTTTCATACTTTGATTGCACAATAGAATTCAATTGTTGCCATTGTGTTACTGTGTATAATTGTTATTTTAATGGTAAATAAAATCTGTCTAGTTTATGTGATTACTGGTTAGCCAGCAATCCACTGAATTCTTAGAATACACAATTTGTTGCAAGTTGGAGGCAAATAGATAGAATTTACACAGGTAGATTCATTTGGAAGTTAACAACAAAGTATGCAAGTGTTCAAGAATATAGGTGATGCTCTTTTCTTAAATGCACATGCAAAAGCTAAAATAAATGTTTGTATCCACTACACAGCAAATGATTGTACTCCAGCAGGGAGAAGCAAAAATTCATGCTGGATTTATGTTGACAAGGAACAACAGCTGTTGTTAATTTTTGAGTATATGGATAATGGAAGCTATGATTCTCACTCCTTTCCACTTGTTTGATTATTTGTAAGGGTTTTTTGGTAATCTACATTTGACTAACATACATAAGTGCCTGTTAACATTTGGTGCTTTCACAGAGAAAAACTATTAAGGAAGACTTCACATGTTAGCTAAAGCATTCCATCCAAGAAGAAGAAATAAAACAATAGAATGTAATACAACAACAGCAAACTCACGTGACACACAACTAACCAATGACTGCAAAACATTTGACACAGTGAAAATTGTCCAATAATTATATTCAACACCTTCCCTAATTTATGCAATGTTTGAAGTCTTGAAATGAACCAGTTGATCACTTCAACATCTTGACTGACACTTTGTTACCACATCTGCAATGTTGTCTTTAGATTGAATATAATGCAGCTTTATTGTCCCTTTTATCACCTCTTCTCTAACAAAATAATATTTCACATCAATGTGCTTGTTACTTTGATGCATGACAGGATTTTTGGCTAACTGTATTGTTTCTTGATTATCAACACCAATTTCAACTGGAATTCAATTCTGACCATAAACTATTGTACTATTGGATCAAAAAGATGACCTCATGAACACATAGAGCAAAAACCATGCACTCCGCTTCACATGTTGATAAAGCTATGGTATTCTGTTTCTTACTTTTTCAAGACATGCAACTTCCAGTGTTATTCATCTGAAAAATATATCCAGACATACTGTCCATGAGAAGAACTTGCTCAGTCCGCATACCAAAATCCTGAAATTTTACTCTTCATCAGATTTGAGAAAGATAAGTCCATAGTGAATGGTATATTTTAAGTACTGAAGTGCAATTATATCTTTTTCAGTTGGTTTTGATTTCTTTTTGACAACTTAGTTACAGTGTAACTCAAATTGGCCTTGTACAGCACATACCATGTAGATAAGACTACCTATTATCTCTTTGCATACTAGAGTATGAGTGAGTATTTACACAGGTAGATTCATTTGGAAGTTAACAACAAAGTATGCAAGTGTTCAAAGAATATAGGTGATGCTCTTTTCTTAAATGCACATGCAAAAGCTTTAAAGGAGATTAGTCAATGTGTCTGCTTAGACCTTCATAACAGGGCTTGGTGTGAGGCCTGAAATCATGCATGTCGAATTTTGATAATATGTTTTCAAAGTATCTTGTGACATCTCTATGCCATTTTTGAATTGTTTAAACTCAATCCCATGAAACCATTTTAATGGGTTCAAAGCTTTCATATTGAATTTGTTAGCTAATCTTTCCTTTGTTTCAATTAGGAAATCATCAGTACTTGCAGCAACACTTGTACCATCAACCCAAAATATACTATAGATAACATGTTCAAGTCTACAACTAACAAGTAGACAAGAATCAGTATTTGACTGAACAAATCTGCTCTCAACCAAATGTTCTTTAAGACCCAGGGGGTCACTGGAACACTTTATATATGGGGTCACGTGAATACTTTATATGAACATCAGGTATTTTTGGGTAAGAGTATGCTTTGTGATCTGGTGTCTCTGAGAAGAACACCAGCCTCAAGATGTATGGAACATTAAGAACAAGCTGATGCTGAAGCTCTATTATAAAATAATTTGAAACTGATATAAAATGTGTTAAGCTAAACAATGTTTGCAAAAAGTTCTTGAAACACCCAGATCCCAGTTGTAGGTTTTCCAAGACTTTTCGCAAGGATTATACAGGGTCCGTTCGATATTCCGACAGTGTGATATTCCGACAGTTGATTTTGACTATGTTATAGTACATTCCTTAGGTAAGTGCATTAACAAGACCATGGACGCCTGCACATGAAAAGGGCAAGGGGGTAAAATTTGTTTCCAGGGCACCAGACATGATGAAATAGTTTTATAAGAACGGTATATTATTTTATGGCGGGTGCTGAAAGAGTATTTCATCCTAAGATGCTACTCCAACCGACTTTCGAAAATTCAACGACTTAAGAATAATATAACATCTTATTTTCAAATTGAAAGAACACAGTAAGATTTCAGCAGCCAATTTAACTAAAACAATATTTTGGCATATTGCTTCCTTGACTGCTCCTAAAATTTTCAGCGGATATTTCTAGGCCCAGGTTGGAACTTATCCCACATTTTTGGCTCAAAATTTTGAAAACAGACAAAATTATTCCAAAAAATGTGTTTTTGAGAAACTTGAATTTGGTGCTCTCTAAAAAACACTGGCCTATGTATACTAACTGAAAAACGACAAAAACCGCTTTTCTTCAGCTCTCTTTATTTAATATAAAAAATGAACAAACCAAGAAAAAAATTATCTGTCTCTCAAGGATTTTTTTAATCATTCTAATAGTGTCGCTAATATTGTCTCAGAACAGAAAAGAGAAAAGAATCAACAACTAGTTAGATCGGTTGACTAAGAAAGGGAAAAAACGAAGAAGCTTGAGCCGAAAACATTGTTTCAAATTAATAGACAGTAGCAGAAAAATATTTTCTAATCCTACTGTAAGAAATTTTCCTTGATTTTTGGTATTTTTAGGTAAATTAACGTTTTTGTCCAACTGTCGGAATATCGAACTGTCGTACTATCGAACTGTCGGAAAATCGAACTGTCGGAAAAGCGACCTGGCCCCGATTATACATCTGTAAGAATGTATAGCTGTTGTATTTTGCTAGTGTTGTAGAAAATGATACCTGTTTTCTAGACATACAGTGTTCTCCTGTATACTGTCTAATGTTTACATTGCTTACACCCCAAAACTTTTAGAACAAACTAAGAACAATTCAGCCTCAAAGCTGTGGAAAAATTAAGAACAGCCTGCCTGTACTTCAATTTTACTGGTTCCTATAAAAAAGAGTGTAGTCTTTGCTGAACCAAAGTTGGTGGGTTGATGACTATTTAAAATACTATGATAATATACTCTACGGTTTATACCCGGCTAGCAATGTAATGCTGTAGAGAGGAATGCTGCAAAGTGGTAGAAACAATGCTGAAATATAGTAAGGTGAAACACAACCAGTATAACGAATTACTCTAAGAGTCTAATATTTTGTCCTGCATGTAGTTTCTTCGATGAAATAGGTAAAGTGATGGATCCACATGCTGTTGCGTATCTGGCTTTCAAGATTGTCATATTTACACCGTGATATCAACAGCCATCTCCCTACCAACCCCAACCCCCCTTGGCCACGGTTCTGTACAAGCCCCAGACGAAAGTTGGGACAAACCGTTCTAAGCCAAGGTCCAAGAGCAATAAGATGAGTGACTAGCATCAACTGGTATTCTCCGGTTAGGAGTCTGGAAACCTAAAGTCACCAAAAAGAAGATCAATTGTGCAGTGGATTTTGAATGCATGGCAGGAAATTTCTATTGAGCTCAAAGGAAAATCTATGAAATGCTGTGCTTTATATATATATATATATATATATATATATATATATATATATATATATATATATATATATATATATATATATATATATATATATATATATATATATATATATATATATATATATATATATATATATATATATATATATATTATATATTATTAACGAATAAGATTTTTCTGATGAAGCTATACGCGAAACGTTAAACAGTTGTTTTTATTATGAGAGTACTGTTGAAGATAATATATCGAAACGTTTACAACAGAAGAAAGTATATTTTTGAATTCTCTGTGTTTTATTTATATACTAAGTTAGTGCGGCTTTGACTTATTATTATATATATAAATATATATATATACATATATATATATATACACACACACACATGAGAAATAAACCTCAGAAAAGCGACAATTGATTTCAATTTGTAAAACATGTTTCGAGATTGCTTCGACAACCATCTTCAGTTACAAAACAAGCATATTACATGGTGCAAACGATATAAAGGCAAGTGATTACTCCCTAGGACTCTTACAACAAAAACTATTCCATTGAGATAGAATGTGCACGGTGCTTATAATGAGGGTTATAATATATCCTGTGATAATACTATGGGTGCCAAGTGCGGACTGTAATATGATGACAAAGGGAAATACCTGGGGATATGGGACAATAGAGTAGGAGCAAATGAATAGGCAGCAGATGTCATTGAGCAAGAACAGAATAACAATCTTGCTCCCTAGGGAGTAATCATTTGTCTTTATATCGTTTGCACCATGTAATATGCTTATTCTGTAACTTAAGATGGTTGTCGAAGCAATCTCGAAACATGTTTTACAAATTGAAATCAATTGTCGCTTTTCTGAGGGTTATTTCTCATGAATATATATATATATATATATATTCATGAGAAATAACCCTCAGAAAAGCCTATATATATATATATATATATATATATATATATATATATATATATATATATATATATATATATATATATATATATATATATATATATATATATATATATATATATACGATCAGTAGCTAGCGAGTA
Source organism: Mastigias papua (assembly GCA_964019165.1). Taxonomy (NCBI): domain Eukaryota; kingdom Metazoa; phylum Cnidaria; class Scyphozoa; order Rhizostomeae; family Mastigiidae; genus Mastigias; species Mastigias papua. Next base: position 11,581,532 of record OZ025269.1, read on the forward strand.
ACCAGGATTTCTCCTTTTTCGGTGCAAACAGAAAGGTTGATATAATGCTCAGAAAAACTAGGAGAAAATTAAAATTTGCCACCACCTGGGATCGAACCAGGGTCTCTCGCATTCCGGGCAAGCGTCGTAACCACTAGACCACAATGGCTTGTTTTAACTCCCCTGGTTTTTAGCACTAGACCACAATGGCTTGTTTTAACTCCCCTGGTTTTTAGCACTAGACCACAATGGCTTGTTTTAACTCCCCTGGCTTTTAGCACCTTACGGTCACTTTCGGCTTTCGCCTTTATCAAGCAGCTCTAATATGTACGATCAGTAGATATTTTTCTGAGCATTATATATATATATATATATATATATATATATATATATATATATATATATATATATATATATATATATATATACATGAACTAGGTTCAATCACAAAGAAATTGTTAAAGAAATAAATAGATACTCAATAAAATATTCCAACTTTTAAAACGTTTCGGCACAAGCCATGAACTGTTGAAGGCTTGTGTTATAATACTAGTTTTATTTCTATCTTTGATTTCGTCATGTTAAGTAACGTTGGTTCTCTGTTCCTATGTGTTCCGTTTTTGTTGCCCCGTCATCATAATTCTAAGTGTTGCATCATCATCATCTCCCACTGTTACTGTCATCATGTTGCTTTACTTGTCTGTGACGTACTGTCTAATCTTAGTACACTGTTGTTTGTTGTGTTGTGTTACCATGCCATTGCATTGCCCCCTTAGTTCCGTCATATGTTATAATTATTTTGTTACGTCATGTGTGTTAATATAAATAAAGCATTTAATGTTCTGTGTAGTCAGTCGTTATGTGAAGTCGTCGTTAACAGTTGTCGTGAGTTGAAGTTACAGTCAAAGTCGTCGGTTGTGTTAAGATTTGTCGCGTTGCCATTTTGGACTTTATTGCTGTTCTGGAATTCGTTGGATAATTAGAGACATTTATCGTTAACAGGAACCGTTTGTATTTTTTGTGACTCATTCCTTTAATATTTGCATCCCGTAAAATCGAATGATTTTACATTGGTGTCCGTGACCCTGGAGAGGCGCACCAGTGATTTGAAAAGGAATGATTTCAGTGGAGAATGTCAAGGACCTCATCATTTCAACTGTTGTTGCCATGGCTGAAAGGACAGAGTCAGCACAGAGAAGCAGTCAAAGTCCGTTTTACAACCGCACGAACATCTATCGCTGTGAGGATGGCCGACCCATTTGCTATTGTTGCCTGAGGGTCGGCCACGTCGCGAAATATTGCTGGGACAGGAAATATTCCTGCAATCATGTGCTTTCCGATGACCTGCCCCGGCCATTAGAACATGTTATACCGTCAAAAGATGACAAAGACGTGTCGGGGATAGACATCAATGAGCTCCTGAAAAAGCTCCAAGGTATGATAAAAGAACTGGAGCAACTGACAAGCTCATACGTTCAAGAACCCACCGACAAAACCCAAGATAGATTAACGCAAGTGAGAAGACAGGACGATGTAATGTTGGGTTCTCCAGTATTTGCACCCGATTTTTCGTGGAATGGACAAAGTAGTCATTATCTGTACGACCACCACCATTTTGAACAGTTAAAGGCTAAACAACCGAGGTCCAGGCAGATCAAAACTGTTGGTGTCACGTAATTTGTTTCTAGCCAATGTTCTTGTGTTGTTGTATCTTCTATTTGTAATTCGTAATTTTTTTGCATTCCTCTTTTCTGATAATTCAAGCCAGGAGGCTTGTTTTTGAAGGAGGGAGTAATGTTATAATACTAGTTTTATTTCTATCTTTGATTTCGTCATGTTAAGTAACGTTGGTTCTCTGTTCCTATGTGTTCCGTTTTTGTTGCCCCGTCATCATAATTCTAAGTGTTGCATCATCATCATCTCCCACTGTTACTGTCATCATGTTGCTTTACTTGTCTGTGACGTACTGTCTAATCTTAGTACACTGTTGTTTGTTGTGTTGTGTTACCATGCCATTGCATTGCCCCCTTAGTTCCGTCATATGTTATAATTATTTTGTTACGTCATGTGTGTTAATATAAATAAAGCATTTAATGTTCTGTGTAGTCAGTCGTTATGTGAAGTCGTCGTTAACAGTTGTCGTGAGTTGAAGTTACAGTCAAAGTCGTCGGTTGTGTTAAGATTTGTCGCGTTGCCATTTTGGACTTTATTGCTGTTCTGGAATTCGTTGGATAATTAGAGACATTTATCGTTAACAGGAACCGTTTGTATTTTTTGTGACTCATTCCTTTAATATTTGCATCCCGTAAAATCGAATGATTTTACACTTGTGCCGAAACGTTTTAGAAGTTGGAATGTTTTCCTGAGTAGATATATATATATATATATATATATATATATATATATATATATATATATATATATATATATATATATATATATATATATATATATATATATATATATATATATATATATATATATATACTGATGAAGGCTTGTGCCGAAACGTTTGAAATGGTGTAATTTTATTTCTTGAATTCTCTCTCTATATATATATATTTATATATAGAGATATTACATATATGTATATAGTTATATGTATGTGTGTACGTATGGTTTGTATTCGTTTTGCTTACATTCTTGAATTTAACTTGCAGTGTTATTATGATGTCGGTTCTTCAAGATCACTGGGGAATATCGATAATTTTGAAGAAATAAGAGGAATGTTTTCGGATACCACATTTTACTACTCAGCAGGAATCATGAGTTTATATCCATCTTGCCACGTGACTAGTTCTAGAACTTAGGTGTAGGAGGATAAGGAGTGCCACTTCTTCAGTACTATACGAGCTCCCTAGAATTGCCTACTACCCTCTGGCACACCAGTTTACCTCTGACCAACATTGTCATTTTTGAGAGCCATTAATTAAAGCAATTTGCCGGAAAATCTTGAACTTAGCCCCTCCCTAAAATGACACTCCCAATGTGCCACTGCCTAGAATACCAAAGTTAAAGGAATTTGCCGACAGAGATTTTGCCCGGGTGTATGGTGACTCAGTATTATCATATTTTTTCTAAATAAACGTTGGGTTGCATATTTTATTGTGAAGCGTGAATTCAACAGTAGATACGTTGCATTTCAAAATTCAAAGTCAAATTCAAAGTCAAACTTCATTTTGACATCTAATTTCAATTTCAGCTTCATTTCTATTTTCATTTTAAATCAATTCTGTTGATCATATTTGGGTGTAAATTAATCTCAAAGTTTTACTTTATTTTATTACTTCAATTATAGCTTTCATTTTACATTTCAACATATCTTCAGGTCCACTTTTATATATGAGATACACAACGTAATGTTTTTATATATCAACAACATTGATCAGTCTGTAAGGATGACAGTCGTAGCGAAGCCTCTATTCTACTCGGTCCTTTTCCTTGTAGAGCATACTTTTCTTGAAACCAGATTGGCTTCACCACGCCCTTTGCAGTCAGCATTGCGAGGGTTGATCTGACTTGAATTGTAGCAATACCAACTGATCCTAAACTAGCCAGATAGATTTTTGCTTCTTGAGTCAAACGAGCGTTTGCAGAATCAGTGGTCGCAATACAGACTATACTGCCATTGGGGTATTGATCAATGAAGGACATCAATGCAGCATTCGCACTGGCACTACCATGGGTGTCAAAACTTCCAATCCCAAGAGTGGAGCCAGTAATTGGTGAAATAACAGCTACATTGAATCCTCGCCTCCCACTTCCTGCATCAATTCCATTTACAGTAATAGGTACATGGTTGTAGGTGAATCCTGGGTCACTCTTTCCATATGAAGTAATAGTAATGTCCAATTCGACTGAGGAGATAAAATATGTTAAGCGTGGGGCTTGCACATAGATCTAACAAACCAAGATGTAGGAAGACAAGAGAAGAGTAGCGAAGTTAGAAACAGAGGAGAGAAATAGAGGGGAGGTAACTGAAGAGCATTTAGGAGTAGAAAGGAAGAGATGCTCCCCCTGAAGCAAAACTGGCGTAAGGGGACAATGATCCCCACATAGATTCTAAGTCGTGGAAAGTGACAAGAGCAAGACTCAGTAAAGGGGAAATAAATGTGACAAAAGAAGCTCATGAAAATGTACACAAAAGAGAGATATGATTGCCAGCATGAAAAGAAATGTAGAATGTGACTTTTACTGTTCTGTGGACGCATGCATGATTGCTAATGATAGAAAGTTTTAGAATGCAATCAAGCCAATACTTCCCAATAATGGCTTCTAATTTTAGCTATTTTGAAGAATTTGCAACCAAAGGTTAGACACTTTCCTGGACCATGTGCAGAAAGTGCTTTTTGCGCAAAGAGAAACATTTAATACCTGCTATGGATTTGCACATGTAGAGATTGCATAGCTAGCATGGATATTCTACCCCTTACTGTCTCATGTTTTGGGAATATTTTACACTTATTAAGGCCCTACCTCACCCACGCCCTATCTACTGAAGTCCCCAAGTAATTTGAGCTTGAAATTACTGATTTAGAGGGAGTAAGTTATGAATGCACTTAATGATGACATAAAAATTGAAAACTTCTATAATGAATTTTGAAAAAGAAATACACCACTGTGGTGGCATCATCATACGAGCTACATCTGCATTTGATCTACAGCTTTTTGCATGTGTAGTATATTTTGAATAGTTAGTACTTATTAGCTACTATAGCTAGAAATACCTAAATAAAAATAAGTTTATAATATGATATGATATGATATGATATGATATGATATGATATGATATGATATGATATGATATGATATGATATGATATGATATGATATGATATGATATGATATGATATGATATGATATTAGGATATGATATTACATGATACTATATGATATGATACGATATTATATTATATTATGTTATATGATATTATATGATATGATATTATATTATATTATATTATATTATATCATATTATATTATATTATATCATATTATATTATATCATATTATATTATATTATATCATATTATATCATATTATATTATATTATATTATATTATATTATATTATATTCTATTCTATTATATTATATTATCAGCTTCAACAATATAGAAGGATAGATAACTTCAGGCATACCTTTCTGGATCACTTCAATCTAAAAAGTAATTAAATTATTATCAGAAAAAGTGCAGATTGAAATGAAAGTGAAAGTGTAGAATGAAAGTACAAGCTGACTGGAAAACTCTGATTGACTTTGATTCCAAGGAAATCGAAAACCTGCCAATAGCTTGACTAATATTTGGTTCATGCATAGATTACTAATCGCTAAGGAAACTTTGTTTGATAGCTCATTGAGACTAGCTCCCTACAACATGTACAGTAACAGTGAAGTGTTCAGCAACTGGAACTGTTCCTCACATTTCGCCTCGTACTCCTGAACATTGTCAATATTGTTCAACATTATGTTTAGTGAAATTTCAGATATAAAATGAGTTATTGAAAAGAGCATAACTGCCTGCACATTAAAAGCCAATGTCTTCCAGTTGTATCGATGTGAGAAATCCGAGCATCCGCCAACTTTTGTGAACACTTCGCAGTTTCCTACTTCTCCTTTTCTTGTGTTATAATTCCCTAGAGTGCAACTCTTTCGTAGACAACGATGAGAACATGTAATCTCACTGTTCACAGTGAATATCTCTTTGACAGATGTGGGACATTGGAATTTCTTGTTCAAGTATACATCTTTGACATATCCTCTGTGAACAGTCGCATGTTTGATCAGGGCCAATAGTAACAACAGCTTCATGTTCCAACAGCTCATTCTTATCTTGGAGTAAACCAGGTCCAGTTTGCATTACACCCTAAGCAAGCAAAAGCAAGATTGAAAGAGGGCTAAGGTGCATTTCTATTACGTATCTGTGGAACAAACTTTATTGTATACGGTAATTAGTGTGCCAGGGATACCTTTTATGTGAAAAGCATGTTTTTAGAGTGGGCCCCTTACAGGAATGCCTACCCATGCCTAAGACAATGGGGCTTAAGGTTTCCACTGAGGACGCACCGTTGATACTGCGCTTGACCATGAATCCACACTAGAGAGCTTTTAAAAATAAATCCCTTGTAATTTTTTCAAATATAGTATAATCCCGTTACAACGTACTCGGTTATAACGTACCTTCGGATATAACGTACTATAGTGGCCGGTCCCGGCAAAAGGCTCATACAAACCCTTATAAAAATACTCTGGTTATAACGTACCCGGTTATTACGTACTTTCGGTTATAACGTACCCTCTTTTTGGCCCCTCGAGACAAATATATTCGGTTATAACGTACTTCCTTACGGCACTTGTGTTTTCTTTTCCAAAGCAGTCGTAAAAATCATCAACACTGTTACTATTACCTTTAATAGTTGTTTTAAGTAAGCATACTACTTGTGTACCAAGCAACCACACATTTTATGCAGCTGTACATAACATTGGATTAAAAAGACTGTTCAGAAGCATTTTACAGACTTTTTTTAGACCTTACAGGAGATAAACATTAGTTATGAACATAGCAACTAAATCCAGGTAAGCTGGAGAGGGGGCAGAGGGGGACAGAGGGGAGCAAGCGCCCCTCCTGCCTGTTATTTGGGGCAACAAGGAACGGAGATACAGTACGCTACATAAATAAGCAATATATGATTTGAGGAGAGATATATTTGTATGATTGTGAGAAATAGAGCCCTTGCTAAACGATGGAACGAAAATGTTCCAAAGAGGTGCCTTAGGTCCTAAAGAGGTGCCTATTTTAGTAGGTGCCCTTTTGATCCTGTTATTCCCCTTGCCCCACTATCGCTCAGGGCCCCTTATTAAAACTGCCCCACTATTAAATTTTGTGTTAGTCTTTCAATATCTTTCCATGTTATGATGCTTATCCGAGCCTCTAGTTTTAGTATTTTGATCTTTAAAAGCTACAGAAGCGGCCCAAAGCATATATCATTCTATGCTTTACTAAGTCTTGTATATTCCTTTTTCTTCTGTTATAACGTACTTCGATTATAACGTACCATATCAGTTGGTCCCTTAAAGTACGTTATATCCGGATTATACCGTAGTAGTTAGGAAAATAATGGAAATTAACACGAAGTGATGTACCATAGTATTTGTCATGTGCAAAAGACTCCTGTCTTAAAAGGCACTGCTTACACTCTTGCTTCCTTGGGAGGCAGCTGTCCCTACTTCCCCTCAATGAACTTTTAATACAATTGCGGTAAGGTAACTGGTGGAAGCTCTAGGGATGCTGAGGTTAAGGAAATTACACTGGACTCAGGTTTAGGATCCTCCTCAACAGATGCTCTCCAACGTATGGAATGGTATTGAGATATATCTTTAGTCGGCTTTTAGAGAAATGACACGACTTCTAACTAGGCCAAGCTCAAATTAACATCAAAACTTACCCCAAGCTTCCTTCAGGTTTCCTGTGAATGAACCACTGTCATGAAGCAGACTAACTGATTGCAGCTGTAGCTAAATAGCTTAAATTGAGTAGCATTGACTGAGTGTAGTGAAAGCTTATGCTGTTTGTAATAAACTGATGCAATAGAAGGTAAGAGGTAAGATTATTGTTTAGAAATACCTAACTCTGATTTGAATTAAAGAGAAGGCAAGAAATTTGCATCTAAATGTGCACTGTGTACGCTGTATAATATTCGAGCTTTTCCCGCAAGCGAGAATGTTAAATGCTGTTCCTATTTACCTTTGTTTATCTTAGCTGGAAATAAAGATTAAAATTGGTTTCATTAATGGAACAACTCTTTTGCCTCATGCTATAAAGCTATAAAGTCAGCCTAAAACTCTTGTAATTTTGGGTTTTTTGCAAAACATGACAGAGCCTTCAGCGATTGAACTCCTTCATAAGAAGTAAGAAATCTGAGCCTCATGGTTTTTCATGATAAACTCATTTAAAGAATTCAATTAAAACTCTTGCCAATTTTCTCGTTACATGAAATACTAGACCCATTAAACTAATGTATGCTGCTTAATCTTAAGAGTTTCAAAATTCTCACATTTTATGATGCACAGATCGAATTGTGCGTCCGTCAGTAAACAAAAGTGAAAGACGTAGGAACGATATTATAAACTGTTCAGGTGTTCAAATTTGGTATCTGGAAAAAAGTTAAGGATGTGCAATACGTCAATGGCATGATCCTTACTAGAACTATGATCTGCGTGCAATTCTCCTACATAAAAGCCAAAGTATGTTGATATTACATCAATGAAATTCCTTTTAGTTTCTAGACATGTTTTCTTAGAATTCCTTTTGTTGTAATCGAACTCCCCTTCCCACACTTCCTTTCACAATAGCAGCATCTACACATTCGTGAACTGATGCTGGCACGTACATAAAATATGATCAACAGATCGGGCTGTACGATGTTTGTCTAACTTTTTGCAGTTTGCCTACCACATGCTACTTTCCTTTTTTGGAGGCAGAGAAGTACAAGGCAATGTATTGCATTTTGTATGCGTACAGTTTATATCAATTAAGTCAATTTTAGTATATTTTAGGCTTTGAGCAATGTTATCAAATATATAACTATGCGTTTCTTCTGCCCGTTTGAAGTATTCATCATTTTGAACATTTGAATGGAAAATTGTGAAGTTTCCTTCTTATCTTCCAAAGTTCTTTGATTCCATTTCTCCCTTCTATATACCAGGATTTTCTTTGGGAACTGAACCCCCCTTCAGAGTGCGGTCAGGGGGTTGTGTGACTCGAGATTTTTAAATTGAGTACCAACTGAGCAGTAGGGTTACACATTTAAGCTGTCACTCAAAAGTAAAAACGATTGCTTGCACTGTCCCTCTCCTGACCAATTGGCACAAGAGGGCGTCATGGCAATTCGATTGAGACGTGTGTAAGAAATTATGGTGCTGCCTCGTTTTCAATTTATTTATCCTTTTTATTTTTCTTTTATTTGTTGCAAGCGGAGGTTGATGGCTGGTGGCTGAGGTTGCTTTTTCTATTTGTTGTTGTTGTTTTATTGGTTTAATTTGTTGATTGGAGTCAGTGTTCGGTGTATGAGAGTTGAGGCAAGAAGCACTTGGATAACCTATGGATGGAACCGTGAATTACTGAAAGATACTGAAGAACAAGGAGATGACAATAAAGACGAAGAAGACGACGACGACTCAAGAACAAGTAACATTGAACATTCTTTCATTCTTGCTTGGACAATCGGACCCTTTGGATTATTAGTCGATTTTATATTCTTTTGTTTTTATTGAAATTAATACAGTCCTCTTGAGCGAAAAACCAGCAATATTTCTCACAACGTGCATAACGTGCATGTGGACTGCCGATAAGAGAAGGTCATCCAAAGCTAATGCTTGCAGTACGACAAAAGTGCATTAAAATCATGTTTTAAAACAATACATGACTAAAATGTATAACCTCTATTTTGATCAAGTCGTAGGTCAACACTTTAGTTCTAAATGTTCAGCTTTACTGCATGAAACTATAGTAATTATAAGTATATATGTATATTATAATTGTTTATACATGAAAATACCCTTCAGCTACATACCTAGATAATGAATATGTGACAACTTTAAATATAATCTACAACGAATAGTTATATAAAAAAGTAAAACATGTTGCTGATCTTCCAGGGTGTCGTGTTATTATTGGCTTTCAGCTAAATAAATAATCCTTTAACAATCCTTTAACTATTTTCTGTATTGATGCAAAGTAGGAAGCTCCCTAATTTTCAGGGACTGGTCATTATTAATGCCTGGTACCGGGGCGGAAGACATTGTAATGGGGCATGCAAACTCTATTGGTCAAAAATATCGGGTCATTAAACCAAAATTATGATAAATCTTGAGGTATCAATTTTTAATAGCTGCTTAGAAATGCATGATAGTAGAGGCAAAATGCAGTATATAAGAATAAAATTTCTTTAATGTAAACTACAAGGTTTTAGACTTTTGGTAAATTTTTTGATGGGTTCTCAAAAGCTGACTCGAAATCTCGAAATATCACTTTTCCTTCCGCCCCGGTCCCGGGCATTAATAATGAGCAGTCCCTTATAGGAATCTCATTCCAAACTTTCCGAACTGTGCAAGAAAATCTTTTCATGGAGTATTCAAGATTATGCTTTAGTATCTGAAGATTCTTGCTAAACTTTGCATCGTACTTAGTATACTGATATATTTTTTGAAATTTATTCCAAAGATTTTCAGGACATAATTTATTTATGATTTTATAAATCATAACCAATCGGCCAAAATCAAGAAGTTGTTCAACTGTTACGAAGTTTCTGGATCTATTGTCTTTTATTTTGGCCTTGTTGATTATAGAAATGGCTCTCTCTTGTAGGCGCTGTAGTGATTCGATTTCTGTGTGGACAGATTTTCTCAGATTACGTCAGCGTATTTCATATGACTTTCAACAAGGGCATGATAAACGTTGATTAATTGGCATTGGGGAACCGCGTATTTCAGATTTTTTAATGTGGCAAAGTCCCTTCATATCTTAGCTTTGACAGCTTTAAAACGGCCTTCCCAACTAAGCCCTTGATCTACAATTGCACCTAATGATTTTTTCTAGCTCATAGATATTTTTGATGACAATGATACAAGGGTATCATCAGCATACTGTTAAAGTACTAGTTCTGTCATTTAGTTTGATTTTGTAATGTGGACTGAAATGTCGTTTTGTGTATTCATAGTAGTTCCGCTTTGTGATGTTCAGTGTGTTGTCATCACTCTGTTGTTCTTGTGTAATTCGTATTCGATATAAATGTGGGTACGTTGTGTGTTTGAAAGGAGAGTCGCTAGTTGAGTCGTTATATGAAGTCGCTGAAAGTCGCCGACAGTTGCCGTTGCCGTTGCCGTTGCCGTTGCCGTTGCCGTTGCCGTTGCCGTTGCCGTTGCCGTTGCCGTTGCCGTTGCCGTTGTCGATCATTCTCCACTTAATAGAATTGTCGAACTTGGAACATTTACATATACTGTCACCTTTATGTGTTATTTATGTGTGTCGTAGCTGTGTTTAATATTCATCGTTCATTTGTTCTTGCTTGTAAAACGTCTGTTGTTTTACATTGGTGCCGTGACCCGGGATTCCTTCAAGGAAAGTATAGAAGAGATGCAGTCAACCCCACAAATTCAGACAGCAAGTTGCCTACATTTGCCGGTGCCTTATCCGCAAGCCCATTTTCGCACAATCGATGGTACCCCGATATGCTTCCTGTGCAAGAGAGTGGGCCATGTTAAGAAGTACTGTCGGTATCTTAAGTCAACTTTTCTTTTGCAACCTGGTCTGAAGCATGAAGTCAAGGGTGAAGACCATATTCCACCTATCGTTTCACCAAGGGGCAATGAGCGCATATCCGATAGTTTGACAGAGCCACAGGAAAATATTTGCCAATTGCTGGTAACATTGAAATCACTGGCAGCACGTGTCGAACAGGCTACATTGGATGCAAAGTTCAATGAAGGGAATATCGATGAATTTGAAGAGAGCATGTGTCAAATGGCATTGCTCGATGTGACAAAGAAAATCGCCAAAGTCAGCAAAGCTTTCCAGAGACAAAGGGAGAACACTTTCATATATACTAGGGTCTCTCGGGATTCAGTGGGGTCGCATCAGTCGCCGTTGCAGCCATCGATCGTAGAAAACACAGTTAGAGATAAGAATGAGGTTGATATGATATATAATATATAGTGGAATATCTGGAACAAAAATGGGTATAAGTGGGGCAGAGAGGGGTGTAAATTAATAATGGAATAATTTATAATAAATTAAAATGGAATAATTTATAATAAATAAAATGGATTAATTTATAATAAATTATAAAATAGTATAATTTAATAAATGTAAAATAACAGAAATATAAAATGGGGTTTATGTGTAGTTGATTAGAATTGTAAATTGAAATAGTAAAATAGACTGGATTATGAAATGATTGGTGAGAATTGAATGTGAATGAGAGAATGGTGAAGTATAATGAATGATTAAAATAGATACATGAAATAATGATATAAAATAGATATATAAAATAATGATATAAAATAGATATATAAAATAATGATATAAAATAGATACATGAAATAGTGATATAAATAGATACGTGAAATAGTGATATAAAATAGATACATGAAATAATGATATAAAATAGATACATGAAATAGTTATATAAAATAGATACATGAAATAGTGATATAAAATAGATACATGAAATAGTGATATAAATAGATACGTGAAATAGTTATATAAAATAGATACATGAAATAGTGATATAAAATAGATACATGAAATAATGATATAAAATAGATATGTGAAATAGTGATATAAAATAGATACATGAAATAGTGATATAAAATAGATATATGAGATGGATTAAAATGGACTAGTATAAATAAAATGGAAAAATAATATGATATAAATGTAATGGTATTAATTTAGAATAAATGGAATAATACAATGGAAATTAATTATTAATATAATTTAAAAAAAATCTTCCTATGGGTAATATAAAACCACTTCGTTATTAATGGTACATATTTTATGGTTTATAAAAATAAGTGTTAGAAGAATTTTTTATATTTATGAATTATAGACACTGGGGAGTGGCTTAAGTTTTAGTTTAACGAAGTTAAAAACCGTTAGGTTTTTGACAAAGTTAAACTAAAAGTTAAGCCACGACTATGATTATGATCGTCATTGGTTACAATAAAATATACCAATCTATTGGGTGGTATTAATGGTTGTGATTTTAATTGAAGATTATTAAACCTATTTTTATGGTATTTTTATTTGTTACAATTAATAATTATATTAATTCGCACCATTTTCGTGTACTTTTATTTCGCTTGTGATTTATAATACCATTTTATGGTTTCATGGATTTGTGTTGTTTATTCTTATTTTAAATTGGGGCTAGTAGCTTAAATCTTGGTTTCATATCTTGGAATCATAAATCGAGGATTGCGCTGCTCAATCCTCGCTGTTTCTTGGGATTTATACTAGAAACATATTTCCATTTACTAATTGGTAAATAATTATGCTTCATAGAAATAAATTGCTTTTATTAGCTGCAGACTATTCCCCGGCGTTTTAGGCTTGGTTTAACGAAGTTAAAAAAACCGTTAGGTTTTTTTGACAAAGTTAAACCTTGCATAAAACGCCGGAGTAGGAAAAAAGCAGGAAACGTAGTGAAGCATAGCGAAGCTTGCGTAGCTATGCTATTTTTTAGCGTTAGCTAAAAAATGTGGCCTGCCTCCCGTCACTCTTTTTATAAACTAGCCCCATTTTCTATGGCATTATTTATTGGTTAATAATTTCATTTTAAAATAAACTAGCAATTTCCATTGGCCTTACTAAATAACCTTACTAAATGGCTTTATTATTTGGTATCAATTTTAATTTGAAATACCAATTAACCTATTTTATTGGCATTTTGGCTTAGTCACAAAGAATATTATTATGTATTTGCAGCATTTTCGTGCGGTTTTAATTCATTTGTTATTATTGATTGATAACATGGGGTGGTGAGATTAAAATGGATGCATTATATGTATAAATATAATAATATAATTATATATATAAGAGATGAAAAAAATTTGTGATGATATTGAATTATGTGTTTCTAATAATGATTTTGAAAGCCTTAAAACGATTTATAAATTATCACAAGAAATATCAAAGACATGCCAAATTGCAGCTCGTAGTGGTAATTTAGAATGTCTAAAATACGCTCATGAAATCGGATGTCCATGGGATAAAGAAACTTGTACACAAGCAGCAATAAATGGTCATTTAGAATGTTTAAGATATGCTCATGAAAATGGTTGTCCATGGGATAAAGAAACATGCTCAAGGGCTGCTTGTTATGGTAATTTAGATTGTTTAAAATATGCTCATGAAAATGGTTGTCCATGGGATTCTATAACATCTGTTGGTGCAGCAAAGAATGGTAAATTAGAATGTTTTAAATATGCTGTTGATAACGGTTGTCCTTTAGAAGATTACATTTGCGAATTGGCTGCTGAATATGGTCATTTAGATTGTTTAATTTATGCTCATGAACAAGGGCTACCATGGGATCATTAAATATAATGTATTTTTTATTTAACCTCTAATTGGTTATTCGTAATATTATATTTTATTGTAATATAAAGTATAACAATGAAGATACCTAACTTAGACTTAAATAAAAAAGAATGTGATGATAATTATCTATTAAAATGGCCATTTCGATTATTGGTCGTTGGAGACTCATCATCTGGCAAGACAAATTTAATCATTTTTATGATTTTATCATGCAAGTTCTTTGATAGACCTGATATAATTTATTATTATGGCAGAAATATTCAACAGGATAAATTACAATATTTAAAATCAATTAGCGATAAATTGAAAGAGAAAATAGGATATGATTTTTTTGTATTAATCGATGATATAAGCAAGATACCATTTTGCGATGGGTATAAAAATGATTGTAAAAAATTAGTTATATTTGATGATCTTATGACAGCCAAAAACGCGTCTAAAAATATTATCGACCATTTTATCTACGGTCGCCAAAAAAACATCTCAAGTGTGTTCTTATCGCAGTGTTACACAGACGTCGAACAGGCTATAAGATTAAATAGCAATTATATGATTTTATATCGACCAAAGACTAAAAGATGTATGAAGATGATTTTGCGAGAAAATTTAATTAACGAGAATTCTTTTGATAATCTAAAAGGTCAGGAGCATAAACATGACTTTATTTTTGTTGATAAAGATAATGACAGATATTTCAAGAATTTTGATGAAGAAATATAATAATATATATATGAGTGATATATATTGTGTGAAATGTAAGACAAAAACACCAACTGTAGATGAAAGGGTTGTAACAACAAAAAATAATAGAAATGCTATCACAGGCCAATGTCAAAATTGCGGAAGGACAAAATACATGTTTATTAAGAAACAATTATAAGATATAGTATAATGGAAATTTATTGTGTTAAATGTAAACAGAAGACTGAAACAGATAATCCTGAAAAAATACAAACTAAGAACAATAGATTGGCAATACGAGGCAATTGTAAAATATGTAATACACAAAAATACATGTTTGTTAAAAATGAAGGCGGAAGTATAGATATTCATAAATTGATTGGTAAAATACCAAGGCCTAAATCAGGATGGACGCCGGGGAATTACAAATATCTCGGTCCGTATAACCCTCTTGAGTCTCAAGTAGATTTTGATCCAGACACAGGCATAATCAATAAAATCCATGTCGAGCCAAAGAATGAATTAGACCGCATCGCTATGAATCATGACATATGTTATTCAACTAACCCTGAAAATAAAGGCGATTGTGATCGTGACATGGTAAAGTCAATTGATGAGATGCCATATAAAGATATGAATAAAATGGCAATGCTGACTCGAACGATAATTAATAAAAAACAACAGCTTGGTTTAGGAGTCAAAAAAAAAACAACACGAAAATAGTTAATGATCAAAAACAGTACGCCAAAGAAATGCATAAACGTGCTATACATAAGTTTCAAAGACGTTTCGTTTATACCCCTGGTATTGATGTAATATGGACGGCAGACTTGGTTATTTTAAATAGGAAGGAATATGTAAAACAAAACGATGGGTATAAATATATATTGACAGTTATGGATACATTTAGCAGATATGCATGGGTGCGCGTCACGAAAAATAAGGATAAGAAAACAATATCTGATGTTTTCGAGGATATTATCAAAAAAAGCGGTCGTATTTGTAAAAGGTTATGGTCGGACGACGGCGGTGAGTTTTTTAATAAATATTTTGAAAATACATTAAAACGACTTAATATAATTAGATATACAACAAAAAGTCATCTAAAAGCAATTATGATAGAACGTTTTAATCAAACGCTTATGAATAAATTATCATCGTTATTTACAGAACGTAATAATTATCGTTATATTGATGATATACATAATATCGTGGAAAAATACAATAATACTTATCATAGTACTATTAAGATGACACCAGTTGAGGCAAGTAAAAAAGAAAATGAAGGATTGGTTTATTATACGATTAATAATAAAAGAATAAGAGAAAGATATATAAAAAATAAAAAACCTAATTTAAAAATAAATGATCATGTAAGAATAAAAGTAACAAAAAAACATTTTCAAAAGGGTTATGACCCCCGATGGTCAAATAAAATTTATTTAATTTATCAAGTAAATATGACACATCCAATAACATATAAAATTAAAGAAATTTTAGAAAATGGAAAATATAAATATGTTTCAAAAAATTTTTATGAACAAGAATTACAAAAAACAAAATTTTAAAAAAAAAAGACTTAAAGAAAATTTTATATATATAAATTATATGGATAACCAATTTGAAAATTTTATTAATACATATAAAAATATTCTTAAAAAAAAGAATAATATAGAAATTAAAAAAATATTATTCTTCGCGTCGCAAAGTATTAAAAATTATGATATTACAAAATTTAATCCTAAACAGCAAATAATTATAAATCAATTAAAAAATTATTATGATAAACCGTCAAGGAATAGAGAAAATGAATTAAACGGTTCGATTATGCAATATTATATAGATCAAGACGATGAAATAGATGAAGATGAAGGTGTAGATATTGAATTAGATGAACAAGATAATGAAATTGGTAGACAACATTTGAATTTCGATGAGAATAAACAGAAATTGTATTATGATGTTGAAGAGATTATTCAATTAGAGAAATATACAATTGAAAAATTATTAAGTGTTTATAATATTACTTTAGAGCCAAATTTAGATGATGAAATAACGCAATGGTTTTGCGAGGATCAATTAGAGTTCAGTAAACCGTATAAACGTGTGTTTATAAAACAATATATAAAAAAACACGGTATCATCAAATGTAACACAGTTGTTCAAGTTATAATGGTTTCAATCCATGATAAAAACAAAAAAATATATCCAATATTTCAAACAAAATATACTATAATAAGAAACGCAGAGGACGTAGATTATTTCTTGCGTCAAAGTGAATTAGATATTAAATCACGAATTGGTATGTTTACAAAAAAAATGAATGCAAAAGAAAGCACTGAAACTACACAAATTCATCCATCAGGATTTGCAGACATGGGTATTGAATATGAGAGGTTAAATATCGTTAAGATAAAAAATGCATTTGCTTCCGCCTATATAGAACTTCCTAATAGGATTATTAACACAAAGAGTTGTATTAATATTAAAAATAATGACGATAAATGTTTTTTATATTGCCATTTGCTACATGAGCGGTACAGAAAAAATGGATTTAAAAAAATACAAGGCGCGGAACGGCTTCATGATGAAAAAGCATTTAATTATAATAATGAATTGATTCACTTAAATTATGAAAACATTCATTTTCCGATACCCTTTAACACGTTTTATACTATTAAAATGATTGAAGAACAGAATCAAATAAGAATAAACATTTTTGAGTATAAAGAAAATAAGAAAAATGACATCGTACCAATATATCATTCTAAAAAGGAGTTTGAAAATTGTATGAATTTATTAGTTATTAATGATAAAACAAAAAAGAAATATCATTATGTATATATTAAAAATTTAAATGGATTGTTACGATCAAATTTAAAACGTGTTGAAACTAAATTTTGTCAACATTGTTTTAAACAATATAGCACAAAAAAAGCGTTTGATTCAATTAATCATAAATGCAATTACAAATATGATTCAACAGAATTACCAAGTCACATGGCCATTGTAGATAATAAATTAGTCAAATGTCCTATAGATATGTATGTAAAGGAATTTAACAAAAAACATACAATATTTTTACCATTTGTCATGTATTGTGATTTCGAGTCAATATTGAAAAAAACAGATGATGAAAAACATCCTGATAAAAGACAACATGAATTATCAAGTTATTGTTATAATTTAGTCTGTCGAGAAAGACCTATTTTTAATCGATTTAAATTATATCGAGGCAATGGCGATTCTGTTATCGATCATTTTTTGAATGAAGTTAAAACAAACGTTTTAGAGCATATAAAACAATGCAAAAAGAAATTCTATGCTTTACCTGTTTTGACAGACGAACAACTGAAACGTCACAAGAAATTAAAAAAATGTGAATTCTGTAATGTAAAATTCAATACTGAAATTAAAAAAGTCCAACATCATAACCATATTTCAGGCGATTTTATTGCCACCTTATGCCAATCATGTAATTCTAAGATTCGCGTTGACTCTACTTTATATATCGTTTTCCATTATTTACGAGGTTATGACATACACTATATTATAAATAAAATAAATGATTATTTTAAGGATTCCAATATCAATTTTATCGGACATAATAGTTCAAGTATTTTTCATGTTGGAATACAAAATAATATTAAAATCATTGATTCACATGAGTATATAAAAGGATCATTAAAAACTTTATCGGAAAACTTAAAAAATGAAGATATAATTTACACACGTGATTTAGTTAATAAATATGGCCATGAATATTTAATAAAAGATATTTTTCCATTTCGTTATGTTGATACTTTTACAAAATATGATGAAAACACTTTTCCCGACATTGAATATTTCGACAACGTAGATAAAGCAACATATAATAAATACAAAAAATTTTATCATTCTAATTTTAATACATTAGGAGAGTATTGCGACCATTACTTAAATAAAGACACAAGACTATTAAGCGATTGTATGGAATCTTATAGAAATTTATTCATGAATAAATACGGAAGTGAAATATTTTCGCATTATAGTATTAATTCTTTAACGTGGGAAGTCATGAAAAAGTGGTGTCCGGTACAAATAAAGATTTTAGACAATTATAAAATTTACAGCGCGTTTGAGTCTATGGTGCGCGGTGGATTATGTGATATTGGAAGTATTCGATATGCGTGTGCAAATAATAAATATATGAAGTCATATAATCGTAATGAAGAATCATCTTATATTATGCATTATGATATCAATTCAATGTATGGTCATGTGATGAGATCTTATCCGTTACCATATGACGAGTTTTCTTATTTAACAAACGAAGAGATACATGAATTTAATATATTCGATCATGATATAAATAGTGAATATGGTTATATTCTTAATATTGACATTGATGAAATCAATATAAAATATCATGATTTTTATAATGATTTACCATTATGTCCTGTAAAAAGTAAAATATTAAAGAAAAACTTAAGCGAATACCAAAAACAAATATTAAAAGACAAATCATTTATTTCTAGCGAAAAATTAATATGTGATTTAAATAAAAAAGAAAATTACACATTACATTATCTTACATTGCAATTTTATTTAAAAATGCCTGGTTTCAAAATTAAAGATATAAATTATATCATTAAATTTAAACAAGCAAAATTTATGAAAGATTATATTTTATATAACCATAAAAATAGAATCGAGGCTGAAAATGACAATGATAAAATGATTTTTAAATTAATGATTAATTCATGTTTTGGTAGAACATTATTAAATAAAATGAAATACTCAAGCAAAATAAAAAATGTTTAATGACGATGATTATGAAAAAGTACTTAAAATAATATCAAGTGACCGATTTAAAGATTATGAAATAATTGACGAAAATAATGCTTTAATAAATATTGAAAAACAATGTATAAAATTAGACTCACCATCGTACATAGGTGCATGCATTTTAGACTTATCGAAAATAATTTTCTATGATAATTTCTATAAATTGAAAAAAAGATATGGTAATAATAATATTTCATTAATGTATTATGATACTGATTCGTATTTGTGTCATATTAAAACTGATGATGTTTACAAAGATATGAGTGAAATGGATATTTTTGACATGACATCTTATAAAGATGATTTTAAATACTATAAACAAGGTGTTTATGAAATGGGACTATTAAAAGATGAAAATGCATCTAGTAAAGATGAAAATTCTGTATATGAAAGTCAAATCGTTGAAGCTTGTGCTTTGAAAAGTAAACTTTACGGATATAGAAAAGAAAACGAAAAAGTTAAATTTAAAGGTATTAAAAATCAATTAGATTTTAAATCATTAAAAGATGCTGTTTTTGATAATAAAACAATTAAAAGTAAATTTTATACAATAAAAGCTAAAGATCATAAAATATACTCATATACAACTCAGAAATTATTAATGGCATACTCAGACAAACGTTATATTTATAATCCTGTTATGTCATATGCTTATGGTCATTATATGATTGATAATAATTATGAAAATATGATATAAAAATTATTAATATAAGTGAAGTTAATGTACTTATTTTGTTACTTGATTACAACATATGTATTTATCTAATCAGATAATTACATATCATGTAATTATTATAATATATATTATAATGAATTTAGAAGAATATAAAAAACTTATTGAAATGCAATTATTGACTGAAAATGGGCTTCAAAATATTCTTGAAGCAAATAAGGCATATCAAAATAATGAAATTAATAAGGAATTTGTTAATGCAAAAATGTTTAAACCAATCACAGATAGTAATAAAGAATTAATTGATCGTATTGAAAAAAAAACAGACCAAAGTGATGAATTAATAAAACAAATAACACAGGCTTTGCCATTATATAATCAACAAATACAACAACAACCATTAACTTATGATGATGGTAATGAAAATAACGATAAAGAAAAGGAACAACAACCAAGAAAATTAGATCCTATGAATATTTTTGATAATAATGAAGAATATAAGTTTATTAATGACTTAATACACGGAAAACGAGTTCATTTGTACACGAGAAAATCAGATAATGTTGATATATTTTCAAAAATAAAATTATTAGACTTAAGTAAATTAAATAATTATTCAAATGACGAATTATCAGAATATTTAAAATCGGAAGAAATTGAAAGTTTTACAAAACAGTTGAGTGGCGCAAAAAAATATCATGATGGATTTGATATGAAAATAGAAGCTTTAAATAAATATAAAAAAGCAATATTGGCTTATATAAATAGTGATGATTTTGTAAAAAAAGACGATAAACCAGACGATAAAACAGATGATAAAAATAATGAAAAACCTAATGATAAAATTGATGATAAAAATAATGAGAATAAAATTACGGAGATTGAAGGACAAGGTATTAAAAAACGAAGAAATGGTTATAAGATAGAAAATTCAAAATATGGAGAAAAGATTAAAATAAACATGGACAAATTATTTAATAATTACTATGTTGAGGCTTGGTACAATGATAGTGTTGTTTACGAGAATAAAGGGGATAAAGATACTGTGGAGCTCTTGACAAAAGGCAGAATTAATAAAAAAAAGAAATACAGTAAATTATCAAAACAAATTTTTAATGATATGATGACATTATCAGGAATGATTAAAAAACGGAATGGAAAAAATAAATTATTAGGCTCGAGTAATATCATTTTAAACGAGAATGATTTAAAAAAAAGGATCGCGTTATTAAGAGGTTCTATTATTGCTGGCAATGATAACAAGAAATTACAACAGGAATTATCAAGACTTACAAATCAAGAAAACGTAACACAAGATAAAACGATCGATTCTTTATTTAATGAGTTAAAAAATATGACACCATTATTAAAAACGAGTCAAGGGGATGAAAACGCTCATAATCAAGTGTATAATATAATTGATTATCTTAGAACTAATCGACATATAACACGTGATCAATATCATAAATATATAAAAAAACATTTAATGTAATATAATATAATGGATTACCCTATATATATCGATACAACAAAAATTAACGAAACCCCTAATTTATACGGTGCACATAACAACTTTTATGTTGTAATGGAATCGGATGGTTTAGAGTTCCCCAATACGAATGAAAATTATCTTGCCTTGGTTACTTTTAATTTGAATTATACATGGAATAACATCGATTCTACAAAATATAATAATAATACTGTTAGATATAGCTCGGATAACGGTTCTACGTTTAAAACGATTACATTCGCTGATGGTAATTATAGCTACTCAGACATTAGTAATTATATATCTAATTATCTTGAAAGTCAAGGTGACTCAAAAACAGGAATACAATTGTATTATGTGAGTAGTCTTAAGAAAATCTTCATTGAATTAGAGACTAATTATCAAATCGATTTTCGATCAAATAAGAGCTTCGCAAATTTGTTGGGTTTTAAGAATTCAAATGCTATAATAACAACAAGTGGGTATAGTAATGATACACCTGATATCACGAATTCCTTAGACAATATAAATGTTCATTGTTCTCTTTTGTCCGATACGATTTACAATGGAGTGCGTTCTGATATCCTTTATACGTTTGGCGTTAGTGAATATCGTATAGGTTATACAATTCCAATAAAAGAACAAAATGTATTAACTTTTCATAAGATGAATAATTATTTAGTAAAAAGAATGCATATTCAAATTAAAGATTCCTTAGATAGACCTGTTGATTTACGCGATCCAATTAAAATGTTATTATTTATAAGAAAATATTAATTATATCATATAATATAAAAATGAATAGAAGTTTTCGAGATGAGAAAATACGAGATACTTATGGTTATGGCATTTCTGACGTGTTTAAAAGTATGTTTAATTCTGCAGCTAAAAAGATAGCAAGTGAATCTACAAAAAAGATAGCTAAAAGCGCAGTTGAAAGTGCTGCTAAATCAAGTGCTGATGTATTAGGAAAAAAGAGCGCTGAAGTTTTAGCAAATAAAATATTTAATAATACAGATAAAAAGATTGAACAAATAATTGAACAAACACCAATAAATAATGATGTACCAACAAATAAAGGAGTAATTATAGAAAAAGAATTAAAGAAGATATATAAGACAGAAGATACTGATGATATTAATAAAAGTGATATTTCAAAGAAATTCAATGAATTATTATAATATATAATATAAGAGATGAATTTTGATTTTCGTAAAGATACAGAAAAATGCGATATGATAATACAACCCCCGATCGATTCTTCACAGCCAAAAAAATACACGTTCAGAATTGGATCATCACAGGATTATCTTCCGATAGACTGGTATAAAGCTTATTTTCATGTTACATTAGATGTTAAAAAAAAATCAGATGGTACGGCTCTTTCTGGTAGTTCTAATATAGCGCTTGCTAGTGATAGCTCTTCATTAATTAATAGTTTTAAATTCGAGTCAGATAGCAGACAAATTTATTATGCTACCGATATTAATTATGCAACGACGACTAAAAATCTTATGGAAATGAGTAATGAATATATAACCACAGCAGGGAAACGTATGTTTTTGTATCCAAGCCTTAAAAATGGTACAACAATTACCAAATACACAATGGATACTACAACGAATACTGTTAAATCAGATAATCCATTATACAATGCTAATTATCATAAAAGAATGATTTTAACAAAATCTACAATAGACATGATAATTCCATTAAACTGTATGGAGTTCTTTCAATCCATGAAAAATACCTTAATCCCGCCTACTAAAGTTGAAGTTACAGTTGATATTGAACAAGATGATATTTTACTTTATCGTTATGGAGGCACTGATGCTAAAATAGTTATCAAGGATATATTTTTATGTTATGAAAAATTAACTTTATCAGCGGCAAATCGATTATTGTATACAAAATTCTTATCGAGTCAGCAAATTATTAATTTTTACAGAGAATCCATTGTATTTCAAACAAGCTTGAAAAATCGTGAGAAAAATATTATTTTATACGAAACAATAAATAAACCAAGAGAGCTTTTTGTATGGTTTTCTAACACACAAAATAGAACAGGAAAACAGTCTTATGATTCATTTCAAATAGATACAAACTCAATGGCAATTGTGAATGCAACTGTAGTTATTAATGACAATATTCATGTACCGATGACGCCATATAATTGTTCGTCAAGAAGTATACAAGCTTATAATGAATTGCTAAAATATATGACTGACAAAAACAAACGCGAAAGTACATTTATTGATTATGAATTATTTAAGACAAAGTACATGATTTTGTATTTCGATCTTAAGAATAATATAACAGATACATTACGTAACAGTTACTGTAAAGTAGAATTTAAATATATATTAAAAGATGAGATGGCGAGCGAATATACAATATATTCGTTGATGCTTCATGAAGATCAGTATAAAATCTCCCTAATAAACGGAAAGAGCGAGATTATAAAATAAAACAATTAATCTACAATATAATATAATAGATGAAATTAATTAATGTTACATTCACACAAAATCAAAAAGATAAATTAAGAAGAGCATATAATAAAAGAGAAAATATTGGATTGAAATTAGTTTATAATCCTAATGGAGATAGAATTTATGTAAATGACAGACAATATAATAAATTAATGAAAGGTAAGCCTGTAATTATTAATTTTAATGATTCACATTTCCGCGCGATGAAACAAGACGGCGGTAATTTATTATCGAGTTTAATAGGACCAATAACAAAACTCGCAACTAAAGTAGCACCTGCTTTAACTAAAACAGTTTTACCTGGTCTCGCTACGGGCGTGGCTTCAGCTTTAGGATCGATAGGCATAGACTCCTTGTTCAGCGGTAAAGGTATAGATGGAAAAACAGGTGATCTTATAAAAGCAATTGCTGTTCTTGAAAATGAAGTGAGAAAGTTAAGTAAGCCACAAAAAGATAAATTTGATGAAATCATGATGACTGGTAACGGTCAATCAGGAGGCTTTCTGAGTAGCCTTTTAGTTACTTTGGGGTTGCCGCTCGTTATCAAGGCCCTAACTGGTAATGGAATCCATAACCGGCCGTATGATATGCAAAGTTATAAAACACATCCTAAGAAAATACCTATACCATCACAAAATCAACAACAACCTATTATAAAAGATCCTTCAGGCTCTTCATTAACAGAGTGGGAATTATGGAATCCGCCCCCTTTTAATGATAATCATGAAATGATCGAGTACAAAGGTAAAGGTATAAAAAAAAAAAGATCAAAAAAAACGGGAGACGGAATATTGTTCGGGCAAAACAGCCCGTTCAAGAACGTGCCGTTATTAAACATTCTGTTTTAAAATTTAAAGATACAAGCACAAGTAACACATATTTACAATCATGGATTGAACACATGAAAATAAAGAATTTTAATGGCATTTATGCAAAAGATCAATTAACAACCGATATGATTAAACGTAATCAATTTTATATCATAAATTTAGACGACATGTATTCACCAACAAATGGCACGCATTGGACGGCATTTTTTGTTGATAATGATAGAATCGAGTATTTTGATTCATATGGATTAAAACCGCCACAAATTATCAGTGAAAATTATGATTATATATATAATAGCAGTCAACTGCAGTCGTATGAATCTAAGGCATGTGGTTATTATTGTCTGTTCTACATTTACCAACGATATCATGATTATAATTTTTATGAGATTATAAAACAGTTTAGTCTTGTTGATCTTGATTACAATCAAAATCTTATAAAAAACTTCTTTAATAATTATAATTAATATTATATATATAATGGGTGTTCACGATGGAACTCATATAATCGATCAAATAAACGATCAATATATAAAAAAACGCGAAGACATTAATATGCATAACAGAAGAATCGATAATCTAAAAACGATTTGTATGACAGATTCAACAAGTAATTTGAACTTTGCTATTAATATGAACTGTTTACTGAACTATAGCTTCACACGGTTATGTCAAACATTGATGTGGGAATATTATCAACAAGCAAATGCTTTCTACAATTTTCCAACTTCAAATAGTCACGAGTTAACTTACGATTCAGTAACAAGAAAAGTATCTAAAATTTTTGATCAAAGTCTCTCACAGGATGACGCGTATCAGAGTGATATGGCAAAAATGCCCGTGATCTCAGATAAAAACAATAGAATAAAAAATCGATATTATATTGAGTTTTCAGGCTCTGATCGTCTTTTATCAGACATTGATTTAAACCCTGCTGTTGGGGCCGATGATATTGTAAATATATTTATTGTTTATAAATTAAATAGTATACCAGTCCATTATTGGGTCAATGGTCTCTGTGGCCACGATAACGGCGGTTATGATAAGTTCATTGGTCTATATACAAATAATTTAATTATTTCAGGCACAGTTAATAATTTCATCAACATTGGTACTGGCGTAGTAAATGGTTATCAGCCTCATGCGCCATTTAAAAACAAAGCGAATGCATCTGTATTAAATGTATGGATTTGTTTAAGTGTTCATTGGAATATCGCATCAGAAAAAAGTTTTGTTTATATAAATGGTGTAAAAATCTGCGATTTTATGAGCCGTGTGTCGACGGGATCGAATAAATTAACGATCGGAGATCTCAATCCTGGGGGAATTTCAGGAATGGATGGATCGATTGCCTCATTTCTATTATATAAAGGATCACGAATGGAATCTCGCGACATATTATTGCATCATCATGTTTTTTGTTCACAATGGTTTAATATAGATCATGAACCAATAACATTCTAATATAATATAAAAATGAACCATCATACATTAATATATTTCATTGGTCGTTTGATTTATATAATACCATTACCATTAATATGGTTATTATTATTTCAATTATTATAACATATATTATAATGGGAAAATATGATGGAGTAATCAGCGATAACAAAGATTATGAACAAGTTAAATTTAACATGAACGATTTTCACTGGTCTAATGACAATATGATAAACATTAATAAAAATCTTAAATTCATCCTTCATAGATCTCAATATAGTGATAAATTCACGATTACAAACGATACGTTAGATATCGATAAAGATAAAATTGAAATTAACCCTAAATCTATTATTCCTATAGATTCATCAGGCGTGCCTTCAACTATTATAAGCGTAAATGGAGATGATAAATTGATGTTGAATTTATCAAGTGATTTTATGACTTTGAACAATAGTCTTTATTGTAACTTAGGAGCAGGATTAACGAGAGATGATCAAAATCGTGTTACAATTGCGTTAGCAAAATGTAATCTCAAGTTCATAAATGGACAATTATGTTTTGATACTTCTGCTCTAATCGATAATTTAAATACAATAAAATTAGATAATAAACAAAGATTACGGTTAGATTACTCAGCAGATGATTTTTTAAAGGATTCTACAGGTAAATTATGGTTAAAGATATATGATAATCATCTCAAACGTACGCAAAATGGCGTTGAATTAAATATCGATAATGATACAATTCGTTATGATACAAATCAATCTAAAATAATTTCAAGCATAAATAAATATGTTGTTCCTAAATACGATCAAAATGGCGATATTTATATTGATCAGACGAATAACAAGATGAAAATCAACATAAACAACTACGTGGATGATAATGTTGGAAGTAAGGTAATAATGAATACACAAAACAAGATAGATCTCGATATTGTAAATCAACAGTCAGGCGAAATATATTTTGAAAAACCAAATGAGCTTGCAATCCGACCTTCACCGTATTTTTCACGCGACTCATCAGGACATCTTCTACCAGTCGTAAACAATGATCATGGATTGAATCTCAATAATCATAAACTCAATTTAGACGTAAGTCCGCCATTAAATTATGTAAATAAAAAAGTAACATTGGATTATGATGCCTATTTTAAAGTAACAAATAACAAATTAGATATCGATATTACAAAACTAACAACAGACATTATTATTCCTGGACAAGGCATAAAATTAAATCACGATCGCACGTTATCGATTGACACTTCAATCCTCACAAGTTTAATAAATGTATCAGCTTTAAGTGGTCTTCAAATCGTAGGAAATCAATTGATCGTAGATGAGGCGCTCATGGGATCTAATTTAATTAGATTAAACAGCAATTCGCCAATCAAAAGACGGGCTAATAACTATTACGAGCTCGAATTGGACAATATTAGCATAATCTCTGATTTTACGAGTGGCGCTTTGAAGGTTAAAGACACATACATGCCATCGGTTGTCACAACAGATTATATTAAAAATAAAGTAATTAACGAATCGTACTTTAAAGAGTTGTTAAAATTTCAAGGACCGGCCATTTTAAAACGATGTAGTTTATGTTGGTGGAACCTCGATTGTGAAGCAGATACTGAAAAAATAATTGGTACATCAGATGTTAAAATTAAGAAATTTCACAATCAACAGCATAAATTTAATGATTTCTTTTATTTTACTACTGAAAATGACCCTACATATTATTACAAGCATTATAGTATGGCGATTTTTAATACTGTTATAAACGATAATTATATTTATTTTAATAATACCAACCAAAGAATAAAATTTACAGATATATTTTATAAACAAACGGAGTTATCATCATTCGCATTTAATTTCGTGATAGAGCCTGAAAAGAAGGTTGTAGATTTAAATAGTACGTTAATAGAGTGTGAAAATGACAATTATATTAAATTATTATATAATAATCAAGGCTTAATATTTAAG
This sequence comes from Mastigias papua, assembly GCA_964019165.1. Lineage (NCBI taxonomy): Eukaryota > Metazoa > Cnidaria > Scyphozoa > Rhizostomeae > Mastigiidae > Mastigias > Mastigias papua. The sequence continues at coordinate 11,610,033 of OZ025269.1, forward strand.
TTCGGGAAAATGATCAGTTTAGTAGATTCATTTGATCCGAATGAAATTATTGTATCAACAAATTCAATGTTAAATAAAAAAAATGTTATAACGTTTTATTATAGTTTTAATACAATATTAATTATTTTAAATAGTCAAATTGTATATAACAATACTAATATTATATTGTTATCCTTTGAACAAGGCAAGGATAACTTGTTAACACATAAATACAATGACTTTTATATCGGTAATAATTATAATAATTCACAACCGTTTAACGGTCGAATGTATAACTACTCTATGTTGCAGAATATAACAAAAGAAGAAATAATAAATTTACATGAGTATTATAAGTACATCCATAATATATAATAAAATTATAATATATATTATAATGGATTCACCGAGAAAAGTTATCAAATTTATGAAACAAAATTTCTATATTTTTGAAAAGCAATATGAAGATGTTGATAAAAATGTCTTAAAAGCCGGTTTAGCTTATAAATATTTATTGGCTGTTTATTTAGACATTAAAAATATAACGATTGAACAAATCTTAATTGAAAATGAATACGACCTTGGCTTAATAGGCCCAGGCCATAATTGTATTACAAGCATTTGTGAGAAAATCTGCCCAAATCGCGTCTGTCATCTTCACTCAATTCTTCATGACTGTTACGGCCGTATTTACACGAAATATAATCAAGGGCGTGGTTATGTTTATATGTTTAAGGCACCGTTTAAGTGGATGAAGAAATGTTCGTTATTCGGTCATATCAGTGGATTGTTGTATTCAATTTATTATAATATTAGATATTATCGTGAATATCAAACTTAATTATTTCTTTTATCTTGTTCCATATGATTAAATATTCGTTTGTTTTTCTAACATTATTCCGTATTTTAATATTATGACATTTTCCATGTTTTAAGAATTCAATGTATATTTGTCTGATAACATATTTTAAATTAATCTTTTTAATCATATTATTGTCTTTTTGCCATTCAATAATTTTATTACAATATTCTAAGATAATATATTTTTGATATTCACTCATAAGTATATTATATTTTTTGTTAATTTCATGTAAGGTGTTCAGAATATAATATTTTCTGTGATATATAGACTTCTTCTTATTATAATAGCAATCATATGGTTGTAAATCAGCATTGAAATAATTTATTAAACACGAGCAGCTTTTACAGTATTTCCCATTTTCATGAACATAATAATCAATACCATTACAATTCTCACATTCATCGTGTTCTTTTTTGACTTGATATTTTAATATCTTAAGATATTTATCACAATAAAGACAGTAAGATTGGTCCATTTTAAGTAATTGAATATGAATGTCACGATTACACATATGTATATTATATATTATATTTGTTTCTTCAATATGATCTTTTTTTTGATAAATGATCTACACTTCCCATGAGATCTATCATAAGTATTTTGATCATAAAAACTATCAAATAATGCCCGATGACAAAAGACATAATTTAAACATTTTATTGAATCATTTTTTAATATAGATTCAAAATCATCTTTAGTTATGATGAGAGAATACTTCTTTATAAAATATTTTAAGAATACTAATTTATCGTATTTAATTATTTCTTTCATAATATCCTTAGACACCCATGGGCAGCCTTGATCAATAAGATATTTTATAACACTGATTTTTTTATTTTGAACAGCTAAACGACACGAGTCGTCATCAAATAATAAAATATCATTTTTACGTAAATATTTCACTATATTCAAATCACAATATTTAACAGCGTTTATGGCAGTATATAATTCGTAATCACACATAGATTCAACCAAAAATTTGACAGATTCATATAGATTATTTTCAATAGCCAATGAAAATGTATTATGTGTTATTTTAGATCCGTTTTCATGAGCATATTCTAAACATTCTCTTTTACCATCTTTTAAACAACATAATGTAGCGCTTAAATCATCAAATTTTAAATCCATGATTTCATGTAAATATTTTATGATTCTTAAATTATTATTTTTACATGCCTCGTCAATCATGTTTTCATCTGTTGGACATCCGTTTTCGCATGCAAATTCGAGACAACCAAAATTATTATTTTGTATAGCCTTATAAATTGTCGATTCATCCCATGGACAACCATTATCATGAGCATATTTTAAACAATGTATATGAGCATTCTCAGCCGCAGCAGCACACACTTGTGTATTCCATGGACATTTATTATCATGTAAATATCTCATAATACCTAATGCATCAGCTTTACAAGCGTTTACCATTGTTTTTTCATCAATTGTATCACCATTATCATGTGCGTATTTTAAGTATTGTAAATTACCATAAGCCGCTGCTATATTACATACGCCATTCAATGAACAACATTCTAGTCTATGAGCTTTTCTTAAACATTCTAAATGACCCATTTGTGCTGCAGACTTAGTACGAGATAAAGAATAATCTTGATCTAATTGTTGATATTTTAACAAAATATCAAAACATTTTTCAAAATCATCCATATTCTCTTCTTGTGTGATTTCACAAAAATAACAACTACTCATTATAATTATATATGGCGATATTTCTTTAAGTATTTTAAACGCATTTATATTTTATATATTGTAAGCAATCTTTTATTTCTATATTTCTTGGTTTGATATGTTTTAATATTTTATTTTTGTCATAATAATAACCATTTTCAATAGCATATTTCATAATTCCATAATCACCGTTATCTACGGCAATATAAACAATCTTTTTACTCATTGGGCAACCATTTTCATGAGTATATTTAAAGCAATCATAATGTCTATTTTTAACAGCCGTTTCACATACTCTCATATTCCAATGACATTTGATGCTACGAAGATATTTTAAACATTCTAATTCGCCATATTCACAAGCAAGCAAACAGACTGTCGTTTGTCTTCTGTCTATTTTACAACCGTTTTCATAAGCATATTTTAAACAATCTAAACTACCTTTTTTAATAGCACGATAAATTGTTCTACTTTTCCATGGACAGCCATTTTCATGAGCATATTTTAAACATTCTAATTCATCATTACTCGCAGCCAATTCACATGTTAAACTATCCCAATGGAATTCATTTTTATGAGCATATTTTAAACATTCTAAATGGCCAAAAGCAGCTGCATTTGAGCAAGTGAAAAGATCTTTTGGACAACCGTTTTCATAAGCATATTTTAAACAATCTAAATGGCCATTGTTTGCAGCACTTCGGCAAACATTGTCATTCCATGGGCAGTTATTTTCATGAGCATATTTTAAACATGCTAATCGACCATTTAAAGCAGCAATAGCGCATGTTTCATAACCCCAAGGACATCCGTTTTCATGAGCATATTTAAGACAATCTAAATGACCATTTCGTACAGCTGAATTGATTGTCTCACCGCCCCACGAACATCCGTTTTCATGAGCATATTTTCAACATTCTAATTGACCGTATTCAGCGGCTGTAGTACAAATATCAGCCCAATCGTATTTTTTTATTTGTAATAAATATTTTAAACAATTTAATTGACCATATTTAACAGCCAAATTTAAATAATGATTTTCATTGATCATAAAGATTTCATAATCTTCATTGTTATTTTTATCAAGACAATATTTTAAACATTCTAAATGGCCATTTCTTATGGCTTCCTCTTCATCAGTTGTTACGCAACATTTTTTATAACCATGTTTTACAGGAATCGAATTATGATCATTAATTTTTCTTGCACTTAAACATTGTAATGAAAACATCTCTTATAATTTATATATATATAATATTTTTTTAAGTTATTTTAATCTCACCACCCCATGTTATCAATCAATAATAACAAATGAATTAAAACCGCACGAAAATGCTGCAAATACATAATAATATTCTTTGTGACTAAGCCAAAATGCCAATAAAATAGGTTAATTGGTATTTCAAATTAAAATTGATACCAAATAATAAAGCCATTTAGTAAGGTTATTTAGTAAGGCCAATGGAAATTGCTAGTTTATTTTAAAATGAAATTATTAACCAATAAATAATGCCATAGAAAATGGGGCTAGTTTATAAAAAGAGTGACGGGAGGCAGGCCACATTTTTTAGCTAACGCTAAAAAATAGCATAGCTACGCAAGCTTCGCTATGCTTCACTACGTTTCCTGCTTTTTTCCTACTCCGGCGTTTTATGCAAGGTTTAACTTTGTCAAAAAAACCTAACGGTTTTTTTAACTTCGTTAAACCAAGCCTAAAACGCCGGGGAATAGTCTGCAGCTAATAAAAGCAATTTATTTCTATGAAGCATAATTATTTACCAATTAGTAAATGGAAATATGTTTCTAGTATAAATCCCAAGAAACAGCGAGGATTGAGCAGCGCAATCCTCGATTTATGATTCCAAGATATGAAACCAAGATTTAAGCTACTAGCCCCAATTTAAAATAAGAATAAACAACACAAATCCATGAAACCATAAAATGGTATTATAAATCACAAGCGAAATAAAAGTACACGAAAATGGTGCGAATTAATATAATTATTAATTGTAACAAATAAAAATACCATAAAAATAGGTTTAATAATCTTCAATTAAAATCACAACCATTAATACCACCCAATAGATTGGTATATTTTATTGTAACCAATGACGATCATAATCATAGTCGTGGCTTAACTTTTAGTTTAACTTTGTCAAAAACCTAACGGTTTTTAACTTCGTTAAACTAAAACTTAAGCCACTCCCCAGTGTCTATAATTCATAAATATAAAAAATTCTTCTAACACTTATTTTTATAAACCATAAAATATGTACCATTAATAACGAAGTGGTTTTATATTACCCATAGGAAGATTTTTTTTAAATTATATTAATAATTAATTTCCATTGTATTATTCCATTTATTCTAAATTAATACCATTACATTTATATCATATTATTTTTCCATTTTATTTATACTAGTCCATTTTAATCCATCTCATATATCTATTTTATATCACTATTTCATGTATCTATTTTATATCACTATTTCACATATCTATTTTATATCATTATTTCATGTATCTATTTTATATCACTATTTCATGTATCTATTTTATATAACTATTTCACGTATCTATTTATATCACTATTTCATGTATCTATTTTATATCACTATTTCATGTATCTATTTTATATAACTATTTCATGTATCTATTTTATATCATTATTTCATGTATCTATTTTATATCACTATTTCACGTATCTATTTATATCACTATTTCATGTATCTATTTTATATCATTATTTTATATATCTATTTTATATCATTATTTTATATATCTATTTTATATCATTATTTCATGTATCTATTTTAATCATTCATTATACTTCACCATTCTCTCATTCACATTCAATTCTCACCAATCATTTCATAATCCAGTCTATTTTACTATTTCAATTTACAATTCTAATCAACTACACATAAACCCCATTTTATATTTCTGTTATTTTACATTTATTAAATTATACTATTTTATAATTTATTATAAATTAATCCATTTTATTTATTATAAATTATTCCATTTTAATTTATTATAAATTATTCCATTATTAATTTACACCCCTCTCTGCCCCACTTATACCCATTTTTGTTCCAGATATTCCACTATATATTATATATGATATGGACTTGTTTCTTGAACATGTTACTTGATTACCTCTTGTCCTATAGTAAAATTTCTTTTTCTCTCTGTGTCGTATTTGACTTTATCGTCATTTGTCCCTGATATGTGTTTTATGGGAAGTTCTGTTGCACGGTGTGTTGTACAGTGCTCATCTGTGAAGTGGATGTCTGTTCATCGTGTTTTGCTGCTTGTACTTTGTAACTTTTTGGTATTACTCTCTCTCGATAACTCAAGCCAGGAGGCTTGTTTTTGAAGGAGGGAGTAATGTTAAAGTACTAGTTCTGTCATTTAGTTTGATTTTGTAATGTGGACTGAAATGTCGTTTTGTGTATTCATAGTAGTTCCGCTTTGTGATGTTCAGTGTGTTGTCATCACTCTGTTGTTCTTGTGTAATTCGTATTCGATATAAATGTGGGTACGTTGTGTGTTTGAAAGGAGAGTCGCTAGTTGAGTCGTTATATGAAGTCGCTGAAAGTCGCCGACAGTTGCCGTTGCCGTTGCCGTTGCCGTTGCCGTTGCCGTTGCCGTTGCCGTTGCCGTTGCCGTTGCCGTTGCCGTTGCCGTTGCCGTTGCCGTTGCCGTTGCCGTTGCCGTTGCCGTTGTCGATCATTCTCCACTTAATAGAATTGTCGAACTTGGAACATTTACATATACTGTCACCTTTATGTGTTATTTATGTGTGTCGTAGCTGTGTTTAATATTCATCGTTCATTTGTTCTTGCTTGTAAAACGTCTGTTGTTTTACAATACACTCCAGCCTTTGATACTTTTAAGCATTTCTATAAGCAGAACGGGGCCCAGGCAAGACCCCTGAGGAATGCCACAAGAGACCACCTTAGGCTTTGATTTATGGCAATTGAGTGTGCAGTATTGTTCTCTGCTGCCCAAACGTGATCCGAACCAGCTTCCCGCTATCCCCCATATTCCGTATGACTTTAATTCCTGAGCAGGGTTTTGTAGTCAACAGTATTGAATTGAAACATTGTTTTCCTCTTCACCCTCTTCCAACTTTTATTAAGTGCGAATTTACATGAATATAATCTTGTTAACATGCACAAATATTTTAAAGAAATGACTAATCCGGGGATGCCATTTGGGATCTTTCTATTACAACCTTTACAAATTTTGGAGTGTTGAAACGCCTTTAGGACTGAAAATTGAGCTTGGGATTGTGGGTATGCATTTTGATTTTTGGTCATGATGAACCATGCTGTCAGTCTTTAAAGAGATATTGCCAAAACTGGCGATCATGTCATGTTTAATGCAAATTTGCTGGTGACATTATCTTGTAAATCCTGGAATATTGTCAACTACTCTCAGCGACATAACATTCATGCTCGTTACCAGACTTCTGTTACCAGACTCCTTCTTAGTTTAATCGTCATTTCCGATTGTTTATTATGCTTCCCTCTATTTTTGGACGATGATGGAGTCACTTTCATCAAAGAACACGCTTTGTTAGGTTGCGTTAAGTTAGGTCTCGTCGTCCAGAACTATGGATTTTATTTCCCTTTCCAATGCATGGCTTTCCTCAAGCGTATCGCTTAACAGTTCTGATGATCACTCTAGAAGGACAATTTCGTCGTCTGTTAGAGGCAATTTCTTAAGTAGCGGTGATCCTTCATTGAAAATTCTCGTAAAAGTGCGCCGAAGTTGACTTCTCCCTTAGCTGCAAAAATCCGATCCTGGTCACGGCACACATTTGTTAAGAATGTCAAAGAGAGACGACAACAGATTCTCAAAATGTATACATGATGACTAGAGTAACTGTGCTACTAAAACTAATGAATAATCTATCTGTAGATCACGTGCGAAGCAAATGAATGATTAATACAAACTGAACAGTGACGTAACAGAATGGCTTGGGGGCAATTAGCAGCCTTTTTGTTTCGAGTTTTTTCTAACCCTTAAAGTATTTTCCGAAATCTTGAAAAAATAAAGAATGTGGACTTTTATCAATAAGGGAGGAAAGAAGCGATAAGTGGCAGCCTGTGAATTGGGAAGCATCACCCTATTTGATACACTTTTGCATCAATAAAGGGACCTTACATTTATTGCGTTGTCAATAATTGAATCATTTTTACCCCTCCCTTCTCCTAATCGAGCAACGTCGTCTTAGCAAGCTCCCCCCCCCAATTTTTAGCGATGAACGACGTCCAATTTTGATAACCCCTCCCCCTTTTCACCATGCAAATAATGTATATAAAGCGGAGAGAAGAGTAACTTTAAAGCAGCAGCTCCTGTTGACGCTTTCCCTAGACAGAATTTGGGAACTCTTCTGAAGAAGATCAGGAATTTTAATCCATTTTTATGTCCCTTTTGCCAATCACTCATCTTAGAACATCAGAATTAATAAACATTAAGACAACCTCTAGATTGTTTTCCCCCTCTAAGGATATATCGTAAAATATCAAGTGTTGACAATACCCTCTCCCTCCTACCGGACGACACCATACAAGTATGACCCCAAATGCAATAGGTTCCCTTGAAAACTTCTGAGGAGCCCCTTTAGGGCCTCAAAGGCTTAGGGGCCCTTAGGAGTTACTCTAACCCCTACTTACGTCGGTTACGTCACTGGAACTGAATACACGCCCTTTTTTTATAAGAAAACCCTGTTTTTGACTGAGCTCCAATTTTCTTAGGGATCATTCACAAAGGATGTCCGTTAACAAGTTGAATTTTTAGACCCCCCTCCCCCTATTGTCCGATATTTTCCGTTTCCAACGACCCCCCTCCCCCCTTAGACGTCCATCTATTTCATGACAAGCACCATTTAATATATATATATATATATATATATATATATATATATATATATATATATATATATATATATATATATATATATACTGTATATATATATATATATATACTGTATATATATATATATATTTATATGTATATATATGTATATATATATATAAGATAAAAGAGAAGAAAAATTAGAACATACTTGTATACAAACTCAGGAGTGCTATAGAAATTCTTTCAAGGAAAACTGGGTCTAACAACTAATTTTTCAAATTACATTGCAAAGCCATTTGCAGTTTGGTGGTTTCTTTTGTTTTTCTGATTACAAGGATGTCAACATTAGAGCAGAATATTGGATGTATCTCCCAAAACTAAGGGAGGGGGTTTGGTTCTAGTCAGTTAGGTGTATACCAGTATGTTCTAAGTTTTCTTCTCTTTTATCTTATCGTATAGCTCCATTACATTGTTGAGCACTTTGGTATGGTAGAAGATACATTGGAATTTATCGCCGCTTATCTATATATATATATATATATATATATATATATATATATATATATATATATATATATATATATATATATATATATATATATATATATATATATATATATATATATATATATATATATATTTATATATATATATGTAAACACATACAAAGAGCGGAACAAGTCGTGCGATACTTCACTCGTCGTCTAGGATGTGAGTCTCTGTGAATGGCTGCTTCATAAATCATTGGCCATCGCTTGGCATGAATGTTGGCTATCCAGGACGCAATAAATCGCCACTGCAATAACATATACTTGGATGATAGGATCAATCCAAAACAGGACCATAGTAAAAATATCTTGTTGCAACATTCTGAACACCTGGAAGTCCGCAATGCGCAAACACCCCCCTCCCCTATGTCCGAGTTTGTCCTATTTCACCAGACCCCCCTCCCCCTTGTGCTCGGACGTCCTTTGTGAATGGCCCCTTAGCTTTTCCGAAAAATGAGGCTGAGATTTTCTTAACGTTTTCTTAACTTTTATTGGAGGAAGCTGACTAAAAGAGGCTGCCATCATTTATTGTAAAAAAGATTGATTTTTGTTATCCAAGATTATCGATGAAAAATTTCGATCTTTGTAAAGAAGCTTGCAAAGATTGATGAACTTTGGACATTGAGCCTTCTGGTTTTCTTAACATTTTCTTAAGATTTTGGTCTCTTGAGCCTCATTTTCTCATCAACTTTTTCTTATAAAAAAGTTTGTAAAAATTGCAAGCGACAATTAAGGTAAGAAGGAATCTGGTATAAGGAGTCTCATAAGAGTATGAATGCCATGTCTCTAAGAGTAATTGGCAAATATATCGGCACGGAATTATAATGTTTTAGGGGAAACCCTTTGGTCGAACCTATGACATAAATTAAAAACTGTTAATAAAATACGGTCATTATACCACAGTGTTGACCCGTTTGAAACAATTTAGATTTGTAGTGAGGTCACTAAGATACTAGGACCAATTCCACGGATTGCATGCTTTTCTTTAAACCAGGCTGGCTTTGGCAAACCTTTTACAGTTAGCATTGCGAGCGATGATCCACTATGGATATATAAGGCACCGACTGATCCTAAACTAGCAAGGTAAGTCTTTACCTCATAAGCGAACCAAAAATTTACAGTACCAGTGATTGCAATACAGACTATACTGCCATCGGGGTATCGGCTAGTGAATGACATCAGTGCAGTATATGGATTGGGCAAGCTGTGAAACATGTAAAAGTTTCCAATCCCAAGCGTGCAACCATTAGTTGATGAGATAACAACAACATTGAGTCCATGCGATGCATGTCCTGTTTCAATCCCATTAATTCTAAATGGACTTCTTTTCATGTCAAATCCTGGATCATCAAAGCCATACGACTCAATGATGATATTCAATCGGACTGGAGAGACAACATTAATGATTCTTGTTACAATAAAAATATGCACACATGTGACACAATATAATACGAGAGGTAAGGGATAGCATAATGAAACGATAAACTCAATTAATAGTAAATTAATAGGAGAATAGGAGTGAGGAGAATGATGGATGAAGAGGAAAACTTGGTATGCAAAACTCAATCATAATGAGCAAAGGATATTTTAGCAGTGGTGGATTACCGTAAATCTTCCAGGAGGCATGAGTGGTAAATTTGTCGACTATGTAAGATAGATTTGCCAAATATCTTTATTTTAGTTCCTAGAATTGCCCCCCTCCCCACTATATGCTAAAATGGTTATCAATCTACATTGGGAGGGAATATCCCTCACTGGCTTCTCTAGAGTCTGCGATTGTATAATGCACACATGCAAACTATGCTCAAACTTTCAAGATTATTTTGAATTGAACCAGAATAAAATGAACACACGAAACAATAATATTTCAGTTCGAGTCCCAAGGGTCAAGCTAGAGTTTGCGAGAAATTTCTTTTCATGGGGGCAAAGATTTACAATGAGTTGCCTAGAGAAATTAGGGCTAGTGACAATTTTAAACAACAAGTAAAACAGCATTTCAAGTAACATTTTAATTTTTAATTTATTTAAAAACACTCGATTTTATTTTATTTATTTTAACTAACTTTTTGATATAATCTTGGATGTAATTGTATATTTAGAAAGGACACCTGTTGATAGCAGATTTATCTGACATTGTATATCCTTTAAAAACATTCATAATAATGAAAATACAAACGTTGAAAATGTCTTAAAATACACTGCAGACCTCACTCGGTAAGGTAGTCTACAGGTGGCTACTTGGATACTTACAATACACGAATTAAAGAACAAATAAAAGAAAAAAACAATTGTACATTATACATTGATTAACAAAACAGCAGTTCAGGATTGTCCCAATCTTTATTCCGACGACAGAAAATATAATACGTCGTTCGAATGGCAATAGTTAGAGATCTGAATAGAGATTTAGGTAGGGTAAATGCGTTAATTGAAAAAAGGCAGTAAAGAAGAAAGAGTTAGATGAATTGCAAAGAAAGTATAAGTTGAAACAGAAAGGATTGCAAATTGTGAAGGAGGAACTAAAACAGAGAATTAAAGCCCAAAGTGGAAAGATTACTAGATATAACCAACAAATAAAGCAATACCAACAGAGTAGACAGTTTAAAAACAATGAAGCCGGATTTTATAAACGATTGAACAATGAAGCAATACAAGCTGAAAGTGAGGTGCCAGAAAGAAACCAAGCAAAGCAGTACTGGACTGACTTGTGGAGTACAGATGTCATACACAACAGAAAGGCCAAGTGGCTGGAGGATTTTAAAATGAAAATGAATGGTGGACGTGGACAAGGAGAAGTGAATGTTACGAGAGAGAAAATACTGAAGATACTTGAAAGAGTGCCAAACTGGAAAGCACCTGGACCAGATGGTGTACAGGGTTTTGGCTGAAAAACTTTAAATCAATGCACCAATACCTGGAGAAATATTTTGCTGAATGCTTAGAAGGACAAACGCCAACGTGGATGACAAAGGGCCGAACTTTGCTGATACAAAAGGATAAGTCAAAGGTAAGAGATGCATGTAACTATCGGCCCATCACATGTTTGCCATTGTGTTGGAAGTTATTGACAGCATTACTATCTGATGAAATTTACTCGCTTTTGGAAGAGAACCAAATTCTGCCAGAGGAACAAAGGGGTGTAGAAGAAAGAGCAGAGGGACAGGAGACGAGTTGTACATAGATAAGATGATACTGAGAGAGGTTAAAGTGAGGAAGAAGAACATAGCAATGGGTTGGATTGATTATTGAAAAGCCTTTGACATGGTGCCTCATTCGTGGATTCTAGAGTGGCTTAGTATACTAGGGGTAAACCACACTGTAGTGGCTTTCTTGGAAAAGACAATGAAAGATTGGCGGGTGGAATTGACATGTGCTAATGTGCATCTAGGAGAGATTAATATTAAAAGGGGTATATTTCAGGGAGATACATTGTCGCCGCTTTTGTTTGTTATAACACTCATTCCCTTAACCAGTGTATTAAAAACCACAAAGCATGGTTACGAATTTGCAAAGAATGGAGAGAAGATTAACCATCTGCTTTATATGGATGATCTCAAACTGTATGCAAAGAACGAGAAAGAACTTGATTCACTAGTACAGACATTTAAAGTGTTTAGCAAAGACATCGGCATGGATTTTGGAATTGAAAAGTGTTCAATGTTAGCAATGAAAAGAGGGGAAAGACCACATCAGATGGAATTAAGTTACCAGATAATATAGTGATTAAATCATTGAAGGAAGGAGAAGGATACAAGTATTTGGGTATATTGCAAATAGATGAAGTGCAAGAAAAGGAAATGAAAAGAAACGTAAGCAATGAATATAAGAGAAGAGTAGGAAAGATTCTAGAGACAAAGTTGAATGGGGGTAATATTATTAAGGGTATAAATTCATGGGCCATTCCTGTATTGAGATATTCAGCTGCTTTCATCAACTGGACAAAAACCGAGCTTCAATGGGTGGATCGAAGAACTAGGAAACTCTTAACTATGCACAATGGACTACACCCACGAAGTAATGTAGATAGGACGTATATACCCTGAAAGGAAGGTGGAAGAGGACTTTTGTGTGTTGAAGATACTGTTAATCTAGCTAAAATTGGTCTAGAAAGATACGATAAAGAAAGCAAAGAGCGACTGATAATCGCAGCCAGAGGGGATAATGAGAATACGGAAATTGACACAGGAAATGAATTTAAAAAAAGGACCCGACTGGAACGGAAAAGCAAATGGAAAGAAAAAACATTGCATGGACAGTTCCTCAGACAAACAGAAGAGTTAGCAGATAAAGACCAATGGTCATGGCTAACAGATGGAACCCTCAAGAGAGAAACCGAATCCCTTATAATGGCAGCACAAGAACAGGCATTGAGAATAAATCTAGTGAAAGCAAAAATAGATAAGTCACAAGAAAATAGCAAGTGTAGAATGTGCGGGAAAGCAGATGAGAGCATCAGTCACCTTCTAAGTGAATGTAGTAAACTGTCACAAAAAGAATATAAACGCAGGCACGACTGGATGGGAAAGAAAATACATTGGGAGGTATGTAGGAAGTATGGTCTCGAAGCGAAAGTGAAATGGTATGAGCATGAGCCACAAGCAATATGTGAAAATGAAAAGTACAAAATCCTGTGGGACTTTTCACTACAGACAGACCATGTAATCGAAGCAAGACGACCTGATATGATCATAGTTGAGAAGAAAACCAACAAGTGCCAAATTATTGACTTCGCTGTTCCATATGATACCAGGGTTGAGGAAAAAGAAAAGGAAAAGATACAGAAGTGCCAAGATTTGGCAACGGAACTGAAGAAGCTGCGGAATAAAAATGTGAAAGTAATTCCAGTTATAGTTGGAGCACTCGGAACAACACCATCAAGGTTGCCAAAAAGACTGAAGGAGATTGGAATAAATACCAAGATAGTGGAGTTGCAAAAGACTGTGTTACTGCACTCAGCCAGAATCCTTAGGAAAGTGCTTGAGATTTGAAGAAACTTGTTGTTGTCAAAGCTCAAGAAGATAACTCCACTAATAGAAAGACAAATAGCATTTGACACTAGTGTGTACCAGATATATAATAATAATAATAAATGGAAAGAAAAATTAGAGAAGGATATACAGTACAAACGAAGCCACTTATCCGTACTCTCTAAAAAGTAGCCAAAGTAAATCTAAAACAGCAAAGGTGATTGAAGCAGAAGTATAATATCAAGGAAGCTCGAGATATACCTGAAGTAAGAGAAAACTAAAGCAGCAAATCTCAGCAAAAGCGCAGAGGATTAGAAGATATGAAAAAAGAGGAAAGTTTTGCGAAAAAATAAGCTGTTCAAGGACGACAAAAAGAGGCTTTATCGAGAACTAAATAAGAAGCGGATAAAGGCTATAGAAGCACCCTCACCTGAGGAAATAAAGGAAGTTTGGAGTAACATATGGGAAAATGGGAAATATCATGATGAAACCGCAGAATGGATACGACAACATGATGAGATGATGAAAAACCAGCCTTCCCAAGAATGGCAGGATATTGAGAATGTAGAAGTGATTTTGACTCTAAAAAAGACCAGTAACTGGAAGTCAACAGGTATTGACAAAATACCAAACTTTTGGTTAAAAAACTTAGAAAGTTTACATGGTAGCTTGGCAACAGTATACAATGATATTGTAAGAGACCCAGGAAAGAGCCCGGAATGGCTGACGCTAGGTAAGACATATTTGCTACCAAAACATAATGAAACGAGGAACCCAAAGAACTACAGGCCAATTGCCTGTTTGCCTACAACTTACAAAGTCCTAACATCCATCATAACGGAGAGAACTTACGTCTTGCTGGAAGAAAACTGCCTGTTACCTCAAGAGCAGAAAGGGTGTAAGAGAGGAAGCTATGGTTGTAAGGATCAACTACTAATAAACAAAATGATACTCGAAGATTGCAATAATAAGAAAAAGAACCTCAGCACCGGTTGGATTGACTACAGTAAGGCATTTGATAGTGATAGTGGAAATACATAAGTTGTCCCCAATATTGATAAGGTTTATGAGAAGTAGTATGAGCACTTGGAAGACAACACTATATCTAAGTCATAATCAAAGTACCATTAAGACAAGATCAATATGCATTAAAAGTGGTATCTTCCAAGGAGATTCGTTATCACCGCTTCTGTTCTGCCTGACATTGGCACCACTCAGCACCATTCTCAACAGTACTGGCTATGGCTATGAAGTGGGAGGTAAGAAAATTAGCCATTTGTTCCATATGGACGATCTGCAGACATATGCTAAAAATGATATTCAACACGAGGGACTACCCAAGACAATCAAGGCTTTCAGTGATGATATCTGCATGCAGTTCGGCCTTGAGAAGTGTGCTAAAGCCACATTCAAGTGGGGCAAGCTCACACAAACTACAGATATTCTAATAGCACCACAATAAAGGAGCTAGAACAGGAAAGTGCTTACAAATATTTAGGGATCAATGAAGGGGATGGCATACAACATGCTGCCATGAGAGAACGAATTAGGAAAGAATACTACAGAAGAGTGAGACTGGCAACAAAAGTGAACTCAATGGATCAAACATGATAGAAGCAATCAATACACTTGCTGTGCCTGTATTTAGATACAGTGTTAACATCCTGGACTGGCAGATGAGTGAAATAAGAAAGATGGATGCAAAGACAAGGAAGCTGCTAACTATGGAGAGGATGAACCACCCAAAAGCTGATGTAGAAAGACTGTATTTACCGAGAAAAAGTGGAGGACGAGGCCTCACTTAACTTGAGCTTGTGTTTAAAACATCTACTGTTGGGCTAAACTCATACTTGGAACAAACAGAAGATCCCCTTCTCAAACTTTTGAACAGGAATGAAATTAACAAGAAGCTCTATTCTGTTTCAAAGGATGCCAGCAAATTCAAATGAGACCTCGACCTACCAGACCAGCCTAGAATACAGCAAGAACCAGTCACTATATTTGCAAAGAGAGTAAAAAAGGAGACAAAGAAGAAGGAACAGGAACAAATGAGACAGAAGTGGGCAGAAAAACCGATGCATGGTCGGTACCCAACTAGGGTAAATATGCCAGATGTTGATATTGAAATGACCCACAAATGGCTGAAGAGTCCTGGTCTTAAAGGGGAAACTGAGGGATTACTAATTGCTGCACAAGATCAAAGCTTAGCAACGAGATCATACCACAGTATGATAATTAAAGATGGCACTAACCCCAAGTGTAGGATGTGCAATGAATTCGAGGAGACTATTGACCATATCGTGGCCGGCTGCCCAGTACTTGCAAAAACGGAATATATGACAAAGCAGCAGGGTACCTACATTGAATAATGTGCAAACATTATCATCTTTCAGCAGCAGACAAATGGTATGAGCACAAACCTGACAGAGTGACTGAAAATGAAAGGGCCACTATCTTATGGGACATGCCTGTGAACACAGACAAAGAGATAAAAGCTAACAGACCAGATATAACTATAAAAAAGACAAGAAAGAAAAGAAATGTATTATGTCGATATGAGTATACCATCTGACAGGAATGTATCAATTAAAGAGGTAGAGAAACTGTCGAAGTACAAAGATCTTGAGATTGAGGTATCAAAAATGTGGCAAATGAAGACATCGTCATGTTTTGCAGAGCAGTTGTTTAGGTAACATGGCAAGTAAAGCAATTGTCATTGGTCTCACAGCTTTGATGTACTACTGCCTTTATACGTATGGAGCTATAACAAAGGAATCAATTAGTGACTTTGAAATTGGTGTACTCTTTGCGAGCTATGACTTGGAGAGTGTATGCATTTCGCCCGTGCATTTTGTGATGGCAAAAAGACGCAACACTGGAGCTTGCCGATGGAAAATAGCTCCCAATTTTGCGAAGCAACCTGTTGCCAACAGTACCGGGCTTCCAGTTGCAGACATTAATAGAGATTGTTTATTTTCATGTAACTATCGATTTGAAGAGCCAAAAATGACGGCCGAATTACAAATGCTACCGTACTTTTTGCAAAACTCTTCACTTAACACGCCCGACTTTGATTTCTACACGTACCTAGCACTGTGCGAAAGAACCATACGTGGCAATGTTTCTGAAGCTGACTTCGAAAAAGTGAATTCCACACTCAAGAATTTCGCTGGTGTCTACTATTCCAGTGGTAATGATAATTGCAAAGGCAGTGGAGAAGAGGTTCTGAATGATAAAATCCTACATCGCAAAAGTACTACAGGTCTGCTCGCTGCGAGAAAAAACACAGAGGTTAATGTGGACGTAGTTAAAGAAGTTATCAAAGGCAACCGCGAAGAGTCTACGTTAAAAGGTGCAGATCAAAAGGCATATGATGCCTACTTTCGTCAATATCCAATCAAAGACAGCAGGAGTAAAAGGGATCTGATCGACAAGCTGCAATGATCACGAACTCCAGACATACAGCACTGGGTGCCAAAAACACTCTTCCAGTTCTATGTATAAGTATACACAGGGGTCATCCTAACACATTCCATTTTCCAAAGTGGACAGTTCTAACTCAATATTGGTTAATGCTAACATGAAGATTTGGGAGTTCTATTTTTTCAATTGTCATCATCTTCGCTTTACAAAACTTAAAAAACTAGATACTTAAAAAAACGATATCATAGATAAACCCCTAACTGGGCCTCACAAACATTTTTACGCCAAAATGTACCTGCTTTGATTAGCGATTTGCCACGACTGATTTCCCTTTGTATATTTTGGTGCAAAAATGGTCAAAATATCACCAATTGCTTTTGCTATCGGAATCGGACTTCTACGTTGTATAATCAGGATGATGACGACAAAGAGAGGCATCTTCAATTTTATTACTTTGAACATAAAGCTACTATACCAATTACCAGAAAGGGGTGAAAATATCGAAAACTCTGGTTGACGTATACATGAGTGTTTCGACTCTGTATAGCGTCATCATCAGCCAATATTTCAGGCCTTTCTTGTAGTTCTTTGTCTACGTCATCTAATTCAAAATGATAAATTGAAGATGCATCTTTTTTTCGTCGTCCTGACCATACAATTCATAATACGACTGTAATTTCCAAAGTCAGAAGCTGAATTATACGACGACCAAATAGGTAGCTCTACATTTTCATTCGGATAACCCCTGAGTATATGCTACTACGTTTGAAGGTAAAATCTCAGTTATAATCTTTTTTTAAGCAACTAGTACCGACTTGAAAACAGTGGAAAATTCCTTTATCTAACAGTGATTTTTTGTTGTTTAAGTGATATCCCTGTTCTTTTTTAGACTTTTGCAGTTTCAAGCACAGTCAAACACTCGTAAGTCGGGTCTCTTCGGACCAGACAGAATAGTCCGACCTGTGCGAAGTCCGAGTTACGCAGAGGTAACCAGACCCACCGAGAGCTTGCATGGGGCCTGGGACAAATGAAAAAGTGCGACCCATGATTATATTACTATACAATTTTGTCCTTTAGCTGGGTAACGCTTGTCGAATTATGTGAGGGGGAAGGAAAACCAGTCCAAGTGCACTTCCTTACAGCCTGGACGGCTTTTAACCACAATTGTTGAAGTTTTTGAAAGATTCAAATGCCTTTTGCGAGCTCAGATTGGCTCCTCCATCGTTTCAAAGTATGAAGCATATTGGCTCCTATTGGCTGTAACATTTTTCACTTTTGCTATTGAAATCATAATCAAAATCGGACTTATATCGTGCTACTCTACAGTTGGATTTCAAAAAACGCTCCGACTTACGCGAGTTTGACTGTATATATATGTCAGTGCCTAATTTGAGTGTGATCTTGGCCACACTTTATGGTTTTGCAAAATGAGTGTGCGGGCTACGAAATTACAAGTGTGATCAATTTTTAATAATGTTGAAAATCTGCAGTTTCATGTAACTTGCTTCACCATCATGCCATATGATATGCAAGAGAAAACATTTAATACCATGCAATTTAACATGACACAGCAAAAAGTAATACATACAAATTTCGAGAGTCACAGGGCACAGCCACAAAAACTATAGCAATGCATACCCAAAGACTACTATAGCATAGTGTGGTAATTTTTTCTTGAAATAGGCACTGACATATGCTGAAGCTAAATGTCAAAATTTAACCACATTGTTTATTCCAATGCATATAATCACAATTGCTAAATAAAACTATCATGAAAAAATAATAAGAACACTACAGCCTCACCAGTTGATACCTTTATTTGTTTGCTGGTGTGTAGCTATGCCCAATATAAAAACTAGTTTGTTGGCAAAATTGATATACAAAATATAACAAAAGTAATTCTCCTTGAACATCCAAGATTCTTGATTCATTGCATTAAGGAATATATGAAATTCCATACTTGTGTATTTAACTGAAACTCTGTTAACACCAACATCCACACACATATTTTTAGACACTCTCTCAAACTAGGTTTTTCTTGCATGTCTACAGATTCTGCTGGGGAAGATCAGCATACCTAGATATACTCTTTTCTCACTCCTAATGAGCATGTTTTGTTACTCCAATATGTTGCAATACTAATTACATGACTATGCTGTTCTTGTTTCTTTAATGCTAACAAAGGACCCAGGAGCAGAGAACCAAACTGTTCTTTGTCAACTTTTCTTGAATTTCTCCTTAAGTATGTGAAAATGTGGCCTACAGGCATACCAATACTCACAAACATAGCAAGAGTCTCTAAATTCTTTGGCAATAAAATTACCACATAATTTAAGCCCTATATTTTTCCTTTTCATTTATCCCCCTATTTATATTCTTATAGTGTCTTATATTATTATTGCAGTTTCTTATAAAATTTCTCATTTATCAGCTAAGTATACTTCTTGTATAACTACTTTCAGTATTGACAATCTCAGACAATCTAGGCCACTTCATCTTCAAAAGCTTTTCCAAGCTCTTTAGGCCAGTTAGACTATTCACTATTGATTCTATCAAAAAATTTAAGTAATCCTAATTTTCCTAATAAATGTTTACCTTTTAATAATCCCCATTTGGGACAATACCCATATTCAAATGAAAAGCCCCTATATTTTCCTACTATTTTGCAGTGATCAATTTTCACATTATTTTAAGGGTTATCAATTTATATTCTACTCTTTCAAACTATACAGCAAGGTGAAGAATCATCTTATAAGCATTCTATCTCTTCAAATGACTTTATAAGCATCAAAACAACAAGAAATCTGGTTGGGCTGGGCAGTATTTATTTCACAAGGGCAATTTTTCTTTACAGAAATTTCCCCCAAATTGGACAGGTAGTAACAAAGACCTTTCAAATTGGATACTCCTCTTTAGAACATTTTGAGATATAATCCTCTCAGATGTCAATGGCATGGCCTAGAATACACATTTTTATAAGAAACTTCCTTGGTATTTTAATTACATCAGTACTATAAACTTTCTTAGTAAGAGGGCTTTTGACACACAGCGCCTAGTCAAGATGACAAAGTATGCATGCAAGGATGTGCGTTCAGCTACCTATACAGTAACTGTGTGCGTGCACACCTGGCAACTATCTTTTGTACGTGCGAAATCTCGTCAAAACCTGTCATACATGTTTTTTTTATAAGCATGCAAATTTTTGAAAATAGGCTGAGGTATGCTTAGCAAGGAAACTCAGACAGGCTTAAAATATGCTTAAATTATGCTTATTTTTAGAAAAAAGGTTAGATCTAAATTTTTATGGTATGTGAAAAGGTTTCAAGGTTAAGGTTGATTCAATAGATTTAAACTGGTTGACTCAAACATTTTGTATGCAAACGGGGGTTTACCCGTTTCTTGGATTCTTTTTTCTCGGGAATTATGACACTTTCTAATGTTTTGTTTGTTTCAGAAACCTCAGAACTAAAAACGACACTACAAAAGTATAAATACCAAGGCTGGGGAATATGCTTAGCATATGCTTAAAAAATGTCCTATCTGAGCCTGGATATGCTTATAAACGCTGTGCTTATAAAAAAAACATGTACTCTTCAGTGTGGGCCCAGATTGGGTGTGAGTTGGAAACCTGAGAACAAGTTCAATAAGGAACAAAATACTAATAATTTTGTCAGATCATGGCTTACTGGTAAGAAATGAGCCTGCTAAGAAACTAACTGTCATGCCATACCAATAGGAAATTTAAATTTTGAGATATGTCATCAACATTAACTTACCTTTACAGTTTCCAGGGAAGCATGTTCTAGGATGATTATTAACCTTTTACTTCTATCCTTTTCCTTCATAACGCGTGGGACTTTATGCGGCGGTTCATCTTCTTGATCTGCCATTTTTTTGACAGTCCGTGTGTTGTCTTCTTGGTGAATATACAGAGTTGTCTTATGGCTATTTATAGAGCACGGTTCTCAATCATTGGTCTCATCACTCAATCCACTCACTTTTTCACATGTATATTCGCCATTTTGGCCTCGCAGTCAATATGAGGCTATGGCTGCTTGTGCACCACTCCAATAACTGCCTGAAGTCGGATTCAAGTTGGAAATCAATAGTGGTTTCTTCATTTTTTCATTTAATGTAATTTAACATTTTAGCACTGACATCGTTTCAGCAAGATAATAATATATATAAGTACAGTAAAGGGAAATATGAAAGCAAATTAAATAACATTGCTGCTGTACCAAGGGGTTTTGTTTGGGCCTTGTAGTTTCACAAGGTACTATCTGAATCTCTTTTTGAAACGAGAGAGTGACACTTGTTCTCGAATGTTGTCTGGAATATCATTCCAATTTTTTGACACCCGAGTAGTAAAGAGTTCTTTTTGCATACTCTAACCCATCTTTCGGGATTTGTATATCTCTATGATTTCTCATTGTATACTCAGAAATCGTGAATCTTTCAACAAATTTGTAGCAAAGATTTTCAAGAAAGAGGCCATGAAGAAGTTTATATGTCATAATTCTGTGGTCAAAGGAGATTAGTGACTTTACATCCAACACATTTACAATTCCACCCATCCTTATACTTAGCATCTTCTATTAGCCTCCTTGCCATTGTTTGTAATCGCTGCAGTTGTCATAATTTAGTGCTGGAAAGAGCATTCTAAACGATATCACTATAGCGAAGGTGATTTTCAAATAGTACTTTGTAGATTTGTTCAAGTTTTTGTTGAGGAGGGATGTTTCTCAACTTTCTCAACTTTCTCAGGGAGCTTATCCCCTTTGAGCTTGTATTTGACGGTTTTGTATTGCTCTTTCTAGTTGAGGATTTCGTCGTTGGCAATCCCCAAATATTTTTCCTCCTCTATCCTTTTCATAACTTGATTGTCAATTACTCACAGAGATATGTGACATTAAACATTCGTACCAGACTCCTGGTACCAGACTCCTTCATGGATTTTAAGCGTAACTTCGGATATTTTACTACAGAAAACATAATAAACGTTGGTGACATTGTGTTAGTAGCCGATATGAACAAACCACGTCACCACTGAGAACTTGGCCTCGTCCAGGAATTAAACCTCGGTACCGACAAACTTACGCACGCCACGTGATCGTACCACTCGGTTTATTCTCAAACTCTACCCGCTAGATATAAACGCTCGTAGTGATACACCTCCAGAAGAACTTCCGAAAGCTTCGACAGACAACTTGAAGCTTCCACGACGTTCGCTTCGTA